>CM075866.1:28868196-29215696 GCA_038021265.1 Cyprinella venusta
AGCCTTAATGCACACACAAGAACAGAGAAAAGCTTTTAATGAGTACACACATTAGGTGAGCAGTGCCATCTCTGACCCCTCCACCTAGTGTGGTTTATCATCATTACTGGGATCAGATCAAGGGGTTTAATCACACACCTCAGCGATAAGGGCATAGTTGGGCACCATCATGGCTATGGGTCGGAAAAGGGCTTTCAGGTTGTCAGGGAGCTCAGTTCTGCCGGCATAACCGGGGTTCATAGTGATGAAGGCAGCACAAGTCATCACCAATTTTATCTCTCTTCCCTCAAACATGAAGCGAGGTAGCTGCAGAAAACAATCACAATCCAGACACATGCAGTTGCACAAAATTCCAGTGTTTGTGAGCATATGAGACAGTACATGCATATATGAGTGTGTATGTGCTTTACCTTGGCTGCCTTGGCATTTCTGATAGTGATGAGTTGTTGAGCGATGACTGACAGTACCTCGATGTTGATGCGATTGAACTCATCAAAGCAGCACCAGGCACCTGACTGAGCCAAACCACTGAAGAACGTCCCCATCATCTGAACACACAAATGCCATATAACACTTGTAGCAAGCTGAATACTGAACCCCCAAAGGGCTTAAAATGAAAATATAGTAGTACACAGCATTACAATACCACATAGCTAAAGAAATTAATAAACAAATAGTTGAAAACTCATAGTATTTGTACCATAACACTGCCACAGAGTGAATATTTACATATGTTCTCCAAGGTAATGCATAAGAGTTAAACAGTAAGCAATTGTTGTAAGTGCAATGACAATGATAAATACACTGCAACGGCAATTTGGCAAGGTTAATTAACCCTATGTTTGGCTATTTCAAGATTATTGGACAAAAATCATCCCTGTCTTGTGAATGCTTTCAATATAACCAACAAAGTATAAACATGATGGCAATCAGAGATTCACTGCACAGCTTCATTGATTATAATGGGAGTTTTATAGAGTGCAGCTTGTGTACCTTGCATTGTAATTGACAGCTTCAGTGATTATAATGGCAATGATATGAAAAATCAAGTCTGCCCATCATTATAGTGGTAAATGTGTGTTTGTTTCTACTGTCTTGAGCAAGATCATCTTATCAGATCAATCATCACATCAAGATCATCAGAAAACTGAGAACTGGAAACAGAGGAATCCCCCTTATCAACCCAAATGTGTTGGTGTTGCATCCTTTCACCCTGTCTTAGATCCTTCTTCTTTTTCAACTCAGTCTTTTTCTACAAGCCTTTCATGTTGTCTGTATCAGTAGCACTCACTAAGAATTCAAAACCTACATGCTCCAGAATTCCAGTTGATGAGTGTTGACCTAATTCTAGGTAATGATTTGGATGGACATAAGGTGTTTCCCCAAAAGACTGTAGAAAATCCTCTGTGATGTGTAGATGTACCACTGTCACACCCTTAAAATCGGTAATTTGAGGTTTAGTGGTGCAGAACTTTGTCGAAATGTGGTAATGTGACGTGTTATGTATGTGTTACTTTGTTGGTCCTGGTTTATAAAAACATTAAAAAATACTTCCAGAATCAATGCCGCTGAAAAAGTGAGCACTAATTCAATCTATATATAGACTCTATATTGATCCACAGTATGTCGTTCTAACATGCCACCCATGTACTGAACTACACCAATAACAATCCCCAGCCCAGCAAACCCCCAGGGAAAGGAATGATCTACAGAAAGAGCTATATGGAAAATTAATGTTCCTGTGACAGAATAAAAAAAGAAAGATGTCTACAGTTGTTTTAATGTACAGAGAACTTCAGTTGGAGCTCTGCTGCCTCCTATTGACAATTGCAATGAATGAATTCACTCTAATTTGACAGAAAAACAAGCATCTCTAGGTCATACTGGTTGTCTAGCTCCTTAACGAAATTGATGAGGATAAAATAGAAAATAGAAGTTGAACTGTAATAGAGACAGGTTAGCACCTTATAGTCGAGTCCATCTGAGCAGTTAAATACCACACATTGGATTGCCAGAGCTTTCGCAAGGTCTTTAGTGGTCTCAGTTTTGCCCGTGCCAGCTGGACCTGCAGGAGCTCCCCCTAGATCAAGCTGCAGCGCCCCCATTAGGCAGAGGTAACATCGATCCTAAAATTAAAAAAAAAGTAAATATACAGTATAGGCAGTTCGCACACACATTATTAGTGCAATCATGCTCCTGATAAATCACACTCACAAAATTTCATAAAAAGATTAATTTATTTGTTAAACTTGTATTTATTATGATGTGAAAAGATGCAAACTGATATTGGCCTTGAGGGCATAAATGCCACCATTTTAATATTTACAATGTAGCGGCAAAAAAGGCCCAGGGCTGCATCATGACTTAAAATGAATTCCATCATCAGAGCTTTATTTGTTGTTTGATAACTACATTTACATTGTGCATTTTTTGTACAGCTACCTTTGTTTTTAATCTTGATTTGATTGAAATGAAGTTAAATCCATCATTGTTCAAATTGCAAATTTATTTGATATACTTGTCCAAAACTCAAAACATACATACAGCACACAGTATGTATAAAATCATCATAAATGAGGGGAGGGATAAAAATAATTATTATTAAAAAAAAATATGTGTACCGTCAGTGGTGTTATCACCAGACGAGGACAAGCTCCCAAATATTCATATCCATAGACATATTGAGAGAGAGCCATCCGAGCCACACAATCATCCAAGTCCACATCCCAATAATACCGCAACTGCCTCTGCCACTCGAAATTATCGCTGGAGTCCACCTACAAACGCATAAGCACATACGCAATAACCTCTTGAGCTATCAGACATAATAGGTAAATAAATGCCCTATTATGTATGGCAGTGGTTCTCAACTGCTTGATCTGATACAAATACATGTCTGTTCTGATATTCACGGACAACAGGGTTAAATATGTTATAATTAACAAAATAATAAAATGAATAAGCTTATTGACTTCTAAAACAGGGCTGTTGATAGTGTCACTCGATGAACTATGTTGAGAATTTCTGATCTATTGCAAATAGGCCATGTTTTCTCCATCCCTGTTACAAGAAGAAGCAAATAAACAAACCTTCTCTTTGACAAGCTCTGTGACAATGTCTCTGGCGTGCACGTCTATGGTGATGAGAGCTGTGATGATGTTTCGATGAAGACTAGGCAAATTCCCACGGACCAGAGCGGCAAGAGAATTCAGTCTCTGTTTATACAAACAACAAAAGATAAAAACAGACAGACACACACACACATATGCAAAAAAACAAATGAAAATACCACAAATATATTCCCCTAAACTGCAAATTACTTGGAAGGGAACTTCAAAGTAACTAACACATTCATACAAAGATACATAGTTTGGTCAATGAAAGCAATATGTTGTCACCTCAAAGTTGGTGAGCTCAAATTCTTGTAATGCATGATAGTGGTCATGATCTCCCTCTAGACAGTTATCCATGTCCCTGCACCACATGAGCTGAGAAATGGTCAACACCACCTGCACAAAATCACATGTAAGAATCGCTCATACACTCAGAGACACACAGGAAATCTCACATATGTGAGCACAAACCTGTGAGGGATGCCCAGCCACAACCCACTCTTCTCTGGCTTTGCTCTGGTAGTCAGCGATTGCGGCCTTACTGAGTCTCCTAAGAGAGGAGAACATGGCCTCCTCCACCTTTCCCAACCAGTCCTCTACATTTCCACGAGCCTTCAGCCCTTTCCCCAGTGCCACCTACAGCACAGACACACACATATATATTCCTATATATACATTTAAATAAAAAATACAATAAAATAAAAATGTAAGACTTGACCTTTTCTCCCTCAGGTGACACCATGGCTAAGATGTCATTATTGTATTGTATTTTTTGGCCAGTCACGCCCTCTCCGGGTGTAGTAAGCAGGCCGAACTCCAGCTGTGATATTGCATCAAAACACTTTCTCAGATGAGGCTGCACAGCCTGAGGGTTTCGCGTCTGAGCCAAAATCTCCAACAGTTCATCATTAGACAGGAAGTAGAACCTGAGCCACCGAGAGAAATGAGTGAAGTCATGGCAAGGCATCAAGAGAAATCCGCATTCTGATGAGAAACTGCTGTGCGTGTGTGAGTGTGCATAAACACCTTGGGAAGATAACTCTCTTGGACTCCAAGTAAGCCTCCAGGCATTTCTGTATCCTCTCCAGGAGTGCATTATTATTCTGGAAAATATCCAAAATCCCTGGAGAGACAGAGTAGAGGGCAACACTGGTGAAAGTCAAACACAATTTTTCATAGTTGCATTTCACCGACAGCTTTCGTATAGACAGTGTACCATTTTGCAGATACAAACTTTGGTAACACTTTATTTGAAGGGGTGTGCATAAGACTGACATGACAGTGTCATAAACATGACATAACACCTGTCATGAACATGAAGGAGTCTTTATGAATATTTATGACCGTTGTCATTAAGTGTCATTCGCTAAATTATGACACTTTTAATGCAAAGTTGACATTGTTTAAAATGTCTTTGTTATGACAACTTGACATTAAATTAACCAAGAAATCATAACCTTTCAACCTGTCACAAATATGTCATAACAGGTCTAATTATCAAACTTAAAGAAGTTATTTAGCTTTGTGTTAACATTACATTCCCCTGTCATATGTTATGGTTGGTTTTAACTTTGGTTGTCATGACACCATTATAAATGTGACATGAATATTTTACTTGTCCTAAAGTAAAGTGGAACACATTGTACTTGTTATAAAGATGTCATTAAGGGTTATTACACTGTCAAATGTTTTAACAACAGTGTCATTAATATGCCCCTTTACCTCAAGTAAAGTGGAACATGTGGGACTAGTTATGATTCCTTGGTGGTTACACTTTATTTCGATAGTCACTTTAGACATTCTACTAATTATTGGTAACTTTTCAACTATATGTCAAACTAACTCTCATTAGAGTATTAGTAGACTATAGTAGACTGTCAGTAGACTGTTAGGTTATGGTTAGGTGTTAGGGTTTGGGTTAGGAGAATAAGTTTACATGTAGTCGCCAAGTTACTTATAGTCAGTTGAATGTCTGTTGGGGGATCAACAAAATAAAGTGTTAGCAGATATTAAGCTGACAGTCTACTAATACTCTAATGACAGATAGTTGACATGTAGTTGAAAGGTTACTTATAGTTAGTAGAATGTCTAAAGTGGACTATCGAAATAAAGTGTTACCTTCTTGGTTAATGTCAAGTTGTCATAAAGTTGTCATGTAATGTTAACACAAAGCTAAATAACTTCTTTAAGTTTGATAATTAGACCTGTTATGACATATTTGTGACAGGTTGAAAGGTTATAATTTCTTGGTTAATTTAATGTCAAGTTGTCATAACAAAGACATTTTAAACAATGTCACCTTTGCATTAAAAGTGTCATAATTTACCGAATGACACTTAATGACAACAGTCATAAACATTCATAAAGACTCCTTCATGTTCATGACAGGTGTTATGTCATGTTTATGACAGTGTCATGTCAGTCTTATGCACACCCCTTCAAATAAAGTGTTACCCAAACGTTTTGACACTGGACAAGAATTTTGTTTTTGAATGTAAATGTGTTAATCTAATGTTTGAATTATGTAGATATTTAGATTGTCTATGCTTTATGTGTGTTTCCTGAGCTACATCCGATCAGACCTGATTGTGTGGCAGCACGAAGGGCATTGGGCATGCGGTTGACCTTCCTCATAATCTCTTTCCAGGATTTGTCCACTTGCAGGAACATCTTAGACTCAGCAGGCAACTGCCTCTGGATGTCAGGAGCACTGAAAATACTCTCAAGATAAAGCCAGCTCCTCTGACATACCAACCACTCTTCCTACAAACAGTAGAAGATAGATAGAGAATGTTTGATATATTGAAACAAAAAACAAAAATCAATGTATTTGATGATCACCACTCTGATTACCAAGGTCTGGCTGAAAATAAGGAGCAGTCTCTGCCACTTGTCTACTCTGGCCTTGACGGAGCCAGCATAACGTGATGAAGCAACTGTGGCGACATTGACTATACTGTCATCGAGAAGCACCTACAAAATTTACATTCACACAGACAAAATACAAATATTACTAATACGCAAGGAAATGTTAGGTTTTAATGTTTTAACAGTCTGAAAAATCAACACATTCCTACCTGAATATCATCGGTTCCTCCGAGGATAAACACATCCTTGGAGTCCCGATGAGGCAGCACGACAAACTCTGTCGTCTTCCAGGATTCCTCAATCTATCAAAAGTAAGTGTGTGTGAAGATGAATATAAGGACATGTATAAATGTTGTTAAAAGAGAATTAGAAACAAAGCTATCACCTTTTTCAGAATATTCTCCAGAGATGCTTCTCCTGAGGCTTGTGCTGACACCTGAGAGTTTAAGAGGATTCATAAGGTCACAAGAAGAATCTTTAGCAACTATACACTGATTTACTCCTTCCTGTCAGGTTGCACTTCAATACCTAGTGAGCTATATACCAAGACAACATGTTATGGAAATTTGGAATGCGTCTATGATGCCCAAAAATGTTGTTTAGGAAAGTATATCAGTAGGTTTTTAAGAGCATCAGTGTTTCTCTCACCTCCTGTATTTGTGGTCCAAAGTTGAAGATGTTGAGCTCTTGCAGGAAGGCGAGAGTCAGTGGCTCTTCCAGTAGTTTGGCTTCCACAATTTCCTCCAGCATTTCCCAATGACGAGTTTTCAGACATGGGTTACGCAGGTCTGTAATCACTGGCAACTGTGCAAACACAGAAGGTTAAATACACAGATGCATATGTGCTACATTTTTTCCATTCACAAAACACTAAATTGATCAAAAGTGACAGTAGATATTTATGTTACAGACACTTTCTATTTCAAATACACAACTGTTCATCAATGTAGACTGAAAAAAAGTATCACAGTTTACACAAACATATTGAGGAAAGCAATCGTTTTCAAAATTGATAATATGAAATGTTACCTAAGCATCAAATCAGCATATATGAAGGATTTCAGAAGGATCATGTCACACTGAATACAGGAATACTGAATATACTGTAGCTGCTGAAAATTCAGCTTTGTCATCATAGGAATAAATTACATTTTAAAATGTAATTAGAGTTAAGTTATTTTTAATTGCAATAATATTTGACAATATACCAATATTAAAAAAAAAAGCTTAACAGACTTTTTTTTTTTTAAAAAAAACATTTTTTTTTTTAAATCATACTGACCCTAAACCTTTGAATGGTAGAGCACTCCTAAATAGGCCTACTACACTTATGTTATGGGGTTTAGAAATTTCCCCATGGGCCAATGCAAAATACAGCAGTCAACTTCAAACGTGGAGACAGTTAAAGAGCAATGACACACTGGAATAAGTGCCAACCTGACCCACCTTTTCTCGCATCCTCTCCACATTCTCTTTGAGGCAGGGCACCACATTGTTTGGTGGGAGTCCTTTTTCCAGCTGGCTGACATATTTGCCAAACTTATTCATCTGCCTGCTCAGCAATTCTGGATCCAGCTCATCAAACTTATTCTGTATCAAAGAGATAATTGACCATTTGACATTTAAAGGACACTTTCATTCAAAATGGCTACCGGCACACCATTTACAGGGACACTTCAGCTGAAGTTATAAATCATAAAATGCCTTGTTTAAGGCCATAATTATGGCTGTGTATCTCAGTAACTCTTTAGTTGCTGTATCCATTCTCCACAGTTCTGAGGAACTGGCCTTCAACATTTTTTATTTTTCTTTTTAATTGTAAGGAGCTTTGTATGTCTTGTCTACCCTTAAATGGATTTCAGTGAAAGGAAAAAGTCAAATATTTCAAAAGTAAAAAATGACCCCCTTAAAATGACCTGCAACCAGCTGTTCTCTAGATTTTCCCATTCTTCCAGAGAGTCCCAGAGTAGATGCTTCAGCTTCACTTCAGCAGTCAGTTGCTCTAAAGCGTCATATTTAGTCACCTCCACCTACAAAAACAAATACAGATTATTATTTATATATATATATATATATATATATATATATATATCAACTAATGATGATCAGACAGACAAACCCAAAGCAAAATGTGCAGAGAATAAATAAAGAAAATGTGCCCTCTGCTGGACAGAGAGGCACACTGACCTTAAAGTTCTTCTGGTAGGTTTTATATTTGAAGGCTTGAGCCTGCAACTCATCGATTGAGATCTGAATATCTCCCAGCAGCCGGCGTATGTTAGAGCGATCTGCATCAATCTCAAGGAGCTGATGGTTCTGGAGAGGCAAAATCCATCCAACAAACACAAAAACAGGCTGTGAGTGTTTCAGCAGGTTTTCAGTATTTCACATTACCTGTTCAGTACCATGTTAAATTTGGATATACACCACTATTCAGTGAGTCAGTATGATTTATTCAAGCAAAGAATACAGTAAAAACAGTAATATTCTGAAACATTAATTTAAAATAACTTTAATAACTTTTGTTTTCTACGTTTTAAAATGTAATTTATTCCTGTGATGGCAAAGCTAAATTCTCAGCAGCAATTACTCCAGTCTTTGCATGATTGAAAGAAACATGACTATCAGTGTTGTGCTTTGCTGCTTAATATTTTATATAGTTTTATATAATATTAAGCTTGCTTAATATTTTTTTAACAGAAACCGTTTAACATTTTTTCAGGAATCTTTAATGAATTATATATATATATATATATATACATTTTTTGTAACAATCTGACAGTATACTGTCACTATTGTTCAAGTTAATCTTTTCTGAATAAAAGTATTAATTTCTTTAACAGTTAAAGTACAAAAAAATCTTAATGACCCAAACATTTTAAACAGTATGTATATGTGTATAATATACTTATTATTAATGATTTAAGCAAATTATTCTGATATACTATCACTATTTCTTTCTCTCTCCTTTCTTTCACCTCCGCTTGCTCTTTTACTGCCAGCACATTGTTGTTAAGTTGGTCGATATCTTGCTGAAGGTGTTGGCAAAATTTGTCCACATAAGAGTCCCGCTCTCCCACCGCTTTGTCGATGGTGTTCTTTATGGCAGTTACACATGGCGGCAAAGTGGCATACACTGCAATATCCTCAGGAGGGGTGGGGACAGAGTAACTCTCAATCAGCTTGTACATCTCACAGACAGTCACAGTCTCCTTTTCCAGCACCTCAATCTTGAAAAAAAAAGAAAGATAAATTAAATACATCTGAACAAACAGCCAACTGATGTCTGATACTCAATAGAACACAAGAATGATTGTTTAATTCAGTACAAAAGGTTCTCTTTTGATTCTTACCCTCTTCTGAATTTCCTCCAGGAAGTTAAGGGAGTTGACGTATTCGCTGGTTACTGTTGGAACAAAGTCCAGTCTGAACTGGGCATCCTGAGCTTCTGCAATGATGTCATCCATCTTTTTCTTTGCTAGCCGAGGTAGGATGTCATTAATAGCCTGAAAAAAGGGGTTCAAAATGAGGTGGGCAATCTGTGCATTTATGTGCCCTATAGCCAACTGTGTTGGGGTCAAACAGTGGGAATGCAAATATTACAGGAGGAATCCATTTTCTATTTCTGTATATTCTGTTTCAATGCGTGTGTTTCTGACAGTGTGTTACCTCTATGCAGTGCAGAGGGGATGGTATAAGTTTGTTCTTCAGTTGTGTAGTATCCACCAGCAGAATTCCCAGGGGTCTTTTCTGTTTGATGGCTAAAGCCTCTTTATGCTCTCGGTGATACTTATCGAGACTGTCCCCAAAAAATGCAACTTCTGCATCCACATACAACAAGACAGATACACAAGTGTGAGATGATCATGATTTTGAGGAATGTTGTGGATTATGATGATGATGATGTACCATGGTCTTGCTCTTTGAGAGTCTCCAGGTCCAGGTCTTCATTCTCTTTGTAAAACAGTCTGAATGGCTCAAATGTACGAGCATACACATTAGCGGTATCAAATGCAGTCTGAATAGATTTCTGACAGGAAGAAACATAAAACATTTTCACAATTAGAGACAGTTATGAACACATAATTTCATGATAAACAGGAAATCCCAATTGTTCTTTCTTGGATTCTTCTAATTTTTTTAAGCATGGTGGAGCTTACATTTACCATATTAGATGCGCTCTATAGTGTATGTACTGTATGTACAGAAGACTTAGATTAAACTGCTAGATTCATTTGGATTACTTTTACAAAGTCATTGTGCACTTCTAGAAAATTTGGAGAAAAGTATGCATAAATTTTAAAGTACATCCAATTATCGAGAAAAATGTGAAAATAAACAAAAGTGTGGAGATTTCCATTGGTTATTTTGTTTTTGTACTATTACAAACATGAACATTTTGGTTGCGTAAACTTTTAATGGATGGACAAAAATGATGAGAGAAGGTAAAAAAACATCTTAATTTGTTTTCCACCGAAAGTCTTGTGAGATTGGAATAACATGAAGGTGAGTGAATAATGAATTCAGTTTTGGATCAACTATTCCTTTAACCTTAACACTGATTATTTCTCATTTGAGAACAACGGCTGTTATGAACAAATTCCCAAATGTCCACAAGTATGCAAATCAATGCAAAGAATGATTATTTTAGTCATGAAACCCTAAATGGAACAGACTGATCCTTTGCATGCAGAAAAAAAAAACATTTAAATAAGTAAGTTACATTACCTGAGAACAGTTGTTTACAGTATGGCAATGTTGGGTGTTATTGTTTAGAAAAACCAAATGGTGACAATTGACATGATATTAAAGAAACCAATACATGATTTGTTTATCAACTTGTTAAAAAAAAAACATTTAAGGTATATATATATATACAGTATATTCTTTTGGAAAACTCTAATTTTTAACTTAATTTAAAATGTAGGTCATAGTCATATTAGAATAAAATAAAAACCTTAATATTGAGGACGATGTTCTGCAGATATGTGTCATCTTTCAGGATTTCTGCAAGACGAGGGCCATTCCCACATGTCTTCTCCTCAACCTGAAACACCACCCATACACATGTGCAGACACACATCAGCCAGGGTCAGATTATAAAAGAGCGTATACTATACATTGAAGAGGTAAATGTTGGTCTAGTTTAACCTTTTTGTTGATAATTGGTTGAGTAAAAGCATCAAAGTAGGTGTCCTGCACCAAAGTATCCAAAGACAAAACTGTGTTCTCAAACCGCCCAGTAATTTCTGCTACACACTCCTGATGTTCACACAAACACATGGAAAGCGTAAGCATACTGTAGTGTACACATATACACACTGGGCATGCTGCAATGTGTGCACACAACACACAAAAACTGATAGTGTGCCTAAAAACACAAACCTGGAAGTCATCAATGGAGGGCTGGTATGATAAGGAGTGTGTGTCCAGCATCAGCTCAGTTATGAACATTGGCTGGTGGGGAGCAATGACATTCTGCTCTGATGTGACCTGCAACACACACACACACACACACACACATATGTATATATTTGTTTCACTATATTAGTGTGGACATCTCAAACTTCCAATGTTTTTATATCAGGTAACTGATTTCTATCGCCAAACCTGACCCCTGCATACAGTTACCCTCACAGAAATCTGCAAAACCCAACATTTAAGTATAAACATGACTTGACTGTTTAAAGGTATTCTTAGTTCTGGCTCATAAGTTGGTGTTCAACAGGTTTGTCCATTAACATTGTCAAACAGATTATTTTTCTGAAACAATATGAACACCACAAAATGCTATTTCCACCACATCTTAGGCTATGCATTGTTTGTTAATAATATTCTGTGGTGGAAATTACGTTCTTCTTCCTTTTAAACAACTAAATGAAAAATTAATTAAAAATGAATAAAAATGCATTAAAGTTTGGTTGAAAATGCAGCACAATAAAACAGTTGATAATAAATATGTGATGTTTATTTTGTGTAAAAAAATGTATATATATATATATATATATATATATATATACTGTATATATGTCTTGACATTATAATTTAAAGTCTTATTAATATTTGTATGATCCATTTTCCTACTTGAGATGTGTTAGTTTTATTTATGTTTTATATATATAAAAAAAAAAAAAAACAAGAACAAGTTGAAATATTTCACTGTATCACATAAACATACAAGCATACTAACCTTTATTTCAGGATCCTGGCTGGTCTCGCTGCCTGCCCAGCTCTGGATGAGGGCGAATGAAGGGGTGTGTGTGTTTTGCTCCTGAAACACACTCAGTAGCTTACTGACTGAGTTGACTACAAGCATGTGTGTGGTGTTCACAATCAGATAATCAGCCATTCTGATGAAACTATGGAGACCAAGAAAAATATTAGACAGTTCACCAAGAAAATTTGTTTTTTTTGTAACTTAGCAGAGGGGTCACTATAAACTGTCATTGTGAAAGAACTGAATACATTTTGGTTTGACTGTAAACATATATATATATATATATATATATATATATATATATATAGCCAAACCCAAACAAAATTTATTCAGACACCTTCAACATTTCTCACATTACCACAGTTTATTCTCAACCAATTACTAAGCAATGCTTAATTTTGTTCAGTCTGTGGTGTAAAAATTTTGCATTAGCAATTAAAGAAAAAACACTTAAGCAAAACATGGTCAGGTCAAAGTGTTTTTGATGAAGATAAATAATGACAGCATTTAATTGTTCCTTGTTGTTTGTTTGCTTTGCCACTTCATTAAAATCTCTGCATATAAATCCTCGCTTCTGCCTGTTTCCTACCACTTCTGCAACATTACAGAAATGTTGACTAACCAAGTAAGACGATTGCAGTAGTATCTCTTGTTTGCTTGTTGCGTGTGACTCATCTTCTCAGGTGTGTCTTCAAAGAACAATCCAAAATCAGGTGAAGCTAACTCTTCATTACCGTCTGATACATGCATGTAAGAGAAAAAAAAACACTCAAATTCTTAATATACCAGCTTTTTGACACATATTTGCTTGTGTATCAGGATAAAATTGTCACCAGTCTCCAAGTCGCCGTAGTCTGGTCTGTGTCCAAACTCTTTCAAAGCATTTCGACAGGCACTTCTTGCCACTTCCATTGCTAGCTTCCTGAACTTTTCAAGACGGGAGGACACCTAGAACACGGATCCACAAAAATAACCTATCATAAATTACAGGAAAGAAGACACTTCCCACTGTCCAGCGAACATTTTAGATTTTTTTCCAAAAACATAAGTGATCTTTATTGGGATCTATAGTTCCATGAAAATCCTCAACCATTCCATTGCACAAAAGATTCAAAATGTTCTTAACACCAAGAAAAAAAAAGGTTATTTTAAGAACTATCCACTAAAAGGTTCATTGGGGCGTCAAAATGGCATTGTTGCAAAATGGAATAAAGTTTTATTTTTAAGAGTGTATAACGCATGCAAACTCAAGTCTCTCTCACCTCCTCCAGCTGTTTGTATTGTGCACTCTGAAACTCCTCAAGCGTGTATGTGTGGTCTTTCTCTAGCCGATACAGAGGCATGTCACTGATGTGGTAACACATTTCCGTGATGTCAATCAGTGCTGGTTGCAGAGACTGAAATACAGACATGTTCATTTTCACCATATGTTTTGCTGTCTTTTTAGAAAGAAGGTGATGCATTTAAGGAGAAACCTTGACAGTCTTTTTTTTTAAGAAATCAACTTTGTAAGGCCATATCTATATAAATTCACATACAAAAAACTTTGGAAAACCTCATTAAGAATGAAGAGATTCTCTTGCAATGAGCGTCTGCATTGGCTGATTTTCTTATAGCGCACATTGGAACGCCACACAAGAAAAGCCTTCCACTTTCGGAAGAGGGCAAACACAGGGATGCGCAAAAGCTTCCGGTGATATTGGTATTCCTGCACCCACTGTTCCAAGGGCAAATAGTCCACCTCAGACCCACAGTAGTGCATCACTGCATGACTACTGACCGTATAGTAGTCTGACTTGTTGACATTGTCAAACATTGCAATCCTGTTGAAAGAATATTTGGAGTATTTAGAGACAAAGATAATGGTTTAAAGGGATACTCCACTTTTTTGGGCTCATTTTACAACTCCCCCAGAGTTAAACAGTTGAGTTTTAACGTTTTCAAATCGATTCAGCCGATTTTCTGATATTTAGACGAATATCAGTAACTAGACAGTTTCTGGTCTCATTGACTTCCATAGTAGGAAAAAAATAAACCATGGAAGTCAATGAGACCAGAAATTCTGTTTATTGATATTCTTCTAAATATCAGAAAATCGGATGAAAAATCTGAAAACGGTAAAACTCTACTGTTTAACTCTGGGGGAGTTGTAAAATGATAGCCTGGATGCCAGCCCGAACTAGGGCCACAACATTTTTTGGACGGGAAGTTCGGTCTGGACTCAATCCATTGAGGTGTAATTATGAACGGTTCAGAGATCATCGGACCAATCAAATTGCCAGGGCGGGCTTTATACGATGACAGGTGGTCTTCAGTAACGTATCCTCACGTCGTCAAAGACCGCTTGTCAAAGATGAGTGCAGCTGGAGAATTGAGATGTATAGATTCCGCTGTCGTGTCTTTTGTAAAATAAATCGACAGCGCATTCATTTTAATAAACAAACAGAGAACTGCAATCAAGGCATTTGTCGATCGGAAATATATTTTTGGCGTCCTTCCTACATGATTCGGGAAAAGTGTAACTTATCAGCTGGCTCTGACGGTCACTAAGAAGATGGGACGTAATGAAAAGCCTGTGGTCGTTGTGGTTTCTCCTTTGGTGGCACTCATGGAGAAGTAAGTAAAAGAAGTAACACTGTTATTTAACTTCTAAAATAAATAAAGTAGGCTACGTTCTGTATTTGAAAACTGCGCTATGCAAAGGAGTTGACTTATGTGTTGCTCTGATTGGTTGGTAGGTCTACCGACTATCCAATTGAGTACAGAGGGGGTTTTTTTGTCCTGGTTCGGTTACGACACGCCTCATAATTAAAGTTCAATTGAGTGATTTCAGACTCATATTCTCATTAGAATATGAGTATGACGAAGTCAGGCTAGTAAAATGAGCCTATTTCCAAAAAAAGTGGAGTATCCCTTTAACACACAGTTAACAGTTCATGTGTATTTTCTTTCCATACTTTACACACTTTTTCATACTTTACTATCATTGATAGTGATCGTGTGGTCACACATTATTTAGAATACAAATGAAAGGTTACTGAATATTAACCTTTACTTGATGAAATTAGTGAAATGGTTAACTGAACTTACATTGTGAATTTAAGCAAAATATATTTGAATATATTTTAAAATGTATTTTATTCTTGTAATGGTAAAGCTGAATTTTCAGCAGCCATTGTTAAAAAAAGCCATTGGTAAGAAAAAATCAATGTTAAAAAAAGTGAATGTTTTTATAAAAAACCATAGAACATTTTTCCAGGATACCTTGATGAATGCGAAGTTCAAAAGGATAACATTTATTTGAAATATAAATATTATTAAAAATCTTTTTTGTCACTTTTGATCAATTTAAAATGATGAATTTCATTAAATAAATCTTACTGACGACAAACTTTTGAACAATAGTGTACAACCACATCTCTACATAATTGCAAAAACAGGATTTCTTACTTGAGGTTGTATCTGTCATATTTGATGGATGATTTAGGCGCTGCAGACGTCACATAGAGCAATCCAAAGTGAGGGTTATTCCGGATGGTTTGAACGATGTCGGGTGGGGAGTGAATTTTAGCACGAATTACTTCCTCTACGGAGTTGAAAAGTGGTGGAGAGAGGGTGTAGTTGAGAGGTGAAACTGTAACAGGACAACCTCTAGATGAGCTCTTTGTTCTTTTAGGAGGGGATGGGATCATGAGTGAGCCCTGTGTCAACTGCACCTACAATCAACACATTAAAAGCATGTCATTTTTTACTAATGTTACAAGAGGTATCTGCCGGAGTTGTTTATGAGTAGAGTGGCCAGACCTGTCTATCTTTGACATGGTCAGGAATTCTAGGCAGCTGTAGCGTAGAGGGTCCTCTCTCCAAGGCAGGGTCAATGGACTGGACCTCATATGAGGAAAAAGGCATCTTAGGGCTCAAGTTGAACCTTTGGATGTTCTCCAATTTTATACTTTCACTGCGTCTCTTCAAAATTGGCTAGGGTAAAATAAAGATCATGTTAAATTGTTAACACGAATGAGTATGACTATTGTTGTTGTTTTTCTTTACCACCGTATTTTATTTATTTATTAATATTTGAGTCAATTACATACAGTTCAACAATATCATTGATTACGAAAAGGAAAAATATTTTAAATATCTAGTTCAAATGCATGTTCATAGAAATATACTCGTTGTTGTACTCATATTGGTTCCATTGCACTAATAATGTGCATTCCGGCGGCGCTGCTCTGCTGGCGACCCGGGTTCCGGCGGCGCTGCTCTGCTGGCGACCCGGACTCGTGTGCTGTTGGTGCGGGTGCTGCTTTTATTATTTATTTGCTGTTTTTACTGTTTTATTGTGCTTTTCTATCGACTGTGTACGAGGTTACAGAGGAGCACCATGGCGTTATTTGCACAAGGATTACTATTGGCATTGATTGTCTGGCAGCTCCTGAGGATGTGTCAAACTCTTCCACACATGGAGGGCGTACCAATCATCTATACCAGAGATACGTTGCTGTCTCTCCGTTACATGGGAACAACATTGCCGCCCGCGGAGTTACTCAGCCTTCCTGAGGCATTTAAAATCCTGGCTCCTCGTAGAAAACGGCGGAAAAGAGGCCGACGTGGGGGCACACGACAGCGTCTCCGCCGGAGAGGAAGTAGACCTCCGCTGCCCGGCATGATCTTGAGTAACGTCCGCTCTCTCAGGAGTAAAATGGAGGAGCTCCGTATCAACATGAGGGTATGTTTTGAATACCGCGAGGCGGGTTTGCTGGTTTTTACGGAGACCTGGCTTCACAAAGACATCCCCAACTCCTTGATCGAGCTGAAGGGGTTCTCCCTTGTCCGTGCAGACAGGGAGGAAACTTCGGGGAAAAGTCGAGGGGGAGGTATCTGCGTCTTTGTGAGTGACAGTTGGTGCAGAAACTATTCTGTGAGAGAGACTGTGTGCAACCCGGATATAGAATTACTTTGCATCTCTCTAAGACCCTTTTACCTCCCGAGGGAGTTTGGCAATATCATTATCTGTTCAGCGTATGTTCCCCCCAGCGGGAATGCGGCTCGAGCTGCAGCTCGTATTGCCGACTGTGTCCACAACCAACTGCAACGCACTCCGGGAGCCCCGGTTTTTATCCTGGGAGATTTTAACAGCTGTAAGTTGGAACTATCCCTTCCTGGATTTGAACAATATGTCAAGTGTGGCACTAGAGACAGTAAAGTGTTGGATAAATGTTATGGCAATATAAGACATGCATACAGGGCCAGTCCTAAGCCCCCTTTGTCAAATTCAGACCATAATACAGTCCATCTGATACCCACCTATAAGACTGTTTTAAAGAGCAGTAAACCATCTACTAAGACAGTGACTGTATGGTCTAAAGACAGCATAGAGACACTAAAGGGTTCATTTCTCTGTACAGACTGGGACATTTTTCATAATTTGGGTATCGATGAAGCCACTGACACTATTACAGAGTATATTAAATTCTGTGTGGATAGTGCGGTTACTAAGAAGGTTATTACAGTCTATCCTAACAATAAGCCATACATCACTAAAGAGATAAAGAATTGCATCAATCGGAAAAAAATGGCTTTTAGGAATAACGATAGGATGGGGTTGAAAACTGTTCAAAGGGAGCTTAATCAGTCATTAAAGGAGGCAAGGAAGAAACATAGGGATGTCTTAGAACAGAATTTTGTTTCTATGGACTCCAAAAAACTCTGGGTCTCCATGAAAGCTGTTACAAACATGACAACACATAGGAAGGGCCTCATGACATATGATGAGTTGAGTAAAGCGAATGCACTTAATGATTTTTTTCTCAGGTTTGATACACAGGACTATTCTTTGGAATGCAATAATGTTCTACAGTCAATTACAACTGACCCCTGTTCAAGGTTAGTAGTTGATCCTCTCAAAATCCAGTCACTTTTCAGTCATGTATGCAAGAATAAATCTGCAGGCCCTGATGGCATCTCTGCTTTTCTTCTAAAGACCTTTGCTGCAGAGCTTACCCCTGCATGGTGCCCTGTGTTTCAAAGGTCTGCAGATTCCCATCTGGTTCCTGCCCTTTGGAAAAAATCTACCATTATTCCCATTCCAAAGAAGTCCTGTCCTTTAGAAAACAATGATTATAGACCGGTGGCTTTAACTTCTGTTGTCATGAAATGCTTTGAAAAATACATGGTATCCATACTGAAATCTGAAGTTAACCCTGATCTGGATCCACTCCAGTTTGCTTATAGGCAGGGGAGGAGTACAGACGATGCTATTAATAGCATCACCCACCTGACCCTTAAGCATCTGGAGGATCCCAAAGCCTACGCACGCCTTTTGTTTATTGATTTTAGTTCGGCTTTTAATTCATTACAGCCTCATCTGCTCTTACAGAAAATGACCCAGATGAATGTTAATCCTACTATTATTAAGTGGTTTTATTCTTTTCTAACAAATAGAACCCAAAATGTCAGGATTAATGACTCGGTTTCGGAATTTAAATGCATCAGTACAGGTGCACCTCAGGGCTGCGTAAGCTCACCGGTTCTGTTTTCTCTTTACACAAATGACTGCACCAATAGTCTCCCAGGCAACCTGTTTTTTAAATTTTCTGATGACACTGCCATTCTCAGCCTGCTTCACCAGAACTCAGACCCGTCAGGGTACTTCTCGGAGGTTAATAAATTCGTTCAGTGGTGTGATAAGAACTATCTCACAATCAACACTAAAAAAACTGAGGAGATGGTGTTTGACCCTCGGTCAGTGGGGGATCATACTCCACTGTCTATTCACGGGGAAGTGATCAAACAGGTTACTTCTTATAGGTATCTGGGTATCCACCTGGATAACCTTTTAACTTGGGGTGATCATGTGGATTATTTATGTTCCCGTTTACAGCAAAGGCTGTATTTTTTACGCAGACTGAGGGTGTTTGGTGTCAGTCAGAAGATTATGTTTTTATTTTATCAGGCAGTGATTGAGAGTGTCATCAGGTATGGTATGACGGCGTGGTTTGGCAGTCTCTCCACACAGTCCAAATCAAAGTTGCAGCGCCTGGTACAGACTGCTATGAAGGTGATGGGGAGGACTGAAAAGCTCTCCCTTCAATCCATCTATGAGCAGTCTGTACTCAGGCAAGCACGGAGAGTTCTGTCCGACCCGTCCCACATCCTTCATGCTGAGTATGAGCTCTTGCCTTCTGGCAGAAGGTTCAGAATTCCAAAAATCAGATTGAACCGTTACAAATACTCTTTCATACCCAACTCCATCAAGATTTTAAACCAAAATTTTTAGATCTGTACTTGGAGGAATGAGAAGTGTGTAATAACTTGGTGTTCTGCTTGTTGTTTTAGTGTTGTACGTTATTATATCATCTATTTATTAGTTAGTATTTGTTTTACTATGTGTATTGTTGTTTCTAATGGCAGCTACTACTTTGCACCACGCACTTTGAGTCCATGACAAATTTCCCCTTGGGGACAATAAAGTATATTCTATTCTATTCTATTCTATTCAATCTTCAAAAAAAAGTTTAAAAATGTCATGCAGTATAACCATCAAGTAATAATGTATTTAACTTGAATGCATATGAGTGCATCTGTGATTGAATGCATATGAGTACATCTGTGATTAAAGGGGTGGTTGATTGCGATTTCACTTTTTTCATTTTAAATAGTGTGTAATGTTGCTGTTGGTGCATGAATAGTATCTGCAAAGTTGCAGCGCTGAAAGTTCAATGTAAGCAGAGATATCGTCTTTTAAAACTCAGGAAGTTTAATGCCTACAAAAACGATTCAAATGGGACTACAACGGGTTTTATACATAACTAACCCATACATTTGCATCAACCCGGTGCCGGCCCGTGGCATAGGCGGTATAGGCAAATGCTAAGGGCGCACCCAACTCAAGGGGCGCCAAAATGAGTGAACGAGTGAATTTTTAATTTTTATATATTTTTTACTAATACTGTTTTAAAACTATTAATTCGAAATACTACAAAATAAAGCAAAACAACTCCACAAAAACGTAACTAAATCCCCCTACTCCGGTCCGGTGCATCAATCTCCCCCGCCCCGCGAGTGCTTGAAGTGCGCCAGAAACAGAGCGCGCGCGATCAGTTTGTTTAGCGTCGCCTTTCGTCGCATCCAATGTAGACAACATTGCTTTCGTTTGATGAAATTACACTCAAGCACTCCCTTAGAAACGGGCCTCGAAGCCATCTTAGACTTAGGAAAACTTAGGAAAGTTTCCTCATTGTGACGGATGGCCGAATTTTCATGACACATTTAAATTAACATTATAGTCTGCTGCGATAGAGATAGTGCCGAAAAGAAGAGGATACAAGGGGATAAAGACAGAGGTAAAGTGATGTAATGAATGAACAGTTTATCTAATTGCATAGTATTAAGATGTTATAATTTAATGGCAGTTATTTTTACCTTATAACTTTATGCTAACAGTAGTTCTGTGTTCTTGCAGAGCCCCCAGAAAATGCGATTTGTAACAAACATGTCAGTCTTTTTTAGACTCATACTATCACTTTTATTATTTAATGTTTTACTATACATTTGGGATATATGGCATTTTTTATTATTTGCCAAAATTAATAACGATATTTATAAGCTACAGGTTTATTAAAAGTAGCAATGTTTCATGTAAAATTCACATTAAAGACATTTAGCAGTTTCATTCATGTTGAAAACATGAAATGTGTCATAATTTAGTGGAAGATTGCTGCCATCAACTGCCAAACAAACACTTTTGCTAGTGCTCAATGAAGAGTTTGTGCATGAATGACATTTGGAACATGACATCACTGTTTTATCTAGAGTGGCTATATATAAATGAAATAAATAATAATAATAAAAAATTGCAACAAAATAAATCATCACTGAACATACTTTTCATCTAGATCTGCTGTACAGGAGAAGCAAACTTTGTTGCATTATTTTCCTGTTTTCACTGTAAAGCTGCTTGAAAAAATCTGTATTGTAGGCTAAAAAGCGCTATATAAAAATATTGGGGACTTGACTTGAATGCTAGATGTAATGCTCTTGCTATATATATATGACTAAATAATCGCCAACACAAATGATGGGGTGAAATGGGCTGTAATGCATGGGGCGCCAGGTAAAATCTTGCCTACGGCAGCAAATTGGTCAGGGCCGGCCCTGGCATCAACCATCCCTCCGGAATATGCAAAAAAAAGGGCATGGCCATATTTCTGCAGCTCGTCTAATTATTTTCACCCAGCTGTCAGGTCTTCTGTGTTCGGGCTTCCCACAGACGTTGTAGTTCGTCAACAATGGATACAGTTTATTTTTGATTATTTTCTGAAAAATTACGATCGTTGTTTTTTTTTTACTTTATATACCCAAAGCATTATAAAATACATTTAAATAAGAATATTAAAAAGATGTGAATAGGTGTATTCAAGTTCACTGTAAAAATATTTTCATGATTTGTTATCACAACATTTTTTTCTTTGATGAAATCATCTTTTAGATCATTTATGTGGTTCAGACAATATTGAGTTTCTATTGATTAAACTAATCTCCTATATTTTTCTCAGTGAGATCCGATTTTTAAGGCAACCAGATTACTCACTTTTTTAAGTTTAACATTTTTTTTCTTTTTCTTTTTTAGATTTGTAACTTCATCTACCCAATTTTGACAGCCAAAGGAATTAAAAGAATGAATGGACAGACAAACAAAGAATTTTTAATGTACACTGAGTTCTGATGTATTGCTCTTACCAACATCTCAACTTGTGCTGGCCTTTGTGAGTTCGGTTGTCTCTCCTGAGCCTTGGTTCTGTGAGGGAATACCAGAGCATCAGGGTTCGTCTGTGGACATCTGGGCACTGCTGAGATAAGTCTAGCCCTCAGCTGCTCCACGTCAACAGGTGGCAGAGAACCAAGTGCATTAGTAGCCACAGGTAAAGGAGACTTAGCCGTCCCAAACAGCTTCTGTTTGCCATGATCTTGCTCTGGCACTGCCTGGCTTCTGGAGGTGCCTTCTTGAAAAGAGTGCATGACCAAACTTTCCTCTTGTTTTGTGTTCTTCCCACAAAGTTTCAATTCCTTCTCCTCGGAGTTATTCCTGGACAGTAATCTCTTTTAAATACAGTCAAGACAACAGCATGTTAGTGAGAATCGCAGTGAGCTGCTATAATAAACCTGTACAATAAAATGATATTACGTTAGTGTTGCTAAGTAACGTGTGCGGGTGTCGTGTTGTTTTTCTTTTTAACTTTGTGCCAAATTACAGAGGAACATATTACCAAAATATTGTAGTTTATTTCGTCATATGTATATCGTCATAAGGCATATCTTCCGGCGTTTTAATATATATATACGGCGGAAACTATAAACGGCGCACTGAATTTCCTGCAAAAATACTTACAAAATGTGTTTGCATGTCCCAGAGTATGACATGTTAGCCAATTGCAAACTAAATTAGCAGCTGCCAAGCATTCTTGAAAAGCGACGGCATTTTTGTGTCTTCTAAAACGGGACAACTGAGTGGCGGTTATTATCTTTACTGGACTGTTTATAGTTACTTGGCAACAAAGTGTACTTTTCACCACTTCCGCTTCAGATGACAGCAGGACAGACCAATTCTTTTGAACAATTTTGAGGAACCGACTCAAATCATTCAGTGATTCTTATAAGACAGACATGATATAAAATGTGTTATATTACCGTATATGATCATAAACTTTTCAATAAAACTATGTGAAGAAATAGCTGCAGTTTGTAGCTTGATCAAGATTATAAAACAATATTACAGCAAATAGTATAGTTTGCATATTAAAAACTCCCTCAGCTTCGTGTTTGCACAACAACAACAAAAATATCTTTTTTACACGCATG
This sequence comes from Cyprinella venusta, assembly GCA_038021265.1. Lineage (NCBI taxonomy): Eukaryota > Metazoa > Chordata > Actinopteri > Cypriniformes > Leuciscidae > Cyprinella > Cyprinella venusta. The sequence continues at coordinate 28,891,255 of CM075866.1, forward strand.
TTAATAATATTATTATACAATATAACTAAGTCTTGTAACATTTACTCTATTTTGGCTAGTATTAAAGTATTTTCTTAACATCATTCCATGCCTCGGTTCACTTTGACTCACTCATTTGGTGGAAAGAATTTCCTGGTTCAATGATTCAGCAAAATTGTGACTCGAAAACCGTTCGGACAGATTTTTCTATATATAAGCTAGCTATATATGTTTTAAAGCAAATTGTGAAGCATTTCATCAAATGAGGTCAAGGCACAGACCACAAAGCATCTTTAATTTTTGTCAACAGCTACAAGCACCACATAGAAAAGAAAGAATAAACCCCCAAATAAATAAAGAAATCATGACTATAAGTAAAAGGTGACATGTGCTTTGCTGGACATCAGTAGCAACTTTTTTTTTATTTGCCATTTATACCATATTAAGCTAAATGTTTCAGTGAAGGAATGGTGCATGACAAGACAAATCATTTACAAACCAAGCATGCGGGTGAAATTAGTCTCAGCAGTGTTGGGGAGGAAATTACATGATTATGATGCTACAGAATACGATTTGAGGCAAGAAAAACCTCTGAAATATAACAGGAAAAACTTCTAATTTAGAAAAAACATTCTTGTCCCTGACTTATAAGACCACAGTATTTCTGCCACTTTTAAAAATCATGATCTCACTGATGTACAATCTTCAAGTCCAATTGAAAACAGCCCCTTGTAATTCAAGGGCTCGTTTAACTCAATTCATCTTTTAGTTGGCTTTGCTGTGCGTTTCTGTGATCCTGGCGAAGGTCCGAGGGCTTATATGAGCGATATAATCTGTCTGGAACCGAGAATTTGGAGTGCGTCGCCTTTTCCTTTCACCTTGTGTGGTAAAGAATGCATCTTGGAAACGCATGCTGGATGCCGTGGACTGCAAAGGGGTGAAACAAACACATCAAAACATCAGTAATGAAGAGAAAAAGAACAGGACAATATTTTTTTATATTTTCTCCTCATTTTTGTCCACCCATTGAAAGTCCAAAAATGTTCAAGCTTCAAGTAATCCATATAAATCGAGAGGATTAATAGTACAGTTCTTGATTTTGAAGTCTTGTGGGTTTGAAAGAACATGAGTGCGATTCAATTTTGACAGAATTAAAATTTTGGGGTGAATTGACCCTTTCAAGAAAGAGTTCAGTAAGTGAGAACTCACCAAACGACCTTTGACTTTTTTGGGCAGGTCTTCATCCAGTGTATAAATATCCTCTCTCTTCGCCAATACTTGGGATCCATCTTCAAATTCCACCTACAAGACCACAGGATATACCATGAATGATTAGAGAGGTACTGTATAAAGCAGCAGTACTTGAGAGAATACGTGTGAGAGTATGTGTGTGTGTGTGTGTACCTGGTACATATATGAAGTGTTAGAGCCAAGGTACTTGGCTCCATAAAAAAGTCCATCGGGCCACTTCACCTGAACAGCCTCCCCCACTTCAGGAGGTCCAAGCTGGGTACAATCTCTGCTCTAAAGGGTGAAAGAGAATAGATTCCACTCAGACGCCGGGATTAAAAATTAGAAATATTGAGCTCACTCTTACCAACGCATTAGAATTTTCTGTGAAAAATCAGAGGCTGACAACTTTGTATGCTTGTATATTTAAGTTTGCATTCATCAGTTCAATGAAAACATGTCACAGATTATTCATTAGAACAACTATTGGCTAGCAGTGATGGAAACACTCACTACAATGTCTTCAGGGAATGTATCATTGCTGAATGAGCCATCGTCAAACATGACTTCATAGAATGTTTGGGCCGTGACCTGGGTAACACGTGAGCTGTAGTAACGAAGATTCTTGTGTTTGGAGATCACTGTCTGGCCCACTTCTAATTCACTTCTGCTAACTTTCAATTTCTGAGGGGACAAAAAAAATCTTGATGTTAAAGATTCAATTATGTGACAGTTTTTTCTGTATAAATTGACTTATTTATAAAAAAAAAAATAGAAATAAAAAAATTATTTATAAATAAAAATAAAATAAAAATGATAAATGGAAGAGCTCAACAGTGCTTGGTTGACATGCAAGAATAAATCTCAGTAGTTCTTGCAGAAGCTTAAACATTCTTGCATGAACAAATTTCACTGGTTCACAGATGTCAATCAAGTATGTTTGAGCTTTATTTATCATATTTAATGTGTCTATGTATGTGTTGATCAATGTTTATATGCAAGTAAGCTAAAAGCCTAAATAAAATCTATCCATCAAATAAAGTTGTCATGCCTTCAGAACACTTGGATTAGACGCTCGATTTATGTTCCATTATCCATACATGTCTTTATGAAGTTTTTGAAGCATCAATGTTTTGGTTACATGGACTGTTAATGGAGGGACAGATTCTTCTCAGGTTTCATTAAAAAATCGTATTTGTTTGGCTTGCATCAGGGTCTACTGAATCATCAACCCCGAAACTTGAATTATGGAAGGTGGGATTGAGAGAGGATATATCTGAGGAAGAATGGAGACAAGTCTGTAAAAACTCTCAGAAACAGTCTGCTAACGTTAACTTAAAACTACTTCAATATAACTGGTTGATGCAGACTTACATAACTCCTGTCAAACTAAATAGGTTTAATAAAAATATCCCTGATACATGCTTTAAATGCAGAGAAGCTCAGGGATCATTTGTGCATTGTGTTTGGGAATGCAGCATTATTAGAGACTTTTGGGTGGAAGTTATTAATATTACAAAGATAATTTTGTCATTGAATATTCCTCTAGATGCAAAAATGATTTTGCTACACTTATATCCAAAGAACTTGAAACTAAATCATCAGCAGCGTAAATTTATAGATTTTGCTATATTACAAGCTAAAAGGATGATAGCACTTAGCTGGAAAAGGTCTGATCCACCAGCTATTGGAGCATGGATTAACGCCTTGGCACAGTGTATGGCCTTGGAAAAAATAACATACTTTATTAAAAACAAAATGGACGTATATGAAGAAATATGGAAGCCGTTTAATTACTACATTAACAATAATGCTATTGGTCATTTATTACAGGAGGTGTAGAATTTGATGTCTTGATGGAAATGTAACTTATGTGTGAAGAACAGTAATGTATACTTGGTTTTTGGGTATCTTGCAATATCTACTTTGTATTTAGAATGACGTTTGTCTGATACCTTTGTGTATTTCTGTTTGGGAGAAGAGAGTGATGTTTTTGTTTTGTTTTGTTTTTTTTTTTGGGGGGGGGGGGGGTGATAACAGTGACTTTCTGAAAAGTGTTTCTCTGTTAACTGTCTTCTACAATCAAAATAATAAACACATTGTTCAAAAAAAAAAAATCGTATTTGTAGTTCGAACATGAACAAAAGTCTGATGGGTTTGGAATTATATGAGGGTGAACAATGGAATTTTCATTTTTGGGTGAACTAAACACTATACGGTATAGTGTTTACCATAGACTATAAACCTATAAAAAAATCATGATATTTAAAAAAAAATCATACACAGTATATATAAGAAAAATAAAGTGGAAACATTTTATTTTTAACTTGAAATATTCTCCGAATTGCCCGGAAATGTTTTGGCTGGGAGTGTACTCACAGCACTGGAGCTCCGTGACTGGTGTCTGTGACAGGTGATAAAAACCACATATGGCCAATCATCAGGCTCCATTGGCACTCCAGCAGCGTGTGCACAGGTGACATGGAAAGAGGTGGGGCAACGGCCACATGAGCATTGAATACATGCCCCAGATAGCTTTTGTATCCTGTTACGGCAATATATACACTTCTACAAAGGGAAAGGAAGAGAGGGAACGAGAGAGAACACATAACATAACACATTAAAGAATGCCAAGACTTTGTAGAATCATTGTAAGAAACATTCAGGTAACAGGTAAGGTTTCATTGGTTAACATTAGATAACCACATTAGTTAACATGTAATAACAATGAACAATACTTCTAAAGCATTTATTAATCTTAGTAACTGCCATGTAATGTTAAATTCAACATCTAGTCAAGTCAAGTTCAACATTTAGTCAAGTTACTTCACTGGCTACCTGTGGCATTACGTATACACTTTAAAGGGTTACTCCACTTTTTTGGGAAATAGGCTCATTTTACAACTCCACCAGAGTTAAACAGTTGAGTTTTACCATTTTCAAATCCATTCAGATGATTTTCTGTGTTTAGCAGAATATCAGTAACAAGACAGTTTCTGGTCTCATTGACTTCCAGAGTATATATTTTTTTTCCTCCTATGGAAGTAAATGAGACCAGAAACTGTCTGGTTACTGATATTCTTCTAAATATAAAAAAATCGGCTGAATGGATTCAAAAACGGTAAAACTCAACAGTTTAAATCTGGGGGAGTTGTAAAATGAGCCTATTTCCAAAAAAAGTGGAGTATCCCTTTAAGGTATTGCTTTTAACGTTCAAAGCATTAAATGGTCTTGCTCCACAATATTTGTCTGACCTACTCCCACCATCAAACGTGGTCCCTTTGATCATCTGAACTTGGTTTACTGTCCATCCCTCGTTTCCGGTTGTCTACAGTAGGTGGAACATCTTTCAGTACTAATGCTCCTCAACTATGGAATTCGCTACCTCTTTACACTACGTAATGCCTCATCTGTGGTAACATTCAAGACCCAGTTAAAAACATATCCTTTTTAACATACATTATGGATAATGTGATTATATATATATCCTATGTGCCTGTAATAAATGTCAAATTTAATAAAAGTCACATTTATTGATATATCGCTTTTTACAATACAGATTTTTTTTCAAAGCAGCTTTACAGAGATAACAGAAAAATAATGAAAAAAAGTTTGTTTCCAGAAGAAAATAGCATCACAGTCCAGCTTAAGTAAGTTTAGCGATGTTTCATTTTTGTTTAAAAAAAGTGTAGCAGAGCGGCTGCTAAACACTATCGACTGGCCATTGAAGGCAAGAAGGCCAGGGCGCGGAGATGGATCCCAGTCCTTTCTGGGACAACCACTTCTTACATAGGGTGCCAGTTAAAGGTTTCTCCATGCTAGACGTTGGTGATGTCCAACCAAGTGTGGCAAGTCATCTCCAACCCCAAATCGGCGTGCAGTCCTATCCTCCGTCTCTCCTGCCGGGACAGAGCTGTTGAGCTGTCTGCCTCTCTTTTTAAAAAATGTATTACTCCTCTGCACTGGCTGTCAGAGCCTTGAATGCCACCTCACTGCTCACAAAACATCAAGTTGAACCCATGGTGGAGATGGGGAGGCAGATTGATGCTGGGTCACCAGATTCAGTGTAGTGGGAAGAGATCTGTGTCATTACAGGCAACCTGCTGCACTCATCTAGGGGAGAATTCCAAAGCCGCGGCTGCTTGAACAGGGTTTTATTGGTCATGTTTAATCAATCAAAGCATTTCAATCTCCTGTCTCCCTCTGGTGTTCATACAGAGCAGCATTTACTACGATCAGCAGCGCTGCACCAACAAGCTACGCATTAAATAATCACAGCCTTTGCCAAATCGTTTGTGGTTTCAGTGCAATTAATTGTGCAGCCCTGATAGATAGTATTGATTTAAAGCTCTAATGTAACCACAGTTTCTCTGATAACAGAAGTGAAGTATCCTACCACACTTCCCTCCTTGCAGTTGCATGGAGAAGAGATATGCTGAGAATAAAGTGGGGACCGCTAGCAGCAATACAAACTAGGGAGGCGGGACTCCCGCATCACTGTCATGATTGGTCTGCCAACTAACAAACAGGGTGTAATTGGTGCTTCCAGGATTGATCACGCCAGAGGTGTTTTCCATTGTGAGATACCTCACTTCTGTCGCGTAACTGGGGTTACGCAATTTCTCAGCTCTTATGGGGCATTAAGACCCATTTGCATTTAATTTGGCTTTTTCTGCTGTCTATGACTTTGTGTGTTTGCTTTTATACTCCATTTCCAACAGTTCAGATGACAAATAAATGCATACTCCAAGAGCGCTCCACAAAATATATTTGATTATACCATCTGGATGCTCAAAATTGGTCTGTTTTAAACACCTTATTGTACATGTAAGTTAATCGCCGCTTAAAATGAATTCACTGCACACACATACAGTAGCTCGCACATCACGGGCAGATTCCCACAGAAACATTCAGTAGCGCAGAAATGTATTCTGTGATTTATCAGTACAATAGCTCAGAAACTGAAAAGTTCTTGCATATACAGTATGTCTTAGTAACTAAAACCCACACATGCACTAATGCATTCATTCAAATGTAATCTTTACTGTGCTACTTTATCTGTGTCTGATTTAAAACAAGCTGAATCATTGAGAAATATAATGGCCCAATGACAAGAACTGATAAAAATAAGCTGTTATGTAGAAGCAATAGCTTTGTGGGCAGCACTGTGTTTATGCCATTGCCATGGTTCAGGCTTATTTGTTCATTAATGACGTTATAAGTGACAGGTCAATGTCGACTCAACTTTAATCACATAAAGTCGTTCAACTTCTAGTGTACAGGTTAGCTATGCCAAAAGTCCTCACTCATATAGTGAAATATTATGACAAACTACTTCTGAGGACATGTTACTGGTCCTCACTAGTTTAAAAAGACTTATAAATTGGCCAAAAACATGTTTTTATTTAAATCTAGTGTTTTGCACGTTTCTGTGATTGGTAGGTTTAGGGATAGGTGATAGAAAATATCATTAACCTGATATAAAATCATTGGAAGTCTATGCAATGTTCTCACTAATATAGTGAAACAAAAGTGTGTGTGTTTATTACTCACCAGTTTATATCTCTGTACAGGTATGGCACTGATGTCAATAGGAGCTCTCTTCACCACATCTATGAACTTCACCTCAGGGAGACCCACAGCACACATAACATGGGCCCACCTACAACATGTATAATCCATGAGCCACTTGACTCACTGATATCTAAGAACACTGACTTTGCCGAACCCGTAGTCGTATTTGCGTATTATGTCTATTTTAAACACTGGAGGATGTGTGTAAAAAGCGTACTGAGTCTTCTGCTCTGTTTATTTATTTAAAACAACACTATATTAGTATTAATGGATTTGAATGAGGGAGCTTACCTGTCATCTGTGGTTCTCTTTAATGCACCTCCCCTCAGGTTACACAAACAGCATCCCTGGTTTAAAACACACACAAAACAGATACAGTATAAGATATCAGCCATAATTTAACAAAGGCAAGCAAACATATAAGTGGTCCATAAGTTACTGCTATACTGATACAGAACATGTTGACTGACTGCATGATTACTTACAGCTACCAGATCTCCGCTCACACATCGGTCACATGTCCACAGTGGGCCGACTTCACGAATAGAAACACCGTAGCAACCTGCGGACCAATCAAACTGTTACATTCTCTACTATGCCAAACTATTTGTTTCAGAACATGCATTTTTTTAGAGTCGTGAAATTGAATGTGTGTGCTTATTAAAGTTAACACAATCATTTCTTTAACACACATACATAATTCTGTTTTCTAAAATGTCAGAAATGAGATCATGAGATGAATTCAATTACTTTATTCTACTAACAGCCCTAAAGCAAGGTACAAAAAAATGTATATATGTATATCTTAACATTACTGTAGAAGTGAGCAGAAAAATATAACAATTGAATACAATGTAGAGAAACATTTTTCAGATAATATAATAACTTTCTTATTAATTTATATATATATATATATATATATATATATATAAAAGCCATTAAAAACATAATATGCTATATAAAAGCCAATCATTTAATGGATCATGATGCAAATACTAATGTAAATTAATGAATAATTATTATAGTATGCATAGTATAAATAGATAATTTAATATTTAGAACTAACAAATTAAATAAATATTAAAAACTACCATTTGAATTGTTTTTAAAGAAATTAATACTTTTATTCAGCAAGGATGGAGTAAACGTTTTCAGAAGTGGCAGTAAGGACTATTACATTATTACAGAGGATTGCTTTATCAAATACATGCTGTTTTTCTGTTTCATAAAGAATCCTTAAAACATTAATATATCATCACAAAAATATTAAGCAGGACAAATTTAATAATTTCTAAAGGATCATGTGACTGAAGACTGGAATAATGGCTGCTGAAAATTCAGCTTTGCATCACAGGAATAAATTACATTTTAATATATATTAAAATAGAAAACAGTTATTTTAAATTGTAATACTTCACAATATTACTGTTTTTACTATTTATTTTTTTAGCACCAGAGACTTCCTAAAAAAATTACAGACCCTAAACTTTTAAAAGTTTTTATATTATTTAATAATGAATTATATTTTATAAAGTCTGGGTTTCCCTTGCCAGAGGATCATGATATTTGGGTCTTTTTCACTCGTTAATTGTGTTGTTAAGTGATCTCAGTGACGTACTGGCATGAACTTGAACACAGCAACTGTTGCAGCCCACAAGAGGACTGGATCCATCCTCCTCCAGTAGTGTGTTTGAAGGGCATGGGCCCTCCTGGTATGTAAAGCAAATTTCAGGGATCAGAGGTCGCGATCTCAAGCCCGCCACCTGTGAACATGACCCCTGAGACTCTGTGGCAGGATTCATCAAGACATCATGCCTTCTTTCCTCTAAATTCTCAGGCTGTGAGAAAAAAAACAACAGCTTGAAATAAATGTTTTTGCATCACATCACACATATACACAACCAGATTAATACCTAGTATCAGTTACCTGATAGTATGGCATGAAAAGGGTGCAGACAGCACAGTGAGGAGCAGTTTGAGCTGCAGCTGTATTGTACTCTCGTTCATATTGAAGATGAGCTTTTCTATGTTGCCACAGATGCACTAAAGGCTTTGCCCATTCCTCAGTTTCTGGCTCCTCTTCTTTAGTTTCACACTCCTCTAGAGTCTCTGAGACACACACACAAATAAATATTTACTCGACAGCTGAAAATTTCATTTACCATGATTAATTCTTTAAGATAAATCCACAAACAGAATGCAACAATGCATTATTAGTGCAATTCTGTCCTTTGACAATATGCAGTTTAATAAAAATGGTACATACATTTTTTTAAAACCCATTACAATATGTTACAAATAAGACATTTTTGCTACTTTTTTTTCCATCCAGCATTTTTTTTTTAACTCATAATAAAATAAAAGTGGTTAAACATCCACCATCATCGCTGGCAGCCTGCTGTTTCACAGCACTGGGAACTGCTCTTGCAGTGGGCTTTCTGAGGGGGTGACGCCAACTCTTGGTAGTCTTCTTAACAGTTTGCATGTGATACTATGAGAGCAAAAAAAGAGATAGGGGAAAAGGGGAGGTCAGTGAAAGAGACCGTACACTATCCAAACATATTGTTGCTACCTTTATTGTGTATGTGTATACAGAATGTGCACATTTTTTAATGAGTTAACATTGGTAAATGTATCAACTAACATGAACTAACAATGAGCAATACATTTATTACAGTATTCATTAATCTAAACATTTCATGTTAGTTCACAGTGCATTAACTAATGTAAACAAATGCACCTTCTGATTTTAATAATGTATTAGTTGAAATTATTAATAAATACTGTAGAAGTATTATTCATTCTTAGTTCATGTTAAATAATGAAACCTTGTTGTAAAGTGTTATCATTAATGTGTTGGCACTGTAAAGCTAAAGACATGAAGGTGTGAACTAATAAAGTGAGTGTTCTGATGTATGAGTAGAGAAAATGTTCTCACAAAAAAAAAAAAACACTGGATTCACAGCAAATTAATATACATTATCAATCAAAAGTTTGGGGTCAAAAAAAATAATACTTTTAATAAATTAGCAAGGATGCGTTACATTGCTCAAAAGACACAGTAAAGACTTACATTGCTGCAGTTTATCTTTAGCAATGTAAGGGGTTGAGAGTATTCTGAAAATATAAGTTTCCAAAAACAAAAAGTATATACACATTCACACACACATATACAGTAATCAACATTTGAAGCGGATAGAAAAAGTTCCTCAAAGTTGTCCTAAGACAAGAACGGGTATTTTTCCAAATTCATGTATCACTTTGGCGAAAGGTTTTGATCCACTTCAAATTTGGTTACTAATATACAGTATAATGTACATATATATACATATATGCACTCATAAATAATAAATAATAAACTATACACAAACAACAACAAAAATTAGCAAAATGTCTTGTCACTGTGGTCGGTGTTCGGTGGGACAGAAGCTCAGAACAAAATACTGAAGAATACAGGATGTATTGCTTGTCATGGTGTAGCACGAGAACTCACTGTACAGACTTCTCCTGGCTCCAGACCCGTTTCCACATACTCAGCGTCACTCATGGCATTCTCCTCGCTGGATTCACTGCTGCTGTCCGCACCTTTATCTCCCGATTCACACGAATCAGAGTCGCTCACGGACCCATCATGCTCTGACTTCACACCTTCGTAATACTCCTGCCCTTTAAACTCTTCCTCCTGAGTTTCCTGAGAGCCTGTCTGCTCGCCGGGCACACAAGCTACAGCTGATACCATCTCGACGTTCTGCTGCTTGATGTCTATGGTGGCGTTTAGAGCATCGTCCGCACCAGAGCACTGCATGGGAATGGGCTCCAGGTTGGTCCAGGTCTGGGTGCATGGTGAAGAGTTTGGAGAATCTGGGAACTTTTCTTGTTGGCACCCTGATTCAGACCACATGGTGTAGGACAGAGAGTCATGGGAATATTCTGTGAGACTGTTTACACCCGTGGTAAGACCCATTACCAACTCGGGCTGCAAGCTCTCAATTAGCACTGCAGGATTTTGGGAGCTGAGGTTTTTCCAAATGGTGAAGGGTTTGGACTCCACAAAGGGGCCATGGGAGGATGTGAGAGCGCTGGACTGCTCTTCAAGAGACATAGAAGTTTGTTTGTCCCCTCCTTCTGCTGAGTTATTAGAGTTGCGGGAATCTATAAAATCCATGTCTGCTGCTGTAGAACATTGTAAAATACTGTGAGTAGTGATTTTAAACTGCGAAATTGACTCGTGTTGAGTGTTCTGGTCTGTGGATGAGCATGTGTGTTTATGTCCTTCCTGTTTGGACCCTTCGGTTGGCTCCCACTGTGACACCAAAGAAGGAGATGCTGGTTTTGCTATTACGGTGTCTAAGATCGAGGTATTGAATGATTGGCTCACACCTTCTTGGGGTACAATTGGCCAATTGGGACAAACTTTTCCAGAACAAGTCCCCTCATCATCTGTTATAACAGGAGGTGAGTGTGATTTTTCCAGTTGGAGAACAGGTGCAGGACTGTGAGGTCGGTGATTTGCAGTGTCGGGTCGTACAGCGAGAGTCAGCGAGGGCATTTCAGGTGCGAGAGAGTGAGGATTGACGCTCTCTTCTGTGAGCTCAGGCATTAGAAGAGGCATTTCACAAAAAGGAGCAGTCTGGAGTTCAAAGTTTGTTCTGTTCTCCAAGGTTTCTGAATCCTGAAGAGTAGAGTGTAGACGGATCGAGCTTTGCTCCTTGTAAAGTGCTGATGTGCTGTAATCGATGCTGCTCTCAGTCAAGATATCGGCGACCGTCTCTTCCGTTTCAATTTTAGCCTGTTGGGAAACACTTTCTGAAAATAAAACTGCAGCACCAGTGGAGCTACGTCTCTGTGAATGGGTCACAGGAACAGAAGGTGCACTTATTCCTGAGACAGCTTCACAGTCTGTTTGATTAAGATTTTCAGCAGTTCTTTCTGAGTCCAAGGTCACGTACACAGTGATGTCACTCTCTGAGATTGGTTCAGCCCCAGGCTTTGCTGTGGAGACTGGGTTTGTGGATTCTCGACCTTCATCCAAATATACAGACGCCTGGGAGCTTGCGTGACCTGGATCAGGGCTACTCTGACTGGATGTGGAGGTGAGTGGAGGAGTTGAGAGTCGTTCAGGTGAAGCATCTTTGACTTGTAAGGTAGAGTGGGCCAGCAAGTCACTCTCCACTCTTGTTACTTTAACAACACACATTTGTCGACATGGACCAGTGAGCCCTAAAAAGACAAGTGTCGTGAAACATTAAAACAGTTTTTTTGAGATATACACGGACATGTAGGTTTTGCACATGCACTACTGTTAAAAAGTTTGGACATTTTGATCATGTTTTTAAAGTATGTCTCTTGTGTTCACCAAGACTGCATTTATTTGATTAATAAAAAAATACAGTGAAAACAGTAACATTGCAAACTATTAAAAAAACTTTTTTCTATTTCAATAATGGCAAAAACTGAAATTTCAGGGACCATTACTCCAGTCTTCAGTGTCACATGACCCTTCAGAAATTATTTTGATATGCTGATTTGAAGAAACTTATTTTTCAGAAATCTTCGATGGATAGACAGTTCAAAAGAACATCATTTATTTTCTAAATAAATAAATAAATCTTTTGTGATATAAATAACTTTACCGTTGCTTTTGATCATTTTAATGCTTAATTTAAATTGATCAATTTGAGACTTATACTGTCGAACACAAACAATATCTGTCCTTAATGTGACTGTTAACAGATTATATTAAAAATCAATGCCACAACTGTATTGTGTATTTTCTGAATCGGAGAACAGATGCAAACTGCTAGGCTTTGTGTATTTGTGGAATGTATTGTGAACCTACAAAAATAATAGAGATACTAGCCTTTTAATTCAGTTGGGAACTGCAATTCTTTTTGATGTTTCACTGTGTCTTCCTCTTCCTTGTCTTTTGATTCCCCTCTACTCCTCCGACTTCCTCCCTTCACTGGTGAAGTATCCACAGTCTTCAATCGTTTGGAGCATGTGCGTGGATAATGGAGACTGTTGATAAAAACATTTCAATCACATGCTGTCAATGATTGTGAATTGAGCATGTCAGTAAACAACCATAACCATAGTGATTGACCTCTGCATCAAAGATGTATTATTATTTATTTATTGTTCAAAAAATGCTCATCGAGATGACATTCTGGAATTTTGTCCAGTCTTGTTGGAACGGGGTGGCCATTCACCAACCATTCAGAAATCGTCAATGAATACAACTATTTGAAAATGAGTCTTCATGCATTTATAAATCCAATGTAAAGGTTTCTCTTTCAGAGCCTTGATTAGGTGTGGCTGAAATGCAACAGCCAGCCTGTATGGAGAGGTTCTCATAACTCCAGAAACACAAGTAACAGTGCTCAAGCATGGCTTTTTGTATAGCAGCCCTTTTAATACAATTAAATTATTTGACAGAAAATTCTGCGCTTTATTCATTTTCTGCTAAATATTAAATATCAATTTAAAAATTAAATATAAGTCTAAATATTAAAATATTATCTAACGCTATTAGCACTTAGTGCAAATAGCTGCTGCCTTACTATAAATTATTTATCCATGCACATTATTATTATTTTTTTTTTAATTCATTCATAATTTTTCATTAAAAATACGATTCCTTCGTTCCTCAAAATGGCATCTGCTGTCTTCTTGATGTACAGCATGTCTAAAATCCACAACTAACTGCAAACTGGCATTCAGATCTGCCTCCATTTAGTTTACAACACCCAACTTAGATTCAATTACCATTTTTACTCATTCCAGAAGCCATTTCATTCATATATACATTACAATAGGGAAGAAAAGACCTTTGCGACCTCTGTTTCATGCCGACTATTAACAGACTTAATTGTTGCTCAAACTGTTGTAGTTGACCTGAAAGAGAAAACTGACCATAGAAGACGGCAGGATACATTACTAGCTATAGCGACCCTTGTAGAAACCCCGATAATACCTTGTAGTGGAGGGTGCTTTCCTGCGACGTCTCTGAAGCCAGCTCTGCAGCTCTGGTGTGGTGCTGGGGGTTGCCAGGGTGTGATCCAATGAGCATGAGTCTTTGCCTTGTGTCCAAGACTGATAGCGATCCGGCTGGAATCGTCTGACAAACGGATCCATGGAGATCTTCACCATGTCCTTACTGCATGTACACTACAAGAAGACACAAAAGTAAAGTGTGAAATGTTCACTGGCAGAAGATGAAGGAACAGTAACATGAAGTTGCCAGATTTACTTCAGCTTTGTGCTTTTTAGTACCTGAGTAGCAACTTTTCCATAATTAATCCACCGGAGACTGGCAAAATTGGTGGATTCAGCGCAGTTGAAGCCGTGGTTGAAGCCAGCGTGGTAACCATAGGGAAATGTGATCATAAACTCCCCTGCTTCCTGTGTTATCTATAAACATATATCGGTTTATTGTGAAGACATACAAGGAGAACTGAAGACACAGCAAAATGATCCTAAAACTAAAATGGTTGTAAATTGATTCTAAAAGACTGTGGATTGCCTTATCAAATGGTATGCTGTATTTCTTTAGTACAGAGGGGGATATGAGTGTCATCTTGTGTCTCAGGAACGCCTCACAGCTTTTAAAACTGTTAGGAAAGAAACCTAAGGACAAAGACACATTTATTACACAGTACAACACAGTGTGTATATATGGAGCACATGTCTTTAAAAGACAACTTTATAGTTCCACGTTAAAGTTTTTACCTGTAGCAAGACGCTCCAATCTCTTCCCGTGTTCTGGGGGAATGGCATACCTGTGAAATTGGTGTATTTATTTAATTATTTATTAAGAAATGGGGAAATTCCTGGTCCTCAGGAGAGGTAAGTGCTGAAGAAACACAGAAAACCACAGTAAGCCCTACCAGGATTTGGGCTCGCCAAAGTGCAGGTAGTTAATGCTGTAGAGGTCCATGTCCTCCGTGTGCCAGGAGAAGCTGGTCTTCCACATGCCAAAGTACAGATAAGGTGTGTTTACTCCCTGAATGGACACACCACAGTCCTCCTCAATTACGTCCAAGATTGAGTTCAAATGCCCGATGTTCCATTCTTCAATGTCCTGAGATAAAAGGGGGTAGTAACAGTATGTCAACTCCTTACCAGTACACAGCACAAATAGGAAAGTAACATGGCACTACCCAGACTTTTTGGATATACTGCTTGTTAATTGCCATTTTTTTATGTGTATAGCTCAGATTTATATTAAAATACCATGTGAATATCCTGGTAATTCATTATGGTGATTATTAACGGTATATTTCAAAGCAGTGAAATTTCACAATACTCATTAATAATTTCAATGACAGCAAAAAAATAACTGAATGAACTAAATGAATAGCAAATAATATTCTATTGAACATGCTCCCATTTTAAATGTATAATAATAGTGATACATTACAAGAGCTTTTCTCCAGCTGCATCCTCACCTCATCATAAAGCGTGCCGCTCACATCAGCACCATAGATGGGCGAGACAAATGTGAGATTCTTCCAGTACTTCCTCTCCAGGTCATCATAGTTCAGGTAGCGAGGGGTGCAGTACCTGAGTAGGTAAATCACACATCTCCAGATGGCCTTAACGGATATAGGTCAATCCATCGTTTAAAAGAAAACTCATTGCAGAGTGCTTCAGAAGTCCAGCACATAACAATAAATAAAAGAAGGAACCAAATTTGAGGTGTTTGTAATCTGTATGCCATATGACATTGGAATTTGTGGCACAATACAAAACTGGTACCTCCAACAACCTGCTTATGTAGGTTATGGCTGACCACTTGCTGACAGAAAGTGCATACTCTGCATAAAATATATACTGCATGCACCTACTGTGTTTAAAAGAGTAGAATAACAGTATGCAACTTTGAACCAGACTTGTGCATTTTTGTGTTTGTCACTTACATGTCACTGTTGGCCAGTCTACGGAATTCTTGCACAGTGAGTGGTTTCTTCTGGATGTTGTACTGAGTGAAGAGTCCTGATTGGCCAGCTACCATTTGCTGAATAGGTGCTTGGATGACAAAATCGTCAATATCATCGTAATTGCGACGTGGCTTCCAGCCCTTGGGTGGAATTACCTGTGTAAAAAATTAAGATCTAAATGTAAGAATTAAGCGTGTATGCAGTCAGACGCACACAAATACATACATACATACATACATGCATACATACATAGACATTATTATTACTATTTTTACAATATTGTTATAATTATGAGCTTTTACTCTCCATCACAAGCGTAAACATACAAGCATACCAACCTTGGCCAGGCCAGCACGATGTGCTCCCTGAGACTCCATATACACCAGGTATTGGTTGAAGTCCTTAAACTCCTCCATGGTAGGTCTGAAGGTCATGATCTTACAGGCAGGGTTAGCCAGGGCACTTTCCCCAACACCTGCCATCCTGACCTCTCCCTCCAGCCTCCCAGAGGATCTACCTGCAGAGCACACTGTGTTGCAACTAGACATCCCCTTCACAATATTGATCATGCAATAAAACATGCACAAATATTGTGTTCATCCTAGTTTGGGTGTTAACAGCTGGAAGTCCAATAGCTTACATGCATATGACTGACTGTATAGCCATTCTAATTATTTTCATTCAATGATTTTGGTCCAGATAGTACATATTGATATAAACTGTGCAGACAATTCATCTGATTTTAGGATTTCTAGGATTTCCTCACTGCCAGTCAACCCAACCCATATCCTCAAGCAGTGTGTTTTTACAGCACACTTCATTTTTGAAGAAATTTACCATTAAATCACATCTGTGCCATTAAATCGGACCTATTTATATTTTAATTCAATATAAATGCACAATGCAGCAAGCCTGTGACTATCATTTACAAACGTCAAGAAGAATGAGTTTTAATGCAGGCCCACTCCCATAATCTGCTGAGAAAACATAAACCAAAAAAAGACGAGCAAGATAAAGGTGAAATATACATATAAAATCTCGTCGCATGAAGTCGCAGGAAGCGTAAACTCCCTGCGTTGTGATTTTTATCGTTCAAACTATATTGCTTACTGTACCCAGATAGGTTTATTTACAGTTAGCTCATTAGCTGCTAGAGTGACTATATATTAAATGTCAACTAGTGTCATTGTCAAAGTTCTTCTCCGAGCAAATAATAACAAGATGAAGCTACTTCTGTACGCATAACACATCTGCGCTCTGTTAGGTATATAGATTAGAAATACCTCAGTGAAGTGTGATCGTGGGCACGCAGTCCAGTCCCTTTAAATCCCCCAACTGTACTTCATGACAGCTCTCTTCTTTCACACGATTTCATGTCCGCCTCTCTTCATATCGCCAGGGCTTCAGGGAGACCAGCGCCACCTGGTGGCCTGTATGTATGTCATACATTGCAATACATCACAACAACTTTTTAATCAGAGGGGCGGATTTTCGTTTTGGGCATTGAAAATTATGGAAGCAGACACACCACAGACTGTTTGTCTAAAAAAGTACACCGAGTAAGTAAACTAGTTAAGAATTATTATAGATCTATTGGGGGGAACCCAGTCTTCTTCAGTAACTGAACACACATACAAACACACACACAAAACATTGTAAACCTACTTATATTTATACATATGCTGTGCTATTTATGTGATAGCCTTTGAGGATAGGCTATCTGCTCGTCCCTTTGGTTTGTAAAATATCTTCATTTGTTTCGTCAGATATCTTGTGCGTGTGTGTGTTGCTGCTGCTGTTGATAAACTGAAAATAATAGGCCTATAATTTTATTAAACAATACATATATTAAACAATAAATTAAATAAAAATGTAATTATATAAAAATATTTGTTTTCCTGTTTCTAATTTTTTTTTTCACCGATGCTTTTGTACAACGAAAGCGCGCACGCCCAACAATGACATCATGATAGGCTAACCTTCAAAAGGTGCATATATACGTTTATTTTAGGTTTTAATGGTGCAATCTTAGAGAGAGGGGGAGAGAGAGTGAGAGTGAGATAGGGAGAGAGAGAGATCAAGCGCTGCTAGCAGATTAAACGGTTCAACTGAAGTGCGTCTCCGTGAAACTCCATCGGACTAACCCGTCTTCACTTTATTTATTTAACTGCCCAATGACTCTTCGCAAGGCGATTTATAGTCCGTGAAAATGTTACTCTTCGTGTAAGGTAAGTGATAGCACACCATATAAATATTGTTCGCAAATATTGTTCGCAAACGTTGTAATGTGAAGATGAAGGCGCGTCTCTGACTGGACGAGGTGAATCAGACAGATAAAGGGAATTAACGCTAAGTGAATGACAGTTTCAATCGCTCATCGCTCTATCAGCGTTTATAGAGAAACTTGTGTATGTTTGACTGCATAACTGCAATACAAATAGGTTTTTTGTTTTACAAATGCTTTTTTGTAGGCGCTTATTTGTTGTTCATGTCTCATGTCTGACGAAGAAAACCACGTTTTATTTAACAGTAATAGTATTACTATTTGTTTTTCTAGTCGTCTGATAAAGAGATTCTGCACCAAAAGCAATATTATTACATTAGCCATTTTGTTTATTTGAGTGAGAAATGAATTCAATGCTTCCTATATATATATATATATATATATATATATATATATATATATATATATATATATATATATATATATATATATTGGTTCATCACTGTAAAAATAATTCTAACCTCCCCAACTCAAAATTTTCTAGTGTCTGGTCAGTGGTCACATCTAAATTTTTCACTTGGCCCAAGTGCAAATTTAAATTTGATCACTTTACAGAATTTCACTTGGGCCAAGTGAAAAATTTAGATGTGACACTAGTCACTAGAAAATTATAAGTTGGGTGGTTATACATTTTTTATAGTAGCCTAGTGTCTGGATGATTCAGGGAATTTGGCAGTTGACAGGGATCAGTACAATTAGTATACACTAGGTAGCCTATATTGTCCAAGATCCGCAGCACATTTTCTAAAACTTCATTCATTTGCCTGATGTAGGCCTACTTGATTGATTTATTTGTACCATTTTTTAAACATTACACAACACTGTTATAAAAATTATAGTGAAAACAAGGGCAGAAATCAGACAAGAGATCCGGCAGGCTTCAGAAAGGGCCATAATTCATTTATGCTGTTATTTTTAGGAGCAGCTGAATACTGTGAATTCTTGATGCCTTGTAATTGTAAACTTACCAAAACAGACTGTGCTTAGATGTCTGTCACTTATTTAAAACCTAATAATCTAGTGATGATATGCTCAGTAAGATTAAATAAGGCACATGCACATAAAATAATGCTTAAAACATCTGATGCAACTGCTCTTTGCCCTACCATAAAACAGACTTTATAGCACATCTGTTTTCAGGCATGAAGCAGCATTTTACAAGCAGCTAACAATTGAAATTGGGGGATTTGTGCCAATATTCATTTAAGTGGCTCTTGGAACAGGAGATCTCCAACAGGAACTGATCTGATTACGCATATAAAAGTGACTGAAGCCCCCAGGGCAAATGACAGCTCTGGTTACAGACACCAAATGTAGCACACATTTGTGCGTGGAAAAAGAAAATCACACATCCATCCAAAGACACTGACTTTGTTCACAATTACCGGTATTTTGCCTTTAATTGTTATTTCTGGAGATGTATAGAGACATTTACTGTGTCTGTTGATTTCATCAGAATTTAATGCGTGTAAACCACAAGAATAGGTTTTGTGTATGCAAAAATATCAATTAAAAACAACAAATAAGCTAAAAGTTCAACTAAATGTTTCATTGTCCCCCATAATACAAATTTAAATAATTCATATTAGTGAATGTAATATATTTACACTACTGTTCAAAAAAATGTATTTTTGGAAATATATATTTTTTTATCTTTAAATTTTTCTGTTTAGTGTTCTTTCTATTCAAAGAATCCTGAAAATATTGTATCACGGTTTCCACAAAAAATATATGTATATATTAAGCAGCACAACCGTTTTTGCCATTGATAATAGTCAGAAATGTCTCTTGGGCACAAAATCAGAATTTAAGAAGGATTTTTGAAGGATCGTGTAACACTGAATACTGGAGTAACATTTGACTGCTGAAAACTACCTTTGCCATCACATAATTGCAATATTTCATAAAATTACTGTTTTTTATGATCAAATAAATACAGCCTTGGTGAGCATAAGAGACTACTTTCAAAAACTTCAGAAAACCTATTATATCAAATGCCTAAGAAAGATTAAGAATGATAGATTTAGAACAATAAGGAAAAGATTGTTTATCAGTTTGCGAAGTTAATTGTTAATAAAAGTTAATAAAAGTTAGTTATTTTTCTTTGTTTTGTTATTTTTGGTTGTATTTTTTGCTGCTTGAATAAGTACATAATTGAGGTTAGGTAAATAAATACTTGTCAGTGGTCAGGTCACTATGATGTGTGTGTGTATGTGTATGTATGTACTGTATATGTTTGTATGTATGAATATATATAAGTGTGTGTGTGTGTGTGTGTGTGTGTGTGTAGATGTATAGAACGACATAATATTAATAATATAACAATTAGAAATTGAATCACCGTTAGAATTAAGGGGGTAGGGGTATATAAGTTTTACTTATTCCTACTCCTTTTGCACATGTAATAGAAGTATGTTAACAGGAAAGAAGTGTACTTTGTTCGCTGCTCATTTGTTGTTGTTGTTTTTTTCTGTTTTAAACATTATTTTATATTTTTATATACTTTCTTTTCCATGTTCGAAATAAAGATTTCAAATTCAAGTTCAAGATATTGGGCCACCATGCCTCTGGAACTCTACTGGAGGGGTGGAATATTCTATATTTCCTCATTTGGTGTTTTGATGGTGCGGTGGCGAGCATTGTCTAGTGCATCAGGTTGAGATTTGGTTACTGAGAAGGATATTCAATGTGAATTTACATAATTGTTTACTCGTCAAACCATTCAGTGACCCCTTGTGCCCTATGGATGGGGGCATTGTCATCCTGAAAGAGACCACTTGTATTCATCATAGGATAAAGATGATTGCTTAGAACAGCTTTGTATTGATTTGCAGTGACCCTTCCCTCTATGGGTTCAGTCAGGCCTACACAATCCCAGCAATCTGCATAACATAGCCAACTTTTGTTTTAATTTGTCACTCATCTATATATGGGTTGCATATATATATATATATATATATATATATATATATATATACAGTGTATATATATATATATATATATATATATATATATATATATATTATGACTCAATGGACTTGTTATCAAAATATATAAATACATTTTATATACATGTAGGATATATACTCATAAGGTTGAAGACCCATGACATAGAGTTTAGTCAGACCTTTATTCTGATGTAAATATAGTGGTCTTAGATTGCAGGATGTTCTTCCTACTAGCAAGTTCTCTTAATTTTAGTTGATATTTACAAAATAGGAAATGGTTCAGGAAATGCTTATTAGTCCAATAGACAAGCTTAACGATCTAACTATACTATTTTTAGTTATTGCATAGTTACTATTTTAAATTTAAATCTCTAAATACATCATAAGAAAAAAGCATCATGAAAACAAGTATTAAAAATGAAACCTTATTAAGTATTTTGGCATATTTTTATTATTAGGCTAATTATTAAAGTATTTATAAGATATTATTATTCCAAGATACACACAGAAAAAAAATATAAAACAAGAAATGATATCACAGAGAGGTCTCTTGCAGACCCACAGGATTGTATGTCTGCCACAATTATGTTCTGTTAGTTGGACTTTTGGTTTGTTTATCATCAGTTTCCTGTTTTCTTTGTTCCAAGTTTCTCACCATTCGTTAGTTTCCATGGACATTCATTGATCATTACAGCTGTTTGTTATTTTGTAATTACCTTTGTGCTTTAAAGTTCCTCCTTGTGCACTCTTCATTTGTCCAGTATTGCATGCTGGATTGCCTACTTCTCGCTATTGGATTAGCCTACTTGAGTTTGTTTTATTAATAAATACTTTGTTTTGTTTTTGAATCATCTTCATCTTGACTAAAATGTGAAACTGAAAGGTCAAAACTGAAAAGTCTCTTAGGTTATCAAATAATTAGATTTTATGGTTGTAAAATATCATCTGGTGCAACCCCCCAAAAACCTAATGATATTTATGAATTACTACTAATGAACTTATATATATATATATATATATATATATATATATATATATATATATCTGCCTGTTCTCACGTAAATGCGTCTCTATAACACGCATCGTGTATTATCGTGTAATTTATACGCGAAAATGAGTTTTTACGTGCATATGAGACGCAGTTTTTCACGTGCAATTGATACGCAGTTCATTTGCGTATAATACACACGCACCCCACACCACTAATTCTAGCCAAACGTATAATACACACGCACCCTACCCCACACCTAACCTTAACCTAACCAACCAATGCGTATCATATGCACGTAAAAACTCACTTTAGCGTATATATTACACGACAATACACATGCGTGCTATAAAGACGCATTTAGTGTGATCGGGTTGTATATATATATATATATATATATATTAGCCTACCTTAAAACGTATTTTAAAATTTGAATTTGAATCTAAGATTTAGATTTGTGCTGCACATATGTAATGTTTTTTACGTGATGGTTTGAAATTGACCACATGACATTTTTATGTAATTAAAGTGAAAATTGTCTTGATACTGATACCTATATATATATATATATATATATATATATGAAACCAAAATAAATATGAAGAGAGTATATTTATGAAAACTTGGTTAAATGTTGGAAACTAGGAACATATGAAAAAATAATAATAATGTTAATTGCATTGTAGAGCACCACATTTATCAAATTGTTAGTGAGTTTACAGTATATATGTAATTTTAATCACAGTAAACAATTCTGTATACAAAGCACAAATGGAAAGCATATGCATAAATCAATAAACCTAGTCAACGTAAGACACATAAATCAAGCTTTTATAGGGAGAAAAAAAGATGATGCATTTCCTATTTTATGCCACACCTTTCTCCTCATGCTAAGACTCCCAGAAGCCAAGATCCAAAGAACAAATAATGCACACACAGTCACATGCAACTCCCCCCGTTCGTCTTTCTATGTTCTTATTTAGCATCTTTTTCTCTTCCTTCAACCTTATCATCTTCCCAGCTTTCTCTATCTTATTCTTTTCCCTTCTATCTATACATCTTTTTCTCATTTTCTCAATCCTCTTCCATTCACCATTTACTTATAACCCCCGATCAGCACATGCAGTGGTCAGATCATGCTGATCTGCCACTCTTTCACTGTCTTTTTGTTTTGTTGTGCTTGTGTGTGTGAGTGGCTAGGCAGCATTAAGATACATTATTAAAGCCTGTGCACTCTGTGGTTCTCTCTCTCTCTCTCTCTCTCTCTCTCTCTCTCTCTCTCTCTCTCTCTCTCTCTCTCTCTCTCTCTCTCTCTCTCTCACTCTGCAAGTCTGAAAGAAGAGTTTAAGGGCAATGATAGGATTACCAAAGTGTTTAAGGAGAGCTTGAAGGATGCATGCAGTGCTGGGAGCTTCATAAATATGCATCTGCTCAATCAAATCAATCGAATCAACCAAAACCATTACTGTACAGTGCTAACAATTTTTAACATTTGTTTTGTGTGTGTGATGAAAAAAAAATATATAAACATTTCATAGCGTCAATATTTTTCATTCATCCATTGTAACAACTCTTCATTGTTCAACTTCCATCTCTATTGTATAGTTTAAAATCATTCGTTTGAGAAAGACACAGAGGTAACAAAAACGAAATAATGTAAGTGAAAGATTCTGACAAGGCAGGCTGTGGTTTTGGGAGAAAAATAGCGCTGAGAGAAGGATAAACTAAGGAAAGCAGAGAACAAGCGAGTAAGAGAGAGAAAGAGAGCTGTGTTCTCTGTTTTTGCACTGGGATACATTAATTATTCAATAGCTAGGAGATGAAAATATTCAGAGGGGACTCCGACAGGCCTGATGGTTCTGTCTCTCTTTCTCTCTCTTCATTTCCTCCTCAGACTTCCATTGTCACTTCAGTGTTAAGGAAGCTGCTTTGTAACTGCTTCTCTATAAGCTTCCCATGACTCAAAATAGAGCATTATAGTCAAATTAGCCTTTTGAAAACACTAAAGAATAAGCTAACTTTATGCTATTCAAGAGGGAAGTATCTTTTTTAATCAGATTATATCATTTATGTTTACAAAGTACAAATGTTTACACAAGTTTGTAATCATTATTATAATCATTACAAATCTTTGTTAAAAGATTCTTTACTGTAAATACCCAAATTGCGATGTAAATCCAACAAGCTGTGACACTCAGTAAAATGGTGGATTCAAATGCAAGTAAAATGGTGTTTATTGATAACAGTATGTTAGAATAGCAGTGAGTAATAATCAGATGAAGCAAGTGCCCTATACTCAGGCGGAAGTTTGAGTCAAACTGAGACTTTGGTGACAGTGAAAGGGCTGATGAATTTGGGAGCTAACGTGTTAGAAACGGAGTGGAGCAGAATGTTCTTGGTTGAAAGTCACACGTTTTGACCAACGATGTATACGGGAAGCCTTGACCGTTGGCGATCGGCCTTAGCCTTTGTGCGTGCCCCCACCTGGAGCAGAGTCTCACAGGCTCTGTTTCATGTGCAGTGACACCTCTGGATGAAGGCGTGAGTGGAGGGGACTGCGACTTCGGATTCCAGACTAGGAAAAAAAATATTGGCTCCAGGAGGAAGGATTCTTAGACACCAAAACAACAAAACTCCTGCCAAAATTGGGACCCCCTGTCGATCAGGAGGCCATGTAAGCGAAAGACGTGATCTACGACAGCCATCGCTGTCTCCTTGGCAGAGGGTAATTTGGGCAAGGGAATAAAATGATCCGCCTTTGAGAACAAGTCCACTACGGTCAAAACAACCATCTTGCCTTGGGAAGGCAGTGATGAAATTTAGCGCTATATGGGACCAGAGTCTCGAAGGGGTAGACAACATTGGAGTAACCCATCTGGGGGACGATTAGAAGTCTTATCAGTGGCACAAACTGAGCACGGAAAAACAAAACTCAGAATGTTGAGAGCCATCAATGGCCGCCAGAACCATTGCTCAACCAAAAAACTAGTGAGGTTTACCAGAACCCAGACGGTACGAAAGAACAAAATCAAAACGACCAAAAAAAGGGCCCACCGAACTGGTGCCTGGAGTCTTTTGGTGGACCTGATATACTCTAAGTTCTTGTGATCGGTCAAATGACAAAGGGTACCCCCGACCCTTCTAAACAATGACGCCACTTTACCAACGCTATAAGTAACTTGGCGACTACAAGTAAACTTATTCTCCTAACCCAAAGCCTAACACCTAACCATAACCTAACAGTCTGACAGTCTACTATAATATACTAATACTCTAATGAGAGTTACTTGACATGTAGTTGAAAAGTTACTTATAATTAGAAGAACTTCTAAAGTGACTATCGAAATAAAGTGTAACCAAATTACTTTATAGACATCTCATTTGTTTTTGTTTTTTATTGCTTAAGTGAGTGTAGATCTTTCTTCTCATGTGCCCTATTCCTTTGCAATCCAGAATGAAAGCACAGTTGAAAGTTTTTTTGGAGCTGCGCAATCTACTGTAAGGGTGTGAATTTGCATTTCCTTCAGCCTGAGGCTTATTAATTTCACTTTTGTTGCATAAGGGTTTTACATTTGCCAAAGATGGAACTTAATTGGTATTTATAATCAAAGAAACAGACCCAGTACAGATCAGGAAAAGTAACTCAAAAGTAAAGTAACACATTTCTTTCCTTAAAAAGTAATGTATTACTTTTAAAAGTAACTTTCCCCAACATTGCATACTATGAGAAATGTCTCAGGCAGAACTGACCACAGATAAAACACTCCTCACTGCAAAATCGACCCTGCTAATCACACAGACAAAAAATCATAATGAGTAGCGATGTTACCATGATGGCTAAACTGAATTTCTCTTCAAGTTGTGAAAGAATGAGAATGATGCAATAGTGCTAGTGAATTATAGTACTGTGAGAGTCGTCTTCTTTGGTCAGTTACGCAGGAGTCGTTTCGTTCACTGTGAGATTAAAAAAAAAAAAAAACATCAGATAACATATGTGTATTTTTGATAGAGCTGACGACCCCTTGAAGCTCCCACCATGGCAACAAAGAAGAGTCCATGTCTGAAGCAGAGGACCAATGGATCAAGAAGAAAACAAAGCACATGCACACTCTGGAATTCATTACTGATGAAAAAAGACTTCTGAATCTTTCTCTTTTTTGCTCATATTAACTTCTGAATGTTAAGTTCCAAAACATCCATATAGATGCAGTGCAAATGGATAGGACAAAAACTTCAAAATCCCTTACACTGCATATATGTATTCTGAGCTAGCCAATGAACTAAATAAGTTTATTCAATGTTAGCTGTCAATTTAACAGACTGAAGCACTGAAAAGTCCTTTCAAAAAAATGAGTAGACCAAAATGATCAAATGAATGCTTTGAAGAATTGGTGATGCAGTCCAAGGAAAAGTTCCTCTTCAATGGGGCGACATTTTATCTGACATTAAGGTAAGTGTAGAGTGTGTATTTGTGTCTGTGTGTATTAGTGTATCCATAGTGTTAGGTATTTACATGTGTGTATATGGCTCAGTGATCGGCTCAGTGTGTGACGCAATTACACTTTGTCCCAGCCTTTACAAACCTAATCCAATTAGAATATTTGTCTGTAACGTTAGGGTCAGCTGTCTGTAACTCTCTGAGTATGTACACTCTAAAAAGTCCAATGGGTTCAATGTTAATATGAAGAATTCTTCTGTATTTTTTTCAGGTGTTCTCCCGTAATTAGAATTTTGCATTGCACTGTGTGCATGAAATGGATTGTGCTTACACTGAAATTTCAGTGCTGCAACTTTGCAGATACTGTTCATGCACCAACAGCAACATTACACACTATTTAAAATCAAAAAAGTGAAATCGCAGTCAACCCCCCCTTTAAACTTTTGCCAAATCCTTTAGGAAGGATGGCAACACATCTTGACGATCGACAAATGCCTTTATTGCAGTTCTCTGTTCGTCTTTTAAAATTAATGCGCTGTCAGTCATCTATGTCGTAAACCAGTTCAAACCAAGCGTTTTTTGATGACATGATGATTACGTAACTGCATACGTCATCTGTCCATCATCGTATAAAGCCCATCCTGGCATTTTGATTGGCCCGACCATTTTTTTTACTGATCATTATTACTCCTCAATTGATCGAGTCCAGACCGAACTTATTCCCGACCAAAAAATTTTGTGGGTGGGGTTCGGGCTGGCATCCAGGCTAACTTTAGGTCAGAGGCTTCTGTAAATATTTAGCAGTGCATAAGTTGTAACTACCTTTATGCCAAGTTGTAACTTGCGCAAAGCTGGTGCAACCAGACCCTGATATTGTTCGTAGGCTATATATACATATAGCATATAACGATATTTACCGTCAGCACTGTCTGTAAGTGATTTTTGAGAGAGAGACTTGTTGCAAAACATCTGATGTATGTAACTGCATTGGACACATTTAGCCTGCTGAAAGATCTATTACACGCTAAGAACCTGACAGACCAAGTGTACATTTTTAAGCTATTTAGCTGTGCTCAGTGCTAACATTACATAGTCTGGCCAAACTGGTCCACTGCCTGTAATCCTCCCATTTGAATGTCAATGAATTGTAGACAATTCTTACGTTAAGTAGTCAAACCTAGCCATTAGCGTTAGCCGCCCATGCTAATGATGGAGTACAGCCATTATCTCTCAGAGAGAGCATGAGCAGACCTTTTTTATGAGGGAACATGGGCGTAAGGGGAAATTAAACCCCACTCTACAGGCCACTAATCTAATCGATTGAGAGCGAGAGAGGGAGAGAAAGAGAGAGAGAGAGTAGTCAACTGAAATGTTTCATTGTGAAATTCTCTGACTATGGGCTCCTATATCTAAATGCTACAGCACAAGACTAAGTTCCAGGATCTGTTTTAGTGATCTAGCAGTTCACAGACTCCTAAACGTAATTGAATGCCTCTATCTTTAGTAGCTATATAATGTAATCTTAAGATTTTGCAGTGAGAAGAGGCCTTACGTATCCCCATTGATCCCCAATGATCAAGAGGACGCTGAATCATATCATGAATAAAATATATTAAATAGTGCTGAAAAGGTAATGAGATTTTTATAGGAAAACCTCAACAATATTTCATGCTAATACTCTTGAAGACCGGGTGAGAGAGGGGAGGTGACTGGTATCCTTAGGTAAACTTTAAAGAGAAAATAAAAGGAAAGGATCTATGGATGGCTACCTGACACACCTTTGTAGCCTATTTAAAAAAAAGAAACAGAGTTGTTGTTTTTTAGTGAGCAACGTACTTTGGTAGAATAGCTACTGCTATGTTATTATTGTTAAACTTATCAATATTTAATCTGGAAACAATGCAATAACTGAATAGCTGATTATAACAGAAACTGATCTGTTGCAGTACAGTGGGAAAAAAAAGGCAGGTGCATCATGTGTTTTTCATCAGGTGTTTTTCTTTATGCAAACCGCCTGAGGTACAAACAGCGTTGGAAACTCTTCAGAGAGCAAATTATAATTTTTTGCTATTTCAATCTTTCCTTCCTTCTCTCTCTCTATCTCTCTATCTCTCTGAGCTGAGATTAGATAAACAAAAAAACTGTAATCTTATTAAACTTAATGGTATTAGAATTGTCACCTGACACTAATGAAAATCTGCCCCAGTAATCTTTAATTAAATAAAGTTAAATAAAATTCCTTAGCCTAGAGCAAAGCAAAGTTATGCTTTATAGGGAGGAAGATACATAAATACATAAATCGATTTTTAGTGATTTAGTCATTATAAATAATTTTAAAGACACCTAGCTCTGACATTGTTATGTGTCTGACATTGCATTGTTGATTCAGTGGAAGCTACAAGTTTCACATATTTGCAAATTCAGCATTTTCACCAAATTATGTCTACAAACTAAACCATTCCAAATGGTTACTCAAGAGTCTAATTCACACCGCGTTAACAGACGGCAACAGTCAGAGTCTGTTGGAGCTTGTTTTCGCAGATTGAACATACTGAATTGGATTTAGAGTATCTGAGAAGTGACATGCTGTAATCCGGTGACTGTCAGTATTGGCCTGCGTCTGTCGGTGCAGTGTGAATATGCCTTTAGACTCCTTAAATATTTATACATTTTGTAATACACTTATTCACAGCCATTTTTAGTTTCATTGTCTTGTTTAGTTTCTAGTCATGGTTTTGTTTATGTTTTGCCTGTGCTTGTAGTTTTCATTAGTTGGTTTTAGATTAGTCCACGGCTGTTCATTATCATCCTCAGTGTTTTTGAGCCATTCATTCTGTGTCACGCATCTCATTTAACTGCATGCACTGCTGACAACTTATAAATCTATTGTATTTTAAATGTGCTAGTGCATTGCCTGTGCAAAATCTGTTTTTAGTATTTGACCTTTCGCCGACCCCTCCCCCAAAATGGCCATTGTCCAATCACACATATAGCAACTGTTACTGTGTGAGCAGGTCTGTCCAACATTGACTCAAAGCAAGATGGTGTGCCTACGGTGTTTGTAAATCAGACACTAGGTACCCCGAGATTGTCTGGAGGAGTTGTATTCTATCCGTTCCCAAAGCCAAAAACACAACGTAAGCAGTGACAATGGATGAAACCGTTTGACCATTTGTTTGATGGACGTAGTAACCGTAACTGGGGTGTGGTTTTTGCGAACGATTAATTGTTGGTTTGGTATTGAGTTGCTGAATAGCCAAGGCTACTATTACACAGGAGCCTAAACTAAAAAGTTAAGCACAACAGAATAAAATATAATTTTCAGAATTAAACAGTGTAGCTGACTTACAGATTCATTTAACGTCCACAAATGAATAAGTGCGAAAATTAAAGGTGCTCTAAGCGATGTCACTCGTTTTTTAGGCCCAAACATTTTTTGTGACATACAGCAAACATCTCCTCACTATCCGCTAGCTGACTGTCCCCTAAAACACACTGTAAAAAAAAAAAAAATGTATGTCATGCACGTGTATTATGTGCTCTGTCAATAGGCGTGTAGTGTTTTACAAAGTGGCATTGCCCACTACTGACTTGGCCAGCATAATGCAGCTTATTGTTGTTTTCGTGGAAATGTGTGAACGCAGATCATTTGTTGTCATCTCTACATAAAAAACACAAAGGAAAAACTTTATTGTTTTTAATACATCATTGTCGTGTAAACCCTCAGACGAAAGGTAACAAAGAAAAGTTAGACAAGACAGAGAGGCTGAACATAACTGTGACAAAATAGTCCTCTGTAACTACTTTGATGTGGAGTGTACAGTGTTGATAACAATGTTGACAGCAGTAAAAATAAATTGAAAGTCAAATCCAAATCCTCTGAAATCTGAGAACATAATGGGACCATGACTCATGATCTCCCGGGATCTCTCTCTCTCTACTATTTGTCGCAATATGTAATTTGTCTTTTCGCCATTGTTTGGCCTTCTCTCTATTCACCACGAGGCTCCAGACTGTCTCTCACATTCCCTAGTGAGAAGTACCTCACCATATAGAAGCACCATAAACATCAAAAAGCAGTTCTGCAACAACACCACAATTTACAGAACATACAACATAAAGAGAGACAATGTTTCATACCGTCTTATAAGAGACGTTGACCGCACATTATTAGTACTGCGGTACAAGCCATTTTGCTTGCCACAGCTATGCCCATTATTAGAGTGCATACTCAACCTGAAGTCCACTGTAAACAGCATGAAGTGTACAGAGTTTTATCACTTCTCAGAAAGTGGATAGAGAAATTTACCACCACAGACCTAAAATTTTGGCTTTTTTCTTCAGCTTAATTCACCTAAAGAGGGGTTTCAATGTAGGCTTAATACACAGATATGTCACTGCAATGCAGTTATTATGAACACAAATTACTTTGCAGTTAAAGTCACATGAAATCAAAATTGATAAATCTTTTTTTTTATGGGATATTGCAGTATTTATTATAAATGATTTATCTGTGCACATTTTTCTGTTTATTTTATTCATTTGCCCTTGTAATCTTTAAATAAAATAACTTTCCCTCCCTCTTGCAGTGACATCTCTTCTGTTCTCTAGTGATGTGTTTACTGGAGTGAGGGTGGGACAACCTGTCACTCACATGAGAAAGAAAAGATGATCACTACTTCTGTTTCATGCCAACTTTAAGACACATACTGTATGTATATAATATAAAATAAGCCTGACCACATTTATTTTAATATTATGCCTACAACAAATTATCAAATTAATTATAATATAATATAATATAATACTTTTTATATTCTATACTTGAAGTACCCTCTTTATTATTTAACTATTTTAACAACACATTCCCATGTTCTCTGAGGTTGTGACATGCAGATAAACAAATAAAATATTTAATCCTTTGATTGTTTTTATTTATTAATTTATTTTATTTGACATTTTTATGTTTAAAATATTAGCTTTTCATCAACAGTCGAACCCCAGTTTGGGAAACCTTGTTATATATATATATATTAAAAAAATAAATATCACTGAAATTATTACCTTATTTTGTTTGCAATAAATGGTGGCCTAATGGTGACTTTTCACCCTGTTTGTAGCTAAATGGAGGAGCGGGACCGCAGTCGCTCACCATCTCGCAGGACCAGCAGAGTAGAACAGGTGGTGGGACGCTGGCTTCGCCGCTCCAGAGAGTCCATCAGCCGGTACCACTCTTTTAATCTAAGAATAATTGTGTGGGTGAATACTTTTAAATTTCGTTTTTGTATATTGTGTTTGAATAACATCACCCATTTCCCCTCTCTGTCTGTATATAGCGAGCGTGTGTTAGAAGATGGGCAAGTTGCTGACAATGGCTCCCAGGATCAGAGGAGCTGTTCAATCAGAGTCACTGTCAAGATCCCA
The DNA here is from genome assembly GCA_038021265.1 of Cyprinella venusta. Lineage (NCBI taxonomy): Eukaryota > Metazoa > Chordata > Actinopteri > Cypriniformes > Leuciscidae > Cyprinella > Cyprinella venusta. The sequence continues at coordinate 28,923,059 of CM075866.1, forward strand.
CTTGACCCCACCCTTAACTCCCATGGCTTCACTGTCTCAACACACACTCCACCCCAGGTGCTGGACGTGACAGAAGGTACATTACACCCACAATCATCTCTAAAAATATTCATCAGGTCAAATAGTGACGTTTTTTTCATAATTCTGTCTTATCCACCTCACATGTAATGAAAGCACTGAAGTTAAGAACTAGATATTAGCCAGGTGGCCTTGATTACCTCCAGAGCTCAACTGTGGGACTTCCAAATTTGTATAACACTCAGGGGTAACAGGCAGGTTACGAGAGTATCCTTTTTGCCGATTTGAGAGTTTAAATCTATTCGATTTTATTTTTGAAATAATCCCACAATGATCATTTCTAGATTAGCTTGCTGGCAGGAAAATGTCCATGGACTCCACGAAGATGTCATTGTAATAAGAAGTGGGGACCAGGACTGCATTTCTCAAAAGCATCATGAGCTAAATTGATCGCAGAGACCATTGGTGCGAATGGCTTACGATGCTTTTGAGAAACGCAGCTTTGTTCTGTTGAGCCATTTGATGGAGCAGGTCTGAAGCAGCATTTACATTTTGAAGTAAAATTTTGATTATACAGCACACAAGCCCTTCATGAAAATCAATAAAACAGTTATAGTGCATTAGGAACAAAAAAAAGGTTCCATTACTGTAAAAAGGATACTGCGGTATATTTCTTATTAGAATATATCCGAGTCAAACCGCAATAAATCTTAAAAAAATATCATAATTAAATCAAGCAATACCTCTACAGCATTTATAAATCTAGCTAATGTAAATCTAAACATTTACTATTGTACATTTTTAAGATTAAAAAAATGTATCTGTTAACATGAACTTGAACTAATATGAACATGAACTAACATTTTTTTATAAAGTTACAGCAACAAAGGTTAATAGAAATAAATTGCTCATAGTTCATGTTAGTTTAAGGGACAGTCCACTCAAAGATGAAAATTCTGTTATCATGTTGTTTCAAACCTGTATGTATTTCATTCTTCTGCTGAACTCAAAATAATATATTTTTTTAAAGACATTGATAACCAAACCATTTTGGTTCCCATTGACTTAGTATTTTCCCATTGTATTTATTGTCCATACAATGGAAGCCAATGGAAACCAAAACTGTTTAGTTACCCACATTCTTCAAAATATCTTCTTTGTGTTCCAAAGAAGAATGAAAGACATACAGGTTTGGGGGGACATTAGGGGGAGTATGATGACAGAATTTTCATTTTTGGATGGACTATTTAATGCATTGACAAATGAGACCTTAATGTGTTACCTTAAATACTATAATCTTTAATAGAGCAATTTAAAAACTGATTCATTTAATAAATGTTCTCAGAACATAAGTTTAAGATTGAAATGTGACCAAGTAGCTATGTGAATGTATTGCCTGCATTGACAGCAACATGTTGGCTAACTGGTTTGGCACATGGAGCAATGTCTACAGGAAACCTCTTGGAATGGCTGATGCCATCTGGTTACCCCACAGACAAATGGGATGACATAAACACTCTTTCTCAAACATTCCTTCTCTTACAGCATAATTAAGACACTCTTCTAAACAGATTGATAGCTACAGTGTCATGGTATGTTTGTCTGTGTTTTTATAGGAGGCCCTGCTGATGGAAAGCTTGTCCCTGGTGACCAACTTTTCAAAATAAACAATATTGCTGTTGATGATCTATCTACTGAGCAAGCTGCTGACATCATCAGGTATGCGACATGTGGAGTGTCTATGTGAAACTACAAAATCATCTGTTTTGTATAAATATAAATATTTTAGATAATTTTCATATGCCCAATGTATTTTCTGAACAAATGGGACATCTAGCTATCTGTACGACTAATTCTGTTGTACTCTTTTTCAATTATTTATAGAGAATGTCAGAACACCCTAACACTGACTGTCCTGAGAAATACTGTGGTAAGTGTACTCACACACACTGTTACTTCTGATTGGGGCATGGCAGGAGTATGCGGTGTGTTGTTATGCCTTATGGCAGCAGGAGGAAATGACCAAAAAGTATTTTTTGATAGATAACTATTGGAATAATATAAATTCTACAAATCTCCCACCTTTTATGTTAATTTATTAAATATTTGTTTCTAATTTTAATATGCTTTCAGTTTTCTGAAATATTATAATATAACTGGATAAGGTCCGATGAAGATGCAAATGGTTCCAAAAGAAAAGTATTTATTAAATAAAACAAACTCAGGTAATCCACAGGAATGAATAAGGCAAGAAAACAGTGGGTTGACATGACAATATCGGAACAATGAATCGAGCACAACGAGGAACTTACATACACAGTGATGATGACTAAATAATAAACAGGTGAGACGATTTAAAGGAGTGCTTCACTTTAAAAAAAAAAAAACTTTTGCTGATAATTTACACCCCCATGTCATCCAAGATGTCCATGTCATTCTTTCTTCACTCAAAAAGAAATGAAGGTTTTTGATGAAAACCTCCAGGATTTTTCTCCATATAATGCCCTTTACTGGGCACCAAACGCGTTCAAGGTCCAAAAGACTGTTTCAGTGCAAACTGCAAACTGTTCAAAGGGCTTTAAATGATTCCAGACGATGAATAAGGGTCTTATCAAGTTCGTGACTCTCCTGTTCGAACTCGTTCATCAAAATGAACGGATCTTTTTTTGAGTCATTTGGTTCATTCGAACGAACAAATTGAACGAATTGGCTCAGAAAAAGATTTGTTCATTTTGATGAACAAGTTCGAACAGGAGAGTCACGAACGCGCATCACAGAACAGAGCAAGGCGAGCATTTGAGCTTATAAAACTTAAACTTCGTTGTTATTTTTTTAAATGACCGATCATTTCGCTTGATAAGACCCTTATTCATCGTCTGGAATCATTTAAAGCCCTTTGAGCAGTTTGCACTGAAACTGTCTGTAGGATCTTGAACTGTTTGGTGCCCAGTAAAGTGCATTATATGGAGAAAAATCCTGCAATGTTTTCATCAAAATCCTTAATTTCTTTTCGATTGAAGAAAGAAAGCCATGGATATCTTGGATGACATGGGGGTGAGTAAATTATCAGCAAACTTTTTTTTTTTTTAAAGTGAACTACACCTTTAATGAATGTCCATGACCACTAAAAGCTAGCAGAAAACAAGAACAAAGGGAACAGGTAACTGAAGAGAAAGTCCAAGAAAATTAAACTAAATACACAGATCGTGACAATATACAATTGTTCATGGAACTGCAAAATTAATCGGTAACGCTTCCTTTTACAGTCCAGTTACCCATGTAAATACTATGTACTTATTTTAGTAACTACAATTACTGGGTAATAACTAGTACTAACCCTGAACCTACCCCTAAACCTACCCCTGTTCCATGTACTTACCTTATATTATCAGTACTTTCTAGGTAAGTACACTGTAAGTACTGTACTTTAATCTGTGTTTAAATGAAAAAAAATATATAATTAATAAATGACTAATAAATAATAACATTTTCAGGTAAATGTCACAGTCAATGCAAATGCCAATGCAATTCTGCAATTAATGTTTTTGGAAAGAATATGTCACTGAAGGTCAAACAGATCCATTTGGCCTGATTGTCATTATGGCTGTGTCATAGGGGCCAAAGTCGTCCTTCATAACTCCAGAGAAGAGAGCCAAGCTGAAGTCAAACCCTGTTAAAGTGAGGTTTGCAGAGGAGGTCGTGGTCAATGGTCACTCACAGGTCTGACACATTCTGTTCATTCATGCTATATTAAATTTGTTTATTTGTATGTAATTTTAAGTTTATTTGAATAGGGACAAATATGTTTCATAAGCTCATGTTCCATGCAACATTTTAGCCGAGGCTAATTCTCAACGTTAGTCCCTAGTGGGCCTTTACAAAAAACGAAACATTACATAGTTAAAATAAACATAATAATACAGTATAACACGACATAAATGTAGCGGGCAGTCAGTGGTCATATTTCTGACCTCTGATTGAAGAGTCTTTAAGTTTGTATTTGAAAAGGACCCAGTTTGACACTCAGTTCAATGGGTAAACAATTCCAGGCTTTAGTGCATTGTAGAGAAAGCTGATTGTCTAAATTAAGCATTACATTTCGGGATCTGACAGTTCCCGTTCCGAGCTCCTCTAGTCTTTGAACCCACAGCCCTGAGAGCAACTATGCACACACTCAAGACCTGTGGGGCTTGCTGATGTAAACTTTCATGCATCAGCTTCAACAGAGACAATTTTGTGAAATTTGCAAAAGATAACATGTTTAAATTCCTCAGCCAATGATGTGACCTAATGGACTTCCTATATAGAAATGTATGAATCATTTTAAGTGGCTTAACTGTTGTAAGAGTGTGACCATGTGCAGATGCAGTATTTTATATGCGAGAAGATCCACATTCACAACAGATTCACATTCGCTATATTACAAAAAAGAGATAAAGTGAATGAGCGATAAGGAAAATAAGAGCGAGAGAATATGAACAAAAGATAGAGAGGCAATGAGAGGGAGAGGTTTGGCAGTCTACCCAGTCTTGGGAAAAACCTTAGTCAATAATTTAGCACTTATTTATTAATTATTCAATTAACCATTAATCATAATCTCCGTGCAACTGTGCTGACATGGTGTATAGTAGAGCTGCAATTGTGATTTATGATAGAGCACCTTAAAATAGGCTAAATAGAGCACAGTTAACCTAAAAGTAAAAATTTTGTCATTATTTTTGAGAGAATTGTTCCTTTAGGTGGAGTGCCGTGAGTCTATTAATTTGCCTCAACGTTTTTTTTAATTAAAATCTAATTTAAAAAAATATATATACAAGGCACACTATATCACTAAGGCAGTGATAAAGTGGTTTTATCTTTATTGTATGCAACATTTTGAGTGCTTAATCTTTTTTTAATGTGATAATGAGACTGATAATATTGCCTGGCTTAACTAGCATTGTTTAAACACTGTTGAAACAGGCAGTTGTTTTACCATTGCTACAATATATTGAACATATATTGACCTTTGACCCCCAGGGTAACTCTCTGCTGTTCCTGCCCAATGTTCTGAAGGTCTATCTGGAGAATGGCCAAACGAAGGCTTTTAAATTTGAATCTAAAACCACTGTTAAGGTACTTTACACATATGATGGCTTATTTTTCAGTCAGCATGAATTATGTTGCTTTTTTATTGGCTATTGGCATCCTAAGTTAATTCCATGCATTCTACAATTGCAGTATTGGGGAATTTTGGGAAATGCAATGCTATACACTACCAAAATGGTTAGGGTCAGTAAGATTAAATTAAAAAAAGTATGCATTAAACTGATCAAAAGTGATAGTAAAGACATTTTTAATGTTACATCAGTTATTTCTGTTTAAAAAATTCTGTTTTGAATTTTGTATTCAGCAATCCTGAAAAAATGTATCACATTTTAGGACATAGTGATGACTCTGAAGGAGAAACTGTCAATCACCCGGATCGAACACTTCTCTCTGGTACTTGAACAACAATACAGCATCAGCAAACTATATCTACTACACGAGGAAGAGACCATTCAAAAGGTACACTAGACACACAAACAAACAAAAACAAATACACACATCAATAAATGATAATGTATTCATCCTCATGTAGTTACAAACCTGTGGGACTTCCTTTCTTCTCTTGAACACAAACTATTTTTTTGAAGAATATACTGGCTACTTACCTCCATGTAATAAAGGTGAATAAGGATGCGGGCTACAAGTCAAGATCTAAAACTCATTAAAAGCAGTCCGAAAGATTTTTGAGTATGACTTTCTTACAAAAAGCTGTCATTTGACTCCAAAAATGCTTTTGCATATGGACCACTTTTATGATACTTTCACAATGTTTCCTTTTTTTTTTTTTTTTTTTTTTTTTGAGAGAGAGAGTCCTTTTCCTCTTTCAATTTCCATACATTAAACAGAGTATTATTCATATCACCTTATGTGTTCCACAGCAAAAACAATGAGTAAATGAATGATTAAATGAAAAATGTTCCTTTAAAGAGTTTACTTATTTCTTTCTACACTCACATACAGTAAACATCTAACACACTGTGTATATGTGACAGGTGGCTGAAAAGAAGGAGACTCACGACTATAGGTGTCTGTTTCGTGTCTGTTTCCTACCGAGAGACTTTAAGAGCATGCTCAAAGAAGATCCTGTGGCCTTTGAGTATCTATACTTACAGGTGTGCATTAGTCTATAATACATATTTATATGTATATTGCCACAGATTGAAATTAGATTGTCTTTTATAATGGGTGTGTATGTGTGTGTAGAGTGTGAGTGATGTATTGCAGGAAAGGTTTGCAGTGGAGATGAAATGTAATACAGCTCTCAGACTGGCTGCTCTACTTGTACAGGAAAAACTAGCAAGCTGTGGACAATCTCTTAAAACACCTCTGAAGGCCATGATGTGAGTACACACACACACACGTGTCCATGCTATTTTAACTAATAAATGAAAACTTGTTGCTGCATTTTCTAGTTAGCTTCCTTAGCAAGTAGCTAACTAGAAAAAAATAGCAAACTAGAAAATAGTTTTCTTAACAAGTAGGCTACACTATTCAAAGGTTTGAGGTCAGTAAGATTGAAATTATATATTTAAGAAACAAAATGTCTCCAATCATGTTTCCACAGCTGTTTTAATAATAGGCGAATAATAATAATAAATCTTTCTTGAGCACCAAATCAGCATAATGATTTCTATGACTGGTCATGTAAAGTACTGGAGAAAAGTATGTTAAAATAGAAAACTCTTATTTTAAATTGTATCAATATTTAATATTATTGTAACATGTAGACTAACATGCACAAAATCCAAGTTAAATAAAAAGTATTTTAATAAACAATGTGAGCACATATAGGAGGAATCAGAATAGCAACTACATATTGTAACAAACAATTCTGGACGATGAGGAAAAGCAGTACTTATAAACATGTGGGAACGTAATCAGGATGAAACAGGAGTGTGGGACTAATTAACAAACAACTAGCAAACTGATTAACTAGGAAATCAGGCAAACAGGAACAGATCAAACAAAGTGAACAATAAACTATAACTATATACTATAAACTATAACAAGACATTACAGCACATCACAATTACAATTATTGTTTTTCTGTATTTTTTATCAAATAAATGCTGCCTTGGTTAGACTGTCAATAGGATCAAAAACTATTCTGTTTGTACTATTTCTGTCTGAAGGAAGGAGTGGGGTATTGAAAGCTTTGTGTCCCACACCTTACTGCGAAACATGAGAGAGAAGGACTTGAAGAAAGCCATCAGTTACCACATGAAAAAGATTCTAGCTCAGGAGCCAAAGCAAAAGGTGCGGGCATGTGTATACTGTATTTGTGTTCACTGAGTGGAAAAATGTAAATCATGTACATAGTATACAGTATACCTGTAACTCTAACCCATACTGTGTGCCATAGAACAGTGATGGTTTCAGCTAGTATTGTAACGTATGTCGTATGCCATGTTACAGAATAATACCATATCCATTATCTTTTTTTTTTTTAATGGTACATGTAAAAAATATACCTTAGCATTCCCATGGTAGATGTGCTTAAAACATGAATATTTTGGGATTCTTTCTTAGTGAAGAACAGTACAATGTGTATTTTTATTATTTGTTTTCATAGGTGATCTCAGTGAATCGTGCTAGACTGAACTACTTGAATGAGATGTCTGAACTCAAGTCCTATGGAGGAAAAGCTTTTAGTGCAACTATGATGGTAAGAGATGCACTCTTGAGTCCTTATATCCAGTTTCATACATGAAATCCATTAAATTGATTTAAAACAAATTGCCATTAAATGTACCCCACCAGCATTTACACATGCAATGGCTTTACATCTTTCATGTGCATTGCTGCCACTCACACACCAGCACCAAAATGCCTCATTGGAGAGTCAGAGACCTACATTGCACTTGTTCTCTTCAGTCATGCAATTTTACACCAGTCGGACCAACAGTTTAGATTCACTGCCCACACAACAAGACATTTAATTTACTGTACACTGTCATTCAAAAGACTGGGGCTGGATTTTTTTTTTTTTTTTTTTTCCAGGTTTTTGAAAGTATCTTATTCTCACCAAGGGTGCATTTACTCAAAAATAAATTAAAAACAGCAAAATTGTGAAATATTATTACAATTTAATTAAACTGTTTTCTATGTTAATATATTTAAAAATAGCAAAGCAGAATTATGCCCTGTTATTTTTTTCAGTGTTGCATGATCCTTTAGACATCATTCTTATATGCTGACTCAAGTAGCATTTCTTATCATTATTACAGTTGAAAATCGTTTCACGACTTAATATTTTTGTGGAAACCGTGATACATTTAATGAATTTAAAAAGTCCAAAAGAACAGCATTTATGTGAAATATAATTTTTGTAGTAATTTATAAGTATCGACTGTCGCTTTGTGCACCTACATATATTGTCCACATAATGCCTCATTGATGGGTAAAATATTATTTTCTTTAAAAAAAAATTGAATGGTAGTATATTTTTACATTTTCACTAAACATTAAGCTTAAAGAATGCATAAAAATGTACAACTAAATTTTATTGGGTATCTATTTTTGATTAATAACAAGAAAATACAGCTATAAATTAATTGAAATCGATAACCGCACAATTCGATACGTCACAGAAAAACAAATACTTGAAAGGCATAAAAAGTATATGTTGAGTCCTGAAGTGGGCCATTATTTATTTCCTTTCCATACAAATGTTAACTTTCTGTTTTAATTCAAATATCCTGTATTTCTGAATAAAACAGGTGTGAGAGAGGAAATTAAGACCTAAAAAAAAGATGAGATTAAATGTTCACATATTTTTCTTTTGGTTTATCTTTTTGGTTTATTTGGTCTTCTCCCTGCTGTCCATTCCATGTATCACATGGTTTACCACACTGTACGCTCTTTCTCTACATATCTAGCTGCAGGACAGAGAGTCAATGGTGAGTTTGTTGGTGGGAGCTCAGTATGGGGTGAGTCAGGTGATCAACCATAAACTGAGCATCATGACCACACTAACTGAATTCAGCAGCATTACCAGAGTGGAACTATTACCCGAGTCTGACAGAGTTAGTCTGGTCAAGATCTACTTGCAGGATATAAAGGTAAACAATATACATGCACTCGTACTTACATCTGTATATATATACACTCAGTATAAACCTTTCTTTGTACCATCTGCTCTGACTTTGTTTCACATTGCTCGCACTTTTCATGTCTTCAGCCAATAACGTTGCTGATGGAGTCAGTGGCAGCTAAAGATTTATTGTGTCTGGTTGCTGGATACTGCAGACTATTTGTGGACCCCCAGATCTGCGTGTTCCCCTGGTCAACTTATTCAAACTGCCACCGCATATCAGCAGAGGAGGGTATAAAACCTATTTGTCTGTTTCTCTGAATTCTTTGTTCTGGTGAAACATTACATTTTGAACTTTAAAAACAGAATTTTAGAATGTGGTAGGATTTTCAAGATTTTTTAAGGCATTAAGGCATTTCTACAGAGCCAAAAATAATAATAACACTAGCAACACTTACATTATCAATGCAAATTCTAGACTAGTAACTTAGGGTAAGTGAGTGAGCGGGTATGATAGGCCGACAATGTGACCACATTACTGGTTTTGCAGGTTTGAAAAAGGATATTTTCACAATGCGATTTTAATTGAATTTGGTCTCTGCTTCTGCCTTTGTGTGTAGGTTATGTGTCACACTGTGGCAGTGACTCTGACGACTCAGACACAGATGTGGATGCTCTCCTTACTCATGTTGCTAGCACTGCTAAAAGCAACAAATCAGCAGTTAAACCCAGAGATAAGCTACCAGAAGGAACTGAAAAAACACAAAGTAACAATAAAAAAGATGAAGAGGTGGAGGAGGAAGGAGGCATAGCAGAGGAGGTGGTTGAGAAGAAAGAAATGGAAGAGGATAAAGAAACCATCCGTGATAATAATGGAAAGACAGTAGAGACAGATGATGAGAGAGTAGGCACAGAAAAGGAAGACAAAGAGCAAGAGAAAACGCCTAAACAACCTCAGTGTGTCATCATTGTGGATGATCCCTCATCTGAAGCATCTGATTCATGCCAAACTGAATCACATTTCATGACCAGCATGTCCAGTGACTCAATAGATGCCCTAGAAGAGGACGACCTGATGACCTATTTCTCTACCAGACGCCCATGCCATTTACCAGTGAAAGACTCTTACTGCTGTGAAGACCGCTATTCACCAGCATTGTCTCCACAGCAACTGCACAGCAAAGATTCCCTTTCTCAAAGTGACCTGTGCTCTGCCGATTCCCATTGTGAGTCTGATGTTGACCAATTCTTTTGCTTTGCTGCACTCTCGAATATTGCTGAATGTCTACCAAGTCCCCCTGCAGCCAGTGAGGAGGAGGACTGTGAGGAGTTGGGGCCAGAGACTGAAAATAATGAAAAAGGGTCACCTGCTAAATGTCCTGGAACAACCCTACCTCCGCCTGGAGACTATGTGTTCACCTTTGAACAAGGAGATACAAGACACTATTACAACATCTGCTCCAATGTGACCCCTGACAGTGCCCGCAGCCTTCCACAACCTCTTTCTCCACCAGGTCCTATAGAAACGCAACCGGATCGGGAAGGAATGGAAGTAAATCAGACAGTAACAGTGCCAATTTTTCAACCTCCACCAGGGTTTGGAGACAGCAGTTCAGATGATGAGTTCTTTGACGCTCAGGAAAGATTCATATCCCCTGAAGAACCCTCCTCAAGTGTGATGACAAGAGGTATGACATAGGGAAGATTCTCTATGAAATGTTCTCAAATTATTATAACAAATGTTGTACAAGGTTGTTGTTGTTTTTTTGTTGTACAAAAAAATTCAAATCCAAAATAGTGATGTAGAGTTTTGGTAACTAATACTTACCATCTGTATTTGCTGAAATTTCTCTTTATAGAAAATTCTGCAAAGCCGAGCACCATCAGCCTGGGTGGGATTGGCATCTGTGTCAGTGAACAAGAAGCAGAGGATTTAGAGAAGAAACAAAAGGAGGAAGGAGAAATGATTACACAAGATGAATTTTCAAATTTCAATAAAAGATCCAAAAAGCGTCGCTCATTTATGGAAACAAATTACACATCCCTGGTATCATTCCCAGAACAGGATCAATCAGATAACAGCAATGGAAATAGCATACCAAGCTATGGTTCTATATCAGTCAACCATGGTGCTGGACAAATAGGATGTTTTGATGGCAGACTCTCAGATCAAGGTCCATGTCCAACGGTCTCATCTTTGACCGATTCTGAAGGAGAACCATCACCACTGGAATCAAAACCCATCAATCCATCCAAAGTCAATGGATCAGATAATCCTACTGATACACAAGTGGGACACTCAAACAAAGCCTATCAGAGGAAACAGCAACTTATAGAGATGGAACCAGATTCCATGGAGTTCAAATCAGTCTCTGAGCTAATGTCTTCAGTATCGCCAACTATAGTACCAGTACGCTCCCGCGTGGACCTACAGGACAAAGGTAGCTCCAGTAACCATGGCAGAGATGATGAGGAGGAGGGTGCAGTTGGAGGTCTTGTTGAGAGACTGTTTGGAGGCCACTTGTTCTTTGATATATCTGGAGGAAAGTGTGATAGCAGTGTTTTATTTGGTCAAAGTGATGATCATCTAACCAAACAAATGGAGGATTCATCCCAGGCCAGATCAGTGACCCAAAAGAGCAGTTCACTGCCAAGACTAGGCCAGATATCCCCATCAAGTTTACCGTACTTCCATCTCCCGAGTATATCATACACCACAAGCCCTAATATAGACAAGGATGATGATACTGTATATCTAGAATCTGGGATGGGAAAATGCTCAGTAGACCCCAGAGAGAGGACAAGAAGTCACAGCATGTCTACATCCTTTGGCAGTGGTGCACCACATTGCCCATCAAGACAATTATTTTCCCAGCGAGTCGTAGGAGCAGAATCTGATGAAACTGACAATTCTTGTAATGCTTCCATCCAAGAACTGTCTTCTGGCGTTCCCTCTTATGAACCAGCCCAGAGGTTCCTTCTTACGCCCTGTTCATCTGGCGTCCTTGGACGACTTTCTGCCTCAACATTGCGGGGAAAGATCCAGAGCCTTCCTCTCTACCTATCACGTTCCCAGGAAATGCTAACTGCCAGTTCTAATAGCAGTGGCAACGTTAAGCCTGTGAGAAGACTTTCAGAAACACAACTACAAAGAAATGAAGTTGAGGTAGCAAAAGAAGTAACTGAGGATGCGACCTTGAATGTAGGAGCTCCTGAAGTAACAGAGGTAAAAGTGGTTACCATAGTATCCGAAGAAGTAACTGAAGTCATTGAGGAGATAAGAGAGGTCAGCCATATTAGTCCTCAAGCATGTGGGCAGCATAAAGCCAAAACTGAACCTAAAGAGTTTGCTGTATTAGCCATATCCCCCTTGTGTTCAAAGGATGACAACTCTCTCCAAGTCAGCCCCTCATCTGTAGTGGTTACTACACAAAACCTAAACGGACCCTGGGGGGTGGTAACGTCTGGTGGATTACAAGAATTTGGCTGCCCTCCGTCAAGCACAACTCCCGAAAACTTTACCTCCAGCTGTGGGGTTTTCACAAACTGCCAGTCCAAACCTACCATTGCCCAGCCACAATCCTTGCCCATCCCCAATCAACATAAGAAACAAGACTTTAGCTGCAGCTCAGTACTGGCTATGGGTTGTGACACTGTAATGGAGAGTGCTCAGACACCTTTAGAGGTCTGCCAGACAGTATACACCAACTGTTTCAGTGGAGTTCTTGACAGTGCCAGCTTCGATGATGAACTCACTGTCTACGAGTTTTCCCGCAGAACGAGCCAGGGTGAAACAGGGGATACAGTGCTGACATCTGTCCCTCCTTCCTCTCTCTCTGCATCCCCTGCATCTTTCTCTCCATCTTCTCCATTGCCCTCATTCCCTCATGTAGTACTGCCTGCTCCGTCATCTACAGAGCTCAGTCCCCTTTTGTCTCCCTTGGATGCTCCGAACTGCTTCCTTACGAACCCCTATGAAGATATCATGACTTCACTGCTGACTCGCCGGTATCCCCTACCACCAACAGGATTCCTTTCTTTGCAAAGGGATGTGGATACCATCTTAAGTGTTCTTGCTGGTGCTATAAAGAATCAAGATAGGATCCACGAGCACCCCAGGGATACCTGTGTGGCTCACTTTTCAGAGAACAAAAGGCGATTACATGCAGAGGCTCGGGGGCTTTTAGCTGGATGCCAGCGTGTGGTCAGGGTTGGGCAGACACCAGAGGAAACACTTCAATCGTTGTCTGAAAGCTTCCGCTCACTGGTACAGCTGACAATTGTATGCTTATGTTTCTCTAGTTGCCAGCGATGCAGGGAGCGCCATGCCCAAGCACTTACAGGACTAGAAAATGTAGCAAAAACTTATCAAGACTTTACTCGGGCAGCAGAGCTTGTGGGAAGTGCTACTGAAAGGAAGACTTGTCATGATCTGAGTATTAAACTCCTGGCTCGCCAATGCACTGCACTGACAACCTCAGTCTTCTGCCTCACCCAGCTCTTTCGCACTCTCACTGCCCTTTGACATTTGGACAGTTACACTGAGTAGAAAAAATATATATATCAAGAAACCTGTCATTTAATAACAATAAATGAAGAACTCAAATGTGGTTTAAATAAACTTATTGAGATATACAGCATTAATATTGAGGCAGTGTCCAAAGGCACTGGCATACCAGTAATAAGCATAAACTAATACAATCACAGTATCACACACATCCAGACTCTGAAACATAAAACCTGCCATTTAAATGCATTGAATGGATCAGCCTAAAATGACAAATGTACTGAGAACAGAATTTCTAAACAGGGTACTAAACAGTTTGTTTTACAGAATTTGTATGTTGGGTATAAGTATTTAGTATTGAATGTAATCCTAAACTATATCTGTCTTTGTACTATGGTTGTCAGTAATTTATTCTGCTTCATGAGGAAAGCATAGACAGGGATTTTCCATAGTATCTTCCAACATTCTCTGCAATCTTTCTCATAATTGCTTCCTCACCAATGTTATGCACATACAATATATATATTCTCTTCTCATTGCCTAGTGTCAATCAGAGAATGTTATGAAAGCTTTCTGCAGTAATAACCTGGGTTATTAACGTTCACTAAACAATATCTTACTTGAGTTGCCAGTAATGTTACGTGTTCTTTTAGAAGAATATACCAAAGCCTACGGATGAATGATTTTGCAGAGTGAATGCAGATTCATTCAAAAGACTTTACATTGACTTGTGCATATACTTTACAGCTTAATAATGGGGAATATTATTTGGATCATTAGAGTATCTTTGTGGATACCATTTTTGGTGCCATTGCTTTATTTAACTGACAAATTATTCCTTTTTAGTCATTCCTCCCCCTAAAATATTTTTGTCTTCACAAAACACTGCTCACATAATCATACAATGGTCAAATTATTGTAGAAAATGGTTGAAGGGTGACAGGAGTGGAAAAATTACAAATTTGAGTGTGAGAAAATATCAAAATGACTAAATTAATAGCAAAGTAATTTACCTACCAGTACATGTCTGAATACCAAAAAGCTGCCATGCACTCTCTTCTTATAAGGCATGCTGTAAGCCATAGACATATACCTTGGAAATAGTGTGATGCATGCAAAATGAATGCATGATTGAAAGACTGACCAGTGAGTGAATGAATGGTTATAGCAATGAAAGCTTTGTAATGCAGCATTCACCCCCATTAAAATTACTTCTAAACAAGTGGAGAAATTTGTTTTATTAATTCGACTTCACACTATTCTCTTCCATATCAACACCAACATATATTTGCATCAACACTACGGTACAGCCAGGAATTTGTTGTGATGACTGATATGGGTCAGTGAATTTACCACTGAAGCCTAGCTGCAAACTCATGTAAGCAAAAGTTTTTAGTCAGAGTGTGATTGTGATATTCCCTGTCACCTGAGACTAATTTATAGAGTGAGTGAATTTTTTAAATAATTGGCCGATTGCCAAAATAAAGTGAATAGGCTAACTGGCTGGTCAAGTGATCTTAACATTGTTATGAAACTGAAGATATTTTCTTCATATTGTGACGTAGCCCACATCCAAGTGTAAAGGGATTATTGAAAAAAAAATATGGTGGGGATTTGGCTCTATGCTTCTGTTGTTTTGAGATGTGGGCATTGCACACAAAAGTGTAGAGTGGAGACAGATAAAATGCAAGCTTGAAATGACAGGGTTTAGGTTTAAGCAGAGATGTCCATCATACGTCACCAGAAAGAACTCCAGTTCTGATATTAGAATTAAACAATACAACATTATATATATATATATATATATATATATATATATATATATATATATATATATATATATATATATATATATATATATATATTAAACATGCACAGATGAATTGTTCACAATGAGCTCAATAACATCAAAATATGGTGAATTTCATTTCATGCCGACTTTAACACAGCAGCCCCCAAAAGACAGCACAGCTTCATGTAAAGTAAATACAATTTTTTGTTAGATTAATGATATGATTTCATTTGAACTATTTTTCAAAAGTTATATATATATATATATATATATATATATATATATATATATATATATAATGTGAATACCACAGATAAAGTTGTAAATGTTTGCCTTCCCTGTTTGGTAAATTGGAACATCGGGTTTTTTTTTTTTTTTTTTACATTTTATTATGACAACGTAAAATTATGAAACCGACTGAAAACACTTGTGACTACTACTAGCCCTAGTCTTCCGGGGGAAAAACGCAAAGTAACGTAAATAGTGCTAGCAGATCATTCATATTAACATGTCATGTTTTATTGCTACACTAAATAAGTAAATATATATATATATATATATATATATATATATATATATATATATATATATATATATATATATATATATATATATATATATATATATATATATATATATATATATATATATAATATATACTCATGTTATTCGGGGGAAAACCATAGGGGGAAAACACATTCCACCCAACCTAATAAGAGACTTTTATCTCAACCGGAAACAGGAACTCGCTTGAGTGACGTGGGAAATTCAAATTTTAAAACATGATCGACTGAAAGATGTTTTGCCACTTTTCATTTTATATCGCATTATATGTGTAGTCTTAATATAGTAAATGATTGCCTCGTTTTAACCTTTAATTATACATTCGTTGTTGTTTTGAACTCTCTTTTATCTGTTTTTTAAAGTGAATCATTGGAGCACAGCTGGTGAGTTTGTTGTTAAACATGTCAGTCAGAACAAGCAAATTTGCATGACTGATTTTATATCTGTTCAATTTATTATCTGTTGTTAGTTTGACAAATTTACATTTTACATTTTACACCTTTATTTGGGTTGGAATTTGCTAACTTGTATCAGTAACAGTCACTGTGATCCGCGTTATGCGAATCACTGCATTTTTACACGTTAAAAAACTGATGGAGAGCATTAAATAATAATAAAAAAAACATGTGAGTCTTTCTAAAGATAGTAATTAAATGAGTTAAAATTGAATATAAACGCTACACTTTGTGGTTTAATCCTGTTTGGTTGTGTTTTGTACACCGTGGCGTGATTGTTGTCATCAAGTTAATGTTACTTGATTTTGCAAACATGATGAGTGCCATTTAATCGGTGTTCTTAAAAAAAATATGTGCCCTTAATATATTTGAATACAAATGTGCTGTTATTATTGCAGTTCTAAGTGTCATCAGTATGCCTGTAGACAGCACTTCTGAACTTCTCAAGCACTATGAGGTTTATGAAACCATTGGCTCAGGTAATGCCCCTTGATTATGCTTTTATGGAAAACGTTCTTGATTGCTTCAGAGATTGTGTTTATTAGAGAAAGTTGTAAAATCACCTTTAATCGAGAGCAGTTTTTATTTATTATTATTTCTAACCCACAGGTGGGTTTGCCAAGGTCAAGCTTGGCAGACACATACTTACAGGTGAGAAAGTGGCCATCAAAATAATGGAGAAGAAAGACCTAGGGGTAAGACCCTTTCCTAAATCCTGGCCTTACCATGAAACAACATTTGCGTAAATACGTTATGGTTGTGGAGGAAGAGTGTGAATATTGCTTAATTTATTCTACATTTAGATGAAATGCATTGTTTGCATGATGAACATAAAAAGAGCTTGTTATTTTGAAAAGAAATGCTCTTTAAAGTGTATATTCTGTATCTAGGATGATCTTCCCAGAGTAAAGATAGAGATAGAGGCTATGAAGAACCTCAGTCATCAACACGTGTGTCGTCTCTACCATGTCATTGAGACATCAAGCAAGATCTACATGGTGCTTGAGGTATGTTTTGCTGAACGCAGTTCTGCTGCTTAACAGAAATAGATTAATTTGCTTCATATGTTTATGTGTCTTGTCACTTTGTCAGTACTGTCCTGGAGGAGAACTGTTTGATTACATCATTGCTAAAGACCGGTTACCAGAGGAAGAGACACGGGGGTTTTTCCGTCAGATCATCTCTGCATTGGCCTATGTTCATAGCCAAGGCTATGCCCACCGAGACCTCAAACCTGTGAGTTGGTTGATGAGAACTTGACTTTTAAATAGTTTAAGCTTATGTGTACTGAGTTCTCCCATGTCAAAAAAGCCTTGATACGCAAAAATGAAAAGTGTATTAGTTTACTCACCTTTATGTCATTCAAAACTCTTCTTCAAAAGAGAAATTCAGAACACTGTGCTCATGCCTTTTTCCCATTCAATTACAATTTATCTGGACTGATGTTTCAAGCATTAAAAAGGACACAAAAACCCATAAACATGATCTTTTTCTTAAAGGGATACTCCACCCAAAAATGAAATTCTGTCATCATTTACTCATCCTCAAGTTTGGCTCTCACACACCTGTATGAGTTTCTTTCTTCTCCTGAACACAAAGGAAGATATTCTGAAGAACGATTGGAACTTTGGCACCATTGACTTCCATAGTTTTTTTTTTTGTTTGTTTTTTACTATGGAAGTCAATGGTGCCAAACAACTGTTCGGTTCCAATCGTTCTTCAAAATATCTTCCTTTGTGTTCAGCAGAAGAAAGGAAATCATACAGGTTTGCAACGACTCAAGGGTGAGTAAATGATGACAGAATTTTCATTTTGGGGTGGAGTATCCCTTTAAGCCACGACATAGCTTATTCAGGTTTGGAACAACATGAGGGTGAGTATATGATGGTGGTATTTTCAATTTGCAGTTATTTATTACCTTAATTGAGTACAATAACTGTTCTTTATTGATCTTAGGAAAACCTGCTGATTGATGAAGATCATAACCTGAAACTCATTGACTTTGGCCTTTGTGCAAAGCCTAAGGTGTGTGTCCATCTATTATGCGCCATAAATTCAAGTCACATTTATTTATAAAGCTCGTTATACAATACAGATTGTTTTTAAGAAGCTTGATGGTTATAAACGGGAAAATAACAAAGTTAAAATTCAACATTTATAAAACTACCCCAATTTTAGCTATAAAGCTATCAAGTTGGTTTAGTGTTGATTGTTCAATTCAATAGGGTCAATGTTGTTCAAAACTTGTTTTTTTTTTTTTAAGTAACATATCCCTTGTTTTAGTAACAGTTTAAAAGTTTTGAATTTTAATTTATTAGGGTGGTTTGGGTTTTGAATTGCTGACCTGTTGTGGCAGTCCAGCATACGCAGCTCCAGAGCTCATTCAGGGCAAGGCTTACATCGGCTCCGAGGTAAGTGTGGCATATGTGTTTCAGCATATTTAAAAGGAATGACTAATTATTTTTAAGTTTAAGAATTGATTTATTGTGTGTGCATATACTCCAGGCTGATGTGTGGAGTATGGGTGTATTGCTTTACGCTCTACTATGTGGTTTTCTACCATTTGATGATGACAATTGTATGGTCCTCTACAGAAAAATCACAGTAAGTTTGTTGCATGTGAGCATTACACCACCACGTTTTGTTCACCCATGCATTTATTGGACTACTAAAATAAAAGTAGTTTTGTGTAAGTGATCTCATATATTATGCAATATTGGCTTGTGTTTTGACAGAGGGGAAAATACAGCAACCCCAACTGGCTTTCACCAGCTAGCATTCTGCTTCTAAACCAGATGATGCAGGTACTGTGCATGGTTTGTATGTCTGTTCGATGTGTTTTAGGAAGTCGATACAATTTAATGGCACTTTATTCTTTTCTCCTGCAGGTGGATCCAAAGAGGCGTTTGACAGTGAAACAGTTGCTTGATCACCCCTGGGTTATGAAGGGCTACAGCACACCAGTGGAGTGGCACAGTAAATATCCTGTAAGATAAACATGCTTATAGTTGCATCTCATGCCTCCAAGATCATTAGTCAAGCGATGCCAATATGGCTCTTGTAAGACATTTTTTTAGCATAAATGCTGTCATTCTTATTGATTACAATCGTATCTGATTTTGTTCTCTTGAAGCTTCATCAATATGAGCTTAATATTTTTAGTCCTTTTGACTCAGGATGTTTGTTGATCAGCAGTGTCTGATTCTTTATAGATGAATGCTGCTAATAAAAGTAGAGAGCACTGTATAAGAGGTCATACATGAATTTACTTTAGAAAAACAAGCAACTATGTTTTTAACTTTCTAAATCATTTTGTATAATTTCCTTTTATATGTTGTTCTTTTTTTAGTTGGGTCATATAGATGAAGACTGTATCACTGAAATGGCAGTGGCTTTTAAACAGTCCAGGCATCGCACAATCCAACTAGTGTCAGAGGTAGAGAAACAAGACATATTACAAGAAGTGTTTCCTGTTATTTAAATGATCTAAATCTAACCGCTGCAAAGATGCTACCACTACATTTACCATTTTTTTTAGTCTCTTATGTTCACCAAGGATCCATTTATTTGACAAATACAGTAAAAATGTAATGTTGTGAAATATGATTAAATTATGATTATTATTAAATGATTAATTTCTTTAAAAAAAAAAAAAAACAACCCCAGACTTTTTAATGGTACCCTGTACATGTACTGTTTTTTGAGCAATAATTCAACAAATACTTGCAAACTCTGCTTTTATAAACATGTTGACTGTTTGTCTCTGACTGAACAGTTTATTTGTAAAGAATGTAAAATTCTTATTGACATATATAAATATGTTATGAGTAATGATTTTGAAAGTGACATTTGACTTGAATTTATGTGCATGACCACTAGATGTCAGTAGATTCCAGAGCATCAGCCAAAGCTGCATGCCTTTAAAGGGATACTCCACCCAAAAATGAAAATTCTGTCATCATTTACTCACCCTCAGGATTTTGCAAACCTGTATGAGTTTCTTTCTTCTGCTGAACACAAAGGAAGATATTCTGAAGAACGATCGGAACTTTGGAACCATAGTATTATTATTTTTTTCTTCTACTATGGAAGTCAATGGTGCCAAACAACTGTTCGGTTCCAATCGTTCTTCAAAATATCTTCCTTTGTGTTCAGAAGAAGAAAGAAACTCATACAGGTTTGAAACAACTTGAGGGTGAGTAAATGATTTTCATTTTTGGGTGGAGTATCCCTTTAACAGCTTATTAACAAGAGAATACATCAGTCACACAAAGAGAAATCATTACTTTGTGCCTGTTTCTTCAGTGGAAGTACGATCACATGACCGCCACCTACCTTTTATTGCTGGCTAAAAAGCGTCACGGCCGCCCAGTGCGACTGAGACCAGAATGCCCCATGCTTGAGCCTATGTATTCTCCTTTACAGGACATACAAGTAAGTCTTTCATATTCACACAGTCATGACCAAAAAGCTATTATTAGATGCTTTATGATTGCATAATGTTCAGTTCATGCTATATTTACAAAAAAAAAAATGCAGTGATGCTAATGTGTTAGTACTTTTTTGAAAAGGGTATTTCAGATTCAGTCACACGGGAGTGATAGATGTGTTTGTGGATTTACGTATTCTCTCCCGTTATAATGTATGTCCGAATAAAACGGCTTCTCGGATTAAAAAAAAAGTAGGGTGGGTCTTGAATTTGTCCATCATTGTGGTTTGCTATTGCTGTGATCTCACGTGAGAGACAGGTTGTCCCACCCTCGCGCCAATAAACGAATTATTAGAGAATAGATGAGATGTTGCTGCAAGAGGGAGGGGAAGTTATTTTCATTAAAGATTATGAAGGTACATTTAATTGAAAAAAAATGTGTATAGATAAATAGGTAACACTTTACAATAAGGTTCATTTATTAAACATTAGTTCATGCATGAACTAACCATTTGTTACTATATTTGTTATTCTTTGTTAACGTTAGTTAATACAAATCTAGCTGTTCATTGTTTGTTCATGTTAGTTCACAGTGCATTAACTAATGTTAACAAGATTTTAATAAAGTATTAGTAAATGTTGAAATTAACATTACCAAAGATTAACAAATGCTGAAGAAGTATTGTTCATTCTTTGTTAATGTTAACTAATGTAGTAACTAATGAACCTTATTGTGAAGTGTTACCGATAAATAATTATAACAAATACTGTGACTTAAATAACACTGTATTCAGGTGTTTGTTGATGTATAAATGCTTGTGTAGTTGCAGTCATTTTACAAGAGTTTAATTTTGTGTGTCCGTGTCTCAGCTGAAGAAGAGTCTACGCTTCAGTGAGGATGATGATGGTGTTCACCCAGTGGTGCTTGGCTCTATGGTCTTCCCCCCTGATTGCTACGATGACGAGAATCCCTGGACCCCTCTCACGCCCAAGAACACACAGACCACAAACACTCCACGCATGGTTAGCCTCCATGTTCTCTTTATTTGTCTGCTCTTCCCTCTTGTCCAGTGCTGCTTATTCGGCCTGTCTTTTTTTTTTTACATCCTTTTTATTTCTCCGCAATCTCCTTTTCTCTGGCCGCCTTTATTTCGTCTTGTAAAATGGTATTATGTAATACTATTCGTCATGTCTATGCTATGGAGGCAGTCATATGCAAATATATTTGCCCATGTGACTGACGTTACAATTTCCGCAATATCCAAACGAGCCGTTTTTGGAGCTTGATTAAATAAATGCTTTGTTCATGATGAGGAGGAAGTTTTAAGCTATGAAACTTTAATGGTACAAGGCCTCTTATGTCCAAAGATCAAGGCAAATTTGATTTCTTATGTCATGACCTCTTTAATGTGGAAACTCTTGTCTTTTTCAGAAGTTCACCTCTGAAACATCAGAGAAGAGACGGAATGAAGTAGACTGCTCCCCCATCATAGGGCTTGGAAGAACCCGCCAACAGAAGTCAGAGAAGCGTGGTAGAACCAAAGAAAATAAAGAGAATGTGGTGACTGGCACAGATGGAGATGTTTTTGCTCTGCCTGCCCCCCGAACTCCAATGAGCAGCAGAAAGGTCAAATCCAACAGAACTGTAGCGACAACACCCAACAACAACATCACTTACACAAGCAGTGACGCAAACAAAGGTGAGCTGGGTACATCATGGCACCACAACTGTACAACTGATGGACTTTTACATACTTTTGAAGTTGTTATCTGAAAACTTGCTAGGTTTTGCAATCCTGTGTTGAAATAATGCCTTTTTCTATATATCTGAAGAGCACACTTTTCTAAAATCAATTATATTTGCTTGTGTACTAAATGATACTCTACTGTTCAACAGTTTGTGGTTGGTAAGATTATATATATATATATATATATATATATATATATATATTAGGGCTGTCAAACGATTAATCGCGATTAATTGCATCCAAAATAAAAGTTTGTGTTTACATAATATACTGTATATAGTGTGTATAATTATTTTGTATATATATAAATACACACACATGCATGTATATATTTAAGAAAAATGTGTTCTTAATATATTTATATTTATACATAATATTAATTATGTATAAATATATATAAAGTATATACTTTCAGATTTTTCTTAAATATATACATGCGTGTGTGTATTTATATATGCAAAATAATTATACACACTACGCCCACATATATTATGTAAACACAAACTTTTATTTTGAATGCGATTAATCGTTTGACAGCCCTAATATATATATATATATATATATATATTCTTTTTTAAAAGACTTGCTCTTCGAGGCTGCATTTATTTGATTACAGTAAATACAGTTGAATACAGTAAAAACTGTAATGTTGTGAAATAATATTACAGCAAAATGAAAGCTCAAAGAAATTGCTTTATCTGTGAATTAGGGTTATCTGGCTCTTCACTATACCTGGATCATTTCTCTGGATATTTTTTTTTTCTTGTAATCTGATTTGATTTTCTGCAAATGATGCATTTTAGGTGTCATTTTTCACAGTAGCGTGACAACTGCATATGCTTCAGTGGCATCTGGCATCAAGAGTATCTAAAAATACACCTAAAAAGAGAAAGTGTGTGTTGTGGGCTTTTCATTCATCTAGCATCTTTGGTTTGATTCACTTTGACCATAGTGTGTGTGTGTGTGTGTGTCTCTGTATATGCGCAATATACCTGGGGAAAAGTCTTCATGTCCCAACATCCACTGTGTCCACCTCGTTACTGTCACACACCACCTCCTGCACTGGAACAGACAGGAGCACACTGGGGACGGAGCGCGTGTGTGTGTGTACGAGACAACTCCCGAAGCGCATACTGACAGGTGTACATGTCGCTGTTCCCAGTGCTCCGGCAGCATGTAGCATTTAGTGACACGTGTTTATCCTTTGTGTTGTGTGTGCAGGACCGGGCAGTGCCACTAAAGAAGTGTCCCACAGGAGAGAGATTGACCAACAGCAGAGCGGCCAACAAGGAGAACTGGATATACTGGCTTTCAGCCCCGAGAGAAGGTAGAGAACTTTCTGTATTTTGTGAGAAGGGTCAAATTAACAGTGGAGAGAAAGAATGGAGAGGAGGACTGTGGGATTTAAAGGTGTAGTGTGTAACTTATGTCCCATGAACAAAAGGGATTATAAAAATTGCTTCCATTCCAAGCAGATTTCACAGTTTAAGTGTACAAAGGGCTTTTTAAATATTCATATACATAATCGTGGTCAGAAGAATTATTGCCACCCTTCATAAATATGAGTAAAGAAGGCTTAAGGCTGTGAAAACAAATAGATCTGCATTGTTTATCCTTTTGACCCTTCATTAAAAAAAAATAATAATAAAATATTTCCAGTGGAGGCTCATAGATTTTAAAATAGAAATATAAAAAAAAAAATAGATTATATTATATAATTATAATATATTTATATAATATATATGTTTTTAAAAGAAGCCTTTAATATTCACCAAGACTACATATATTTGATCAAAAATACAGTAGAAACAGTAGTATTACTCTTTGAAATAACCCCTTTTTCTATTTGAATATGTTTAAAAATGTAATTTATTCCTGTGATGACAAAGCTGGATTTTAAGCATTTCTCTAGTCTTCACAGTCACATTATTCTTCAAAACTATTTTATAATATGCTGATTTGATGCTCAAGAAACATTTCACTTTATCAATGTTGAAAACCAATGTTCTGATTAATATTTTGTGGAACCCGTGATACCATTTCTTTCAGGATTCTTTGATCAGTAGAAAGTATAAATGAACAGTATTGAAATGTTAATATTTTTTTTATTATTATTACGTAAAAGTCTTTCCTCAAGTCTTTAAAAGTCACTTTTCATCGTTTTAATGTATCTTTGCTGAAAACAAATTATTATTATTATTATTTTTTAATCTTACTGACCACAAAACTTTTAAAAAGTAATGCTTATATGTTTTGTTTTACCTTTATGACTTACTGGACTTGCTGCATGCACTTTGAGTAATCTGAAGCTATTTATCATTTTAACTGTCCCATTCTCCAGTAATTGCCTCTTGGCGAAGCCTGTATTGCTTTGTAATAATTTTACAACTACAGAAATGTGCAATTGTGTTCTAAACGGCATTTCCTATGTGTCCAGGTCTCGATCTCTGGACCTGGCTGGCTGTCAAGTGGACAGTGGGCAGAAGCGTAAGGGAGGAAAAGTGTTTGGCAGTCTGGAGAGAGGCCTGGATAAAGTCATTACAATGCTTACACCCAGTAAGAAGAGAGGACATCGAGACGGACCACGCAAAATTAAGGTATTATTCATCTCATTTTGATATTTTTGCGCTTAGTCTTAAGATTGTTTTGTTTTTCCTTTGTGCTTTTGACTGCCTAAAATGTTCCCTGTTTTTCCATATTCCATAGATTTATAATTATTTTGCATGTTTATCACTCTGGTGCAACCAGTAGCTTTAACAGCATCTCACTGCGAGTAAACAAAGTAAACTTATTTTAAGATATGTAAGTGCATTTTTGCTTTCAGTTAAAACCATTTAAATGGGCATTTTAGTCTGGGACTAGATTTTAGACTTGTTTGTGAAACTGGGGGCTAATGTGTTTTAACAGGAATAGGTCATCATTTACACATGACCCTCATGTTGTCCTTAATCTGTAAACTAAAAAAAAAAAAAAATTTAAAACAATTGTCCATGACATTATGCAAAGTCCTTCCTCTTTCTTTCTTTTTTTATACAGAAAAAAAAAATACCCTATAAATTATTTTAGTTTAGGATAATCTGAAAAATATATATTGATTATAGAAATTCCAATAGTTATTTTTTATTAAAAAAAAAAATATTTTTATTATTATCTTTTTAAGATTTTATTCATTTTCGTGACTTTTCTGTTCTGTATTATGCATGCCAGACAAGCAAATAGCAATGTCACTTTGTAAAAAAAAGACTACGTGCCCACGCACATATGCATTCTTTATTTTAAATTTACACGGAGATGATAATGGTATCGTTTTCAAAAACTCGCACTTTGATACCCATTTTAAAGTTTACGTTCTCAGGCACCAAAACGCTGTCGTGTAAATGGTTAGAACACATAAAAAGTTCTGTTTTCTGTTGAAAGCAGTGTCGTGTAAACGGCACATAAATTAATCCTGTTATCACTGTAAAGCTGCTTTGAAACGATCTGTATTGTCAAAGGGCTATATAATAAAGGTGACAGATGTGGTGACCATTTACTTTCATTGTATAGAAAAAAACTTAAGAACATTTTGTGACCAAAGGAATAAAAATGGTTTCAAAAGACATGTTTTCACCTGGTTTTAAGACGATCAGATCACAAGTAGACGATGCTAAATACAGTTGTTTTGAGCTTGTCCACTTTTGACCACTTCCAGGTAGTCGAAAATGCAATGCTTTGCTTTCGTGGTGTTAACGCTCATCACCACCTACTGTCCTAATGAGTAAACAACATGGGAAGTGTGCTAGCCTGATGGGATTTACACTGTCTGTTGGCTGAAGACACAAAAATGTCCCAAGTTGGTTTTGGTTTGGTTTGTTTGTTGGTTTGAAGACTAAAAATGTCCCAAGCACAATGTTCTCTCACCAATGACCATTCCTGATCTCTAACACACACTCACAGCGAGTCTTCTCCATATGTTTTTCCGTCGTCTCTGGGCATTTTCATATGTAAATTGTGCAAGGTTATTTTGATCTGAAAAAGCAAACAAACATACATTTACCCGCCCATAGACCCTCCCCTTGAAGAAATCAGAACAGCAGTGGTTGAAAGTGGACAAAAGAGACAGATTAAAATTCCAGGTGTAAACGGGAATTTGTCTCCCTTGTCTACTTGTCATCCGATCGTCCAAAACGCTTCTTAATACCAGGTGTAAACGCGGCCCTTGATAAATGAGGAGAAAAGTTGTTGAACTGTCACTTTAACATTTGCTACACACCTTTTTTAATGTGTTCGTTGCTGGATGTCTCTCCATAATGCAGATGTATGCCAGTGACTATAAACTCTTTAGCTACATGTACATGTACATGTCTTTAGCTACATCTGATTTCATAACTGTTAATGTTTTCCAGGCTCAATACAATGTGACATTCACCAGTCAGACTAATGCTGACCAAGTGCTCAATCAGATTCTCAGGATTTTACCAGAGAAGAATGTGGACTTTGTTCAGAAAGGGTAAGTTCAACTCTTACATCAAGTGTTTCCTGAAATGGCAATTCAAATTAAAGGGCACCAATTATGCCCCTTTTTACAAGATGTAATATTGGTCTCTGGTGTCCCAAGAATGTATTTGTTAAGTTTCAGCTCAAAATACCCCACAGTTGATTTATTATAACCATTTGAAAATGTCATTTTGGGGCCTGCTTAAAAATGACCTGTTTCGGAGGTGTATGGCTTTAAATGCAAATGAGCTGCATATCCCCGCCCTGCCTTTGGATGAGGGTGTAACGGGGTGTAACTTGATATCAATGACAGTCGGTACTGAGAGGAGAAACCGGAGAAACCGCAGTTGTCATTCAGCAGCGTACGTTTGAATCGGAATATACTACTAAAAGACTCTGGCAGAATAAACACAAATGAGAATGGACCAGTACGTCTCGGTATGGTTATTTGATACATTTATGTACTTATAGCGTTGTAATCGCGTCCCCTTTGAAATGATGGGCATACAACACACACACACGCACACACAAACACTAATGCTAGCGCATTTTTTTGTGAAATTACATACACATACTGTGATAAAGTTTGCTGCGTACGAGCGAAATTACAGTTGAGTTATGCAGGGACCTGTGGCGTCATGTTTACTTGTCATACCGCTGCTTCTGTGGCAAATGTGAGGAGATGGCTAACTTACAGAACAACAACATATATGCAGTTTTTAATACAATATCTTTAAATATATATAAACGTGTGGTTACACACTATACAAACAAGGTTTAAATTATAGCCTACATCCTACGACGACAACAACTTTAGACGCATTTGTTGTTGAATTGGCTAACATTGACAAGACTATTTGCTCAAAAATCATAAAATACACTTACTGTTACTGGATGTGACGGTGGATCGCAAACAGTAGATTAAGATCCACAGTTGAGGATTAACTTTTAAGCTACAACAACAGGATTAACCGACGAACATTTATGTTTCCAAGAGACATTACCGGCTGTCGTTGCAATGCAGGATGCGTGTACAGATCACCGAGGGCGGGGTCTTGGCCACAACCACGCTGTCAATCAAACCCCTTTCTCCTTTTCTACGTCACTAATATCTGGATCTCAGAACAGCTCGTTCTGAGACAGTGCATATGATTTATTGAGATTGTAAAAAACCCACTGGGTGGATTTTTATCATTCTAGGGTGGTTTTGCTCACACACTGCCGACACATATTTATGTTCAAACACCATGTAAAAGTGAATTTAGCATAATAGGTGCCCTTTAATGTTTCCTTTTCCAGTGGCATTTTAAAGGGTACATATCATGCTTTTAAATCATTCATTTTTACTTATAAATCATACATTTGTGGTCTATATAAAGCATAACTGCAATGCTTGGGTCTGAATTCCTCATTATTATAGCTCAACAGGCCCCTTTTCTACCCCTTTTCTGATGTGCTTCTGTGAGCAACCCGTTTCGAAGCATCCCCTTTAAATAAAAAGGAGTTGCGTCTTTCCCCGCCCGCTCTCCAGGTCGCTGAGTTCACGTTCGGTTCAACTCCCCGCGTTCGGCCATTATTGTAGTTTGATAAGAGATAAACGATTACTATAGTTTCAAAGAACATTTTTATTCACACGTCAACAAAATGTCAACAAAAGACTTGTCCATCAAGCGTTACATATTCGAGCCAGAGCGAGCGATTTGAAAACCTGCAAACGACGACAAACCTGTAGAACAACGTCTTCATATGGATGCAGTGGTATGTAAAGTTAAGTTAACTATGTTGTGTTATTAGTGAAAGTCGACTATTTCTCTTGTTAAAACAAGCACTCTGACAAGATAAATGACTACAGTCTAATCTTACCACTAAAAATCTGTATTGATAATAATATGATAACTTACGTTTAGAAAAGCATCAGCAAACACAGCAGCTAAATGATAGAAGGAATTTACCCCTCATTCAGACGAAGTCTATCGGCAAACCATTCTTTATACTGGCGGAGGTTGTTGAAGTGGGGATCCTTGAAGTGCTTCAGGTCACTACATCCAACAACCGAACATTTTGACTAGCCCTCTCGTAACTTCTGCATCATTGAGCTTGGACTACAAAATCGGAGCGAGAAATAATAATGGCGGATTGCTTGAAGTGTTGGACCGGTAGTCGATGTCCTTATTTGGCAGTTCCGCTGCAAATCCTGTGACGTTATTGTTCAAAAAACGTCATAGAAAACAGAAAAATCTGAACAGGTTGAAAAATATGACCAAAACAGAATATAAAGATATAAACGAAGCACCTGAAGAGAATAATTTCATCTTTTCTGTACTTATAAACACTCCAAATATACAACAAAATGCATTTAAGGGCTTAAAAAGATTTTGCATATGTCCCCTTTAATGCGAACTTCAAAATAAAATAAAAGTATTTAAATTAATATTATACATATTAAAAAAATCTAATTCTAATCTAAATTAAAATGCTTTAAAAAAACATGAAATCAAATAAAATCCAATTTATCTATTTTTCCCTCAATAACTTTTATTTTAATATAAGAACATATACTGTAGTTCTATAACACAGAATATAATTGCATATTAATTAATTCTATATGTCTATAAAAAGTTTGTAAATGAGCAGCTTTGTCATAATTACAGCTAGGGATGTCCCATGATCAATCGTCGTTTATTAACGGTCAATTAATCGATCAATCATTAGCCTTAATACTGCAATATGTGTGTGCTGCAGTGGTACATGGCCAACAGCATGACAGGGTATGCAGATGCTCAAAAGGCTACCTTTCCAAATGAATGAGAAGGGTTTTAATCTAATTAAAGGGCTAGTAGGATTGTAAAATGTTTCGATGTGATTGGTCGTTTAATTAAATTACTTAAAAAATATCTTAAACAACGTGTCACCAACGCCGTCAGACTGTGTACGCTCTTCCTGGAACAATGCGCTGAAAACGGGATTGTTTACATATTATTGAACTATTATAAAATAGTGTTCTCATTTTATGTGACAGTCCCAATTATAGTTATTGTTAGCCGTGCATTGCTGCTTGAGGTGCGTGTTGAATGAACACTGGTTAACTGGACGCGCGTGCGTTATTTAACTCAAAGAAATGCATCCTATATGAGAATAATCAGATGCAAAATAAACATAATATTGAAAATTATATCGCACAAAATGATGCGAATGCACAAGTTACTAGCAATACAGCATGACTCATGTTGTGGAGGCGCTCTTCCTGGAGCAACGCGATGAAACACGCCAACTAAACCCAAAAAATTCACAATGTTTTATTACAATAATGTTCTCTTTATAATGTTATGTAATATGAAATGACATAGATCATAGTCATTATTAGTCGTACATTTGCCGTTTTAGCTGTGCGCACTGAAGATGATCACCGCACGCTTAACAACAGCACGCGTTAATCCATATGCCTGGTTCAGATTACACGATTTTTGCCCAATTTTGGCACGATCCGTTTGACGTAGGGTGTCGTGGGGATTCGTAAACAACAACGGACATCGGGACGCAAGATTCGATCGTATCATCTCGTTTAGTGTGTCATAGTGGGCGACAACCTACGTCGCATATGTGATGCTTCACGACAAAAAGACTAGCATGTTTCATTTTTTTAACGGTCATCCACGACGGTTCCGTCACATGTATGAGGTTGACCAATACGAGCACAAGCTTTTCCGTATACAACTTTCAAAAAAGACAAAACTAAAGAGAGACGACGGCGCTAATGTTAAAACTAAAAGTAAAAATATATAAGAAAACAATATTTTACCACAAGTTCTCTTTGGAGGATTGACAGCCCATACTGTCCTCTTCGAGCAGGGTTCTCAAGTCTCACGCAATGCCCGTGAGACGCACACAATTCAACCAGTTCACACACTCACTCGCCACACCGTGTATTTCTCACGCTGAAAAGGCAATACCAAGCAATCAAGGAATCCTCGCTACTAGTTTCGCCTTCTTGATGACATCACGCGTGCCGTTAAACACGGCATGCGATGACTGGTCAGGAAGTAACGTGTAGTCTGACATGTGTCTTGTCCACGACACGACAAGATTTTGAAGTCAAAATCGCGTGATCTGTCACAGTGAGTATCGTTACAGACAAAAAAAAAATCGTGTAATCTGAACCAGGCATTAGTCTACCGCCAAAACTACTACTACGCTGCTACAACTACGTTTCTCCTGTAACTTTCGTGTCCTAAAATCCCACAATGCCTTGCATTACTGGGATCAGCTGACATCACGATCCTATTCTCTATATTAGATTAATCAGTCATAGATAGGCCTATGCAAAATAAACACAATATTAAAACTTTAAAAGTCAAGATGGTGTAAAATGGTCTCAAACACAGCTCCGCCGCGCTCGCTTTACATGTTTTGCGGTTGAGCAGCATGTATGTGTATTAAGTTTTAAAACTGCTTAGTTTTATCGATTAAATGTATTATCGACAATTAATCGATCGCCGAATAATCGTTAACATCCCTAATTACAGCACAAATATTGGATATATTGTAGCGCATACGTAGGATCGTCCTTCAGAAATTGTGTTGTTTTTCTGTTAGGTTTACACTAAAGTGCCACACACAGTCAGACTTTGGAAAGGTGACCATGCAGTTCGAGCTGGAGGTTTGTATCCTGCAGAAACCTGAGGTGGTTGGAATCCGTCGACAGCGTCTCAAAGGTGACGCATGGGTGTATAAACACCTGGTAGAGGACATCCTGTCCTCCACTAACATCTGATGTCACTCTGACGTCACCTTGGGCCCACCCTGTGTTACATCAGAGGATTTGGACAGAGTATTTTTGATGTACATTATAGATGACCCTCCAGTTGATGAACCAGTTGATGTCCATCATTTTTCATCATTTATGTGTGGGAGGCAGTGCAGTATTATTTGATGTTCTTCTCTAGACAAAAATGCAAAAAAAACTTTGTTACTTTATACATCCTAATTTAGCAATAAGCAATACTTCATAAAGCATTATGGCAGCACATGTCCGTCTCGTCTTTTATTCGTTTTTGTGTTCGTCTCCGTGATATAGTGTTAGTGTCATTTTTTTTAATAGTTTTAATATGTACAGCTTCTAATCTATTACCCTTTTCAAGATGTCTGTCATTTTGTTCATGTTTGCTTTGTAAAAATGAAAATCTGACTTGTGATTGATTAAATAAATCTTTTTAAAGGTGCCCTAGAATGGGGTTATTTTATTATTTTGTGATAGTTCCTGGGTTACTTATAATGTTCTCATTTTAGCCTCTGATTTGAACGCTCTGTTTGAAGGGGCGTGTCTGCTGTGGGATTCAGTGTAACCGGCCACTGCTGTGATTGGCTGAAATGCTTGCATTGAAATAGCTACGTATTACATGTGAAACTCTCTTGAATAGATTTGTACTATTACAACTATCAAGATTAACGAATCATGAAAAGTTGTTAAAGTATTTAGATCTATTCCCTTCACATAAAATGTTGCCGTGATGCGCATTGAGCAGGCAGATGACAGTGTGTTGATCGCGAGAATGAAGATCTTGTCATTGCAACACAGTTTCTGCACTCTCTCTAATGCTTTCACCAATGCTGCAATTTTTTAATTGATTGAGTTTAGTACACTGTAATATATTGACTGAAAGCGAAATGGAATATCTGTAGTTATATATAGCGACAGATCATTTCTTCAGTATTGTGACTTACATGTTCATAGAATGGATTATGAAAAGACTAAATATAGTGTGGGAAGCTTTTTCTTTTATCCATCGGTTGTTGATTGGATGGAGGCAGATCTGAATGAGAGCTTTCGGTGGATTGTAAAGGGGTGGGATTTAAAGGGATACTCCACTTTTTTGGAAATAGGCTCATTTTTACAACTCTCCCAGAGTTAAACAGTTGAGTTTTACCGTTTTCGAATCCATTCAGCTGATTTTCTGATATGTAGAAGAATATCAGTAACAAGACAGTTTTTGGTCTCATTTACTTCCATAGTATATTTTTTTCCTGCTATGGAAGTCAATGAGACCAGATACTGTCTTCTACATATCAGAAAATCCCCTCAATGGATTAGAAAATGGTAAAACTCAACTGTTTAAATCAGTGGGAGTTGTAAAATGAGCCAATTTCCAAAAAAAGTGGAGTATCCCTTTAAGGGACTAAATGATTGAAGCAGTCTACTCTACATCAAGTCTTGTTTCACTAGAAGATAGGGTTGTTTTAATTAATTATTAGGAAAAAAATAAAATATGAATGGATGAATTGTTCGCAACAAGATCACTAACATGCACTTCGAAATAGTATGAAGTTTCATTTTATGACTTTAAAGTCAAGTTAAATTCCAAGCTTATCTTATAGTCAAGACCTATTTACTCAGCAAAATAAATATGTGAATTGGAAGAAGAAAAACACGGTCAATCGAACGGTTTATTTAATATTAATTCGAGTTGAATAGCTGAAACCCCACCCATAATTTTATGTTACGTCTGTAGAACCAATATGTCACATGCTGGTATGATCATGTATTATCTTGCTTTAAATGTTCTATTATGATTGAAGTGGGAGCAACCTGTGTGTCAGTCCTACTGTGCATATCAGCATAACAATAGCTATTAGTGTGACAGATATGAGTGCTTACATAGTTAACATTAGATGAAGTGTGTGAGCTGCTGGGGAGGTGGATGGTTAATGGGGGGGTAAGGTGGTAATATGGGGTTGAACTAACCCCCCCACTGATAATGACTCCTGCTGTGCATTTCATAGAGGCGGGGCAAGGGCCAGCTGTGGGAACAGACGCTTGCTGTCATCTCTCACATCTCCTTAAGCCGTCTCTTTCTGTTTTTCTGCTCTTCCTCATATGAATGTTCTTTGGTACCTTATACAGACAAAATCTTTTTTATTAATTACTTTATAAGCCAAAGTAATCTTGGACTGTAATAGTGTTTTAAATAGGCTCAAAGTTAGAAAAGGTGAATTTGATTTCATGTAAGTGCATGTACCCTAAAGTGTCTGCTAACACATGACCCCGTGTCTTTTCCTTCATTACTCTCACTTATACACCATTGAGGAGCTAAACGTAATGAGGTGAACATGTTTACCCCTTCCTCTGCTTGTCTTTGTGTGTTTTCTTGGGTCAACGAAGGCAGTGATGTTTCTCTTCATTACGAATCTGACAGATTCAGTAGGCGCCTGCACTGTGACAGCTCACTTTCCAATTACCTTCAGTTTTAACGAATTTTGCTTTCCATTGATGGTGCCTGTTCATTAGGGGACTTCATATTCCAGAGGTCTGGGTTTCCATCACACACACACACACACACACACACACAGAGCCAGAGCTAATAGGCATGTACAGTAGATGGCGGGTGTGATGTCTCCAATGGGAAAAATGATTCACTGTGTTGTTTTGTTAACGGACGACTGGTTCCAGTGGTTGAGGAACAAATGAAGAGTTTGATTCTCATGCCGAAATGTCTTTTCAGCCTGAGAAAACTATCGGCAAATATGCCAGCAGTGCAGACCAATGACATGATATTTGTACTGTACATACAATTATAGGCTAGTTGAAAATACAAGACAGAATGACATTTTTACTGCTTTTTAATAGACGTCGAACCTTTTTTAGACATACAAAGACTACAGGTTAGCATACTTGTACTAGAATTAAAAGGGATATCATGAACATTACATTTATATCAAATGCAGTTTAATAATCTTTAGAGGAATTTTTTGACCCACTTAAGTTGGACTTCAGCACATCTATTCAAGTCAACTTTATATATATATATATATATATATATATATATATATATATATATATATATATAACCAATCACTTTATACAATATATTGTTTTAATGCTTTACAGAGATAACAGGAAAATGATTCAATGATGCAAAAAGCGTTCAATTCGGTTTTACAGCAGCTCTAAAAGAACAGCCATTGTTTAGCTGAAGTCAGTTCAGTATTGATTCTGTTCTGTAAAGATCATCAATTATTACATTAGTTAATTTTATCTATAAAGCAGTTTTGCTGAAAACAGGGATGTTGATGTGCAGCTCAGTTCAGTTCTCATCCAATGGTGTCAGTGCAGTCCAATCAATTATATCGATATCTTTATATTTAATTTATTTCTTGTCTTTGAAATAAATTTACTGACAAGCATTTGGGTAATCTAAAATATATTGTAATGTCAGCTTGTATGTCATGTTGAAATATATTTGTAATTAAATTTTTATAATGATGTTGCATTTTAGTATATTTAAAACATTAACTTTGAATGCAATATTTAGTTAAATTATAATGGCTACATACTTTATGTGCTTTAATGTGCTAGCCAACACATTAAAGGATAAGTGTATACATTACTTACACACAGGATAAGTGTAGCCTACTTTTAAAATTATGACAAGGGATTATACAAGGGATATATTATTATAAAATAATAAACCATTATTATATTAAATAAAATTAAAATTATTATTAAATAAAATTATTATAAAATAATAAACCAGCCATAAACCATTTGATTATTTAAATGAAATTATATTCCACTTAATACAATATGTGTTGAAAAGGTCGGTGCATTTTGTATCTTTTTATTTTTTTGTTTAAAATTAATTAAATTTAAATTTTGAGTCAATGCTGCTTCACTCATTTTTCCAAAACACGTTTGCCTTCACTATGGTAAGCATATTGTGTTTATTTAGACCTGCATGGGGATGTTTTCTCTCTACCTGTTGACATCATATCCTTTAAGGCCGAGTTTACACGAAGGGAAAGATATTCCCCTGCGGATTGTCCTCTCGTTTACACGAAAACCCCGTTTTTATCACAGAAAACGATTGTTTCTAAAAACTCCGGCTAAAGTTGAGATTTCTGAAAACGCTGGTTATGTGTTGTCGTGTGTGAACTGGGGAAAACGGCGTTTTACGTTCTCTCTTGTCGATTCTGAGGATTCTGATTGGCTTGCATGGCTTTATATCTTAATCCCTACACTGCCGCCGTTTGTTATGATGGCGATCGACGGCGTATTTATGCGGGTGTGTGAACGATGTTATTTTTGAAAACGGAGAGGGGGAAATATTCGTTTTGCTAAATACCGGGCTTTGTGTAAACGTGGCTTAATAGAGAACCGTTGCTCCAGCTACTTTGAGACATGAATGGAAAATTCCAATCGGAAGTGAGCATGCATGGTGCTCTGAAGGGGCCCTTGACGTGGAGACTTTACAGGGAGCAGTGTAATAATAAAGCCATTCGGAACACAAATCAGGCAAGGGGAACAATAATGTTAGCTTCACATGGAAAGTTACCACAACAAAGCTATGCATGAATATCTGATCCAGATTTAAAATGAATCAGTCTAGGTCACATGACCATGATGAGTTGCTTCCTTGAAGTGACCATCGCATGTTCTTTCCGGGTTCCTTTTGTTTACCGACTTGTGTTCCGTTCACTTTTCGTCTGGAACTTCCCTACAAATGGTGTCATCTCTTCCCAAAGTTCTCTTCGAGGATATAGAAACGGCGTTTTACATTCGCCCATGGTGTGGAGTGAGAGTGGCACCTATAAACGTGATTTGTCATGACCATATCCATAGACTGTACAAAAAAACGATGAGCAAGAAAGATTGACATAAAGCGCGCTAAATCTCCAACCCCGGAGAGTCACCAAAAAAAAAACGCCGAACAGAGGAGTTAAAGCTGTTGGCACGAATAGAACATGACTGAGAAACGACAATCAACATTGGCTTGGTTTTTCGGAGATGGCACCAGGATTTGGAATGTTGCAACACTCCTCTCGACAGGTGAGCAAGACCAACTTTAGAGTGCTTTCTGTGACGTTAGTGTACGGTGATTGGCTGAACGCACGCAAAACACAGGCACCTGCCATTTAAAAAAGGCAGTGTAAACCATGGTGTAAACACCACTGATCTATAATGACATTATATGGATCAGTGGTAAACACGCCGATTTACGCCAGAAAAACAAACTCTACGAACATGGAAAACAGTAATAGATGGCCCTCTTAAAGGGATAATTCACCTCTGGAAAGATGAATGTGTATTTTGGGTCATTTATGTAGAAGAAATGTGAAATTATTTTTGAATTTGGAGCTTTCTAGACTGAGAAAAGCAAGAAAATGTATTTTTGGCTTATGTGGATGAAAGACAACAACTCCCAGAATGCACTTGCTCCGCTGCCCTAGGAGGCTACGCCTGCCGGTAACGCGCAGTAGTTAAAGTTAAAATGTCCGGGATTTGGCTTTTGCGTTCTACAGTCGCCATTCATGATAAAATATATCATATAGTTAAAGCTCTCTAATTGAATTCTTAACAGTAAAAATGAAATTACAATGAGTTAGGCTGGGTACAATTTAAGCTAAAACGGCTTGCCATATACTACCACTACTGGTGGTGTGAATGCAACCAGGAAAACGTTCCTAGGAGTGCTTTGTGCGCAGCCATTACATTTAAATGAAGCAATAATCTAATTTAATCAGTTGTTGAGTTTACAACTTTGTTTCTGTTATGTAGGCTACAATAAAGTTTAAATAATATTTGGGTAAAAAAACAATGAATTTAGTAAATAGGACTCTATTTTACTCTATTTTATTCCATGCTAACCTCCACTCAAAACTAAACACTCTGTCTTCATTGATAAACCTTCATTTTGTTCCGAAAACCAATATGACTTTCTTCCTCACGCACAACATAAAAGGAGATCATTTAATGAATAGCTGGTAAAATGACAAAACAGAGTATTCATTTTTTAGAGTAATATGA
Source organism: Cyprinella venusta (assembly GCA_038021265.1). Lineage (NCBI taxonomy): Eukaryota > Metazoa > Chordata > Actinopteri > Cypriniformes > Leuciscidae > Cyprinella > Cyprinella venusta. The sequence continues at coordinate 28,960,967 of CM075866.1, forward strand.
CAGAAATTACATTTTTTGGTGAACTATTCCTTTAATGCTAAATAAAACACCTAGTAATATAAGCAATAATGTACAATATATATATATATATATGTGTATATATATATATATATATATATATATATATATATATATATATATATATATATATATATATCTTGCCTCCATACTTCTGGTGAAATGGGGGAAATGCTCTTATTGGTGAATATTTCTGTGAAGAACTGGATACTACTGTATAGTGCCCTGTTCTGAAGAAAGAAAGTCATACAACATGAGGGTGACTGAATAATGACTGAATATTCTATTTTTGGGTGAACTATCCCTTTAAGGGTTCCAGAACAGATCATTTCTGAAACTTCCAACAAGTTTTAACTAGACTAGGCCTTGTCTTTTTACTTTGTATAAAATGCACTGAATATTTGTGAAAAGAGAAATGATCAACGTAAACCTGGTTGATGCCATGCAGAGAGAGAGTGTGTGTGTGTCAGTGTTAGGGCTGGGCGATAAAACGATAACGATATGTATCGCGATAGACACGTGATCGATATCAATAAAAAAATGTGTTCGATATAACGTTCGATATTTTTTTTCTTGGACGGAACAGTTGCGACGCAGGTTTGGTTGCATTAACAAAGGCACACGCTCTCTGGTAACCTAGCGACGTAGGGAATGACACACTAACAGGCAATCATGTAACGGTGTCCGTTTAATTGCGCCATTTCGTCGTCTCGTGCTGCTAGATTCCTCTTCAGTAACCGGCGAATCGGCGATTAATAAACTGAAAATGAGTGCCCTTCATCTGCATGCCGTGCAGGCTAGAATTGCGAAACATTATTGGATAATTCGCTCTATTCGCGTTTGATGTGAACACAGCATAATGAACAAACAGGCTGCGATGTCAAGATTGTAATGCTGGAGTCGGCTGGAGTATGTGTGTGTGCACGCGAGAGAGAGTAAGCACGTGCGCGATCTAACTTTGTGTGTGTATCGACAAACATACGATGTCATTTTGGTAATACAGGACACCATTCAGTCTGCAAAGTGTTTACTTATAATTGTGTAGGCCTATACTCGCAATAAAACACAACATTGTGCTTTAGTCACACTGTATGTCTTGTCAAACAGTAACCTACAACTGTCACACATGCACACATACACTGTTTTAAAAGAAAATTATATCCAACCCTTTTTTAAAACTGTCTGTGTGTTCCATCTTTTGGCCAGTCACAAAAATAGACTCTGACAGTCATCAAACCGCATTGATTTTAATTTCTTGTCCTCAAAACAGAGCACTAATCTGTTTATTTTTAAGTTACACATTAAAAAAGAAAATAAAATGTGTTGGTAGTATTTTTTTAATACGGAAATCTATAATTCTGATGAGAATAACGGGTTAATTCAAATTAAGGAAAACATATATTGATCTGAAATATAGCTAATTAATTTTTCTAAATTAATTCAGGTACAATTACAAAACATATCTCAATGTCTTTTTATTAATTTAATAAACTAATTACATAAAACTATTATCAGTGCACTATAGATAAACTGGTTCTATATGTCTTTATTAATAAAACTTATTTAAAAAAATACAAGGCTTAAGACATTTACAAAAATGCCTTCTATATTTCTGTTTTGCTTTTCGCTCCATTGTACCAAAATTGTACAGAACCATGACTTCTGTGTACGTTACGAGACTGAATCCAGCTTCTTATTGATGCTAGCCTATCCGTTCCACCTATAAGAAGCTGCAAATAAGAAGCTGGATTCAGCCTCGTTTTTAATTATTTGAGTTTTCCATGGTTGTGTTGACATTTCTGTCTTGGGATTATAATCAGAGGAAGGTTAAGTGCAAAATAAAAATGTTTAATTGTAATAGATTTTTTATCCTAGTCCTTATTTTAAATGGGTCATAAAAAAATCAATAATTATCGATATCGACCGATATGAAACACTGATATCGTGATAAAGTTTTCAGCCATATCGCCCAGCCCTAGTCAGTGTATCATAAAGATTTATTACATTGAAACTGCTCATTATCATGTAGACTGGACTTACTCAGTCATGCAGAGAATTAAAATCCCTAATTGTGCTGTCATCCTCTCTTTATCCTCTCTCTCTCTCTTTCTCTCCCTCCTTGTATCTGACCCCCTCCAACTCTCATTCTTACCCTCTCTTCCTGTCTGTTTCTCCTCTCTTCTGTGTCTGATCACTTTCTCTGGACTTTTAAATCTTGTGAAATCTTTAACTTCCGCATCCATCTCCTCCATCTCTTCTTGGTCTGTTTTCTATTCCTCTAATCTTTCTCTCTCTCTTTTCTTCTCCTCTCTATATCTGTATAATTCTCTGTCTGTTGAATGATTTTTGTCTTACATTTCACCTTTAGTATCTCAGCCATTTTCGATGTGGGCGTTTAAAATAAAAGAAAAAAATCCTAGTAAAGAAAAAAATAATTCAGAAAGTATCTTAACCCTTAAAAGAGATCTTAAGGTCAAAATTGTTAGGAGTACGGGGACTTTTAAGAGGCTAAAGAGTTTCTTTAGCAGAGTAGAAAATGACAGAAAGACGAAGAGGGAGAAGAAATGTGTTGCAGACAATGGATGACAGTGAGTTAATAAGACGCTATAGATTGACACCCAGGCTGAATTTTCCTTTAAGGATGGCCTTAAAAATCATTCCTTTATGGATGGCCTTGTGTTCATCCACTAACTGAGCTAACAGTAAACACTGTTCCTCTATCCAGTCGGGCTTTCTCGTCCTTCCTGGTTTTGATTACATTACCTTCCTGGTGTTTGTTGCATTAAAACCAACATTCAAACCACTTAAATAGACATGCCAGCAATCAGTGTAATTGGAAAGAGTGGGACAATTTTAGCTAATTAAATACCATATAGGAAATGAATAGCATGGTAAATAAAAACAAATGATTTATACACATATATAATGTGTGTGTGAGAGAGAACAGTCAAATAGGAAAAATTACGCATGTAATTCAAAGTGAAGGTTTAGAATAGACCCTATGCTTAAAGGTGCATTATGCAAAATTTCACGTTAAAAATAGCCGTTTTTTTTAACCCATACATGCTTAAACAATAGGCTCTATGCACAACTGCACTACTTCCTGAACTTCAGCCAGCTCCTTGTTTCCTGTATACCATTATTGGACAATTTGATTAATTCAGGTGTGCTTGACCTCAGTAGTCACAGCAACAATAATCATACACACCTGAATTAATCAATGTGTCCAATAATGCCAGACAGGAAACAAGAAGCTGGCTGAAGTTCAGGAAGTAGTGGAGCTGTGCATAGAGCCTATTGCCTTATGGGCTGAATGAGCCCTTCTCTGATCACCACGATTGCCTCTATAATCCTGTACAGTAAAATAAATAAGAGGGATTCGGGCTCGAATTTGAGACTGGGCGTGACGTCATGCACGTTCACACTCGGCTGGCTACAGGTATGTCTGGCAGGTGTGTGTATTCGCTGCCATTCTCTGTATCAGAGAAGACAACTTGAGCGACACAACTTTAGTCAACTTTCGACAAAAGTAGAAGATGGATTCAAAGAGACGGTGATTGTGGAAGTTCTCTCACATGCCTGTAAAATGTTCATTAGTTAATTGAAAAACAATTGTACAGTAAAACCTATTTTTTATAAACCAAAATGCAATCCCATATTTCCTAGATTTCCCTTTTTTTTCATCTTTATTTTTTCTGTGAATTTGTGGTATCCAGATTTTTTTTCTTTTCTTTTTTTTTTTTACCATGGATGTAACAACAGTATTAATGGATTTTCCAAATGTAGCCTATGCATCCTTGTGTTTTAACGGGGGAATCTTTATTAATCTGTTAAAATTAAGGACTTAACTTTCAATCCCCTCCAAGTCTTTGAGTAATTTTCTTTCAGTTTCTCTCTCTCTCTCTCTCTCTCTCTCTCTCTCTCTCTCTCTCTCTCTCTCTCTCTCTCTCTCTCTCTCTCTCTCTCTCTCTCTCTCTCTCTCTCTCTCACACACACATACTTCCTGCTGTCTTCTTGTCAGTTACATTACAGCTTAAACCGACAAGGTTAAAGTCCTAAGACCTCTTTCGAGAGAGAGAGAGAGAGAGAGAGTGTGTGTGTGTGTGTGAGTGTGCGTGCCTTTGAGCTACAGACGACTAATACTCACACACACTCTCCACTTGTAAGCAGGAAACAAACACACCAAAACAACAAAAGCCCAGAGGAAATTGAGAAGCATCAAGGAAAAGCCCTCTATTCACTGCTGTACAGAATTCTCCCCGTGGGTCTTTCAGGTGGGTGTCTGATCTTCCTGTGTGTGTGTGTGTGGATAAAATGTGCCCACAAAGATGGCAGTATCCAAAATCGTTCTCCGAAATTGTTCTTATAAGTATATATATATATATGGGATAGAATATACAGTTTGTACACTATAAAAGTCAGTATGTCTATGGAAAGCAACACACACTCACACACACACACCCACTACTTAAACTTGAGAAAAAATAGAAAGGTTTTACAAAATGTATTTTTAGACTGTAATTAAATGTTAATTTAATTATTTTTAATGCAGTATTTAACACATTTCCATAATTGAATAGTTTCGTTCTTGTTTGACATTTTCAAATAAATTTGAATTTAAAATGTATATCTATTTATTTTTTTACAAATTTATAGCTCTATCAATACACAAACAATGTGCAGAAAGATGTACTGTCAACTTACAGTGTGATGATAATGATTTGATTTACAGTGCAGTGTACGTAAACAATATACGCCTTATTCACGGCAGCGCCATCTTTGATTTTTAATGAGAATGAAAGCGAGGCTTTGAGGGATAGACTTGCATCTCTTTGATGGACTGTACTGTTATTTAATGTGTTTACGGATTGTTCTGCCCATGAAACACTGGAAAAATATCTTTCCAAGAAATGTCAGTTGACAAAAAACTCCCGACAATGTAAGCTGTGGAAAATTGTAAGTAATCTAGCCGCTTTATTCAGCTTTTTACAGCTGATGCCATTGGAAACACTGTAAGTCTATCCCTCACAGCCTCACTTTCATACCTGTCATGGCGCTGCTCTGAATAAGGTCTATAGACCCCCAAAATCTGATGATCTTTTTGTGATCCCCTCCTAAAATATAAAACGAGTTATATATTTTCATTTTCTAACAATGCCTAAAAATAAATAACTGGGAGACCTTGGCGTCAAGAAGTTTAAAACTCCTGCTGTTGCATCTGTAAATGTGGTATTTTTTCATAAACTGTTACATTGTTGTGAGGGATGTTTTTTTTTTTTGTCTGTACATGTGCGTTAAATTGAATTCAGACCAGTGTATGAAACACTATAGAAACCCTGCTTTGAAAGTGAGTATAGACTAAAATAATACAGTTCTTTCCTGAATAGCTTACTTGTTTTGGGGATTCTTTCTCTCTCTCTCGCTGTCACTCTTTCTTACTCTCACTCATCTTCTCTCTCTCTCCCTGTCTCTCTTCCTCTCTCTGTCTCTAATTGGGTCTAGGATGAGTTTCTTTAGACAGGTCCATTCATCATGGACGAGACCAGAAGGACAAACCCTCTGGGAGAGACGGAGAGAGAGAGAGCAAGGAGGGGGGTCAGACAGCTGGATGAGAGGGTATTTTGCCTGTCAGCTCACTTCTCTCCTCTTTTTTCCTCCTTTCTTTTTTCCAACTCGTCATGAGTGTCAGATTTACAGGAGTAGGAAAAGACAAGGAAATTGTACAGCTCACTGGAGCATTAGTTAGACGATTAGATCAACATTTGTTTTAACCCTTTAATGCGCACACAAATGTCCACATACCTGAACTAAACTTTTACTCTGTTCTGCATTTAAGAAATGAGAATGGACAAGTGGGTTAAAGAAAAATGAATGGTTGTGTGTGAAAGCAGGACGATAGCAAGAACTCAATGGCTACTCATGTGAGTAATGTAGTATTAAATCACAGTGCACACTTTACGACAGTCTGTGTCCCCTGACATCCTATCGGATGTCAAAACCCAATGTTGGCCTGATGTCTGCTCCCAAGACTGGACAGATGTTGAATTTTGGTTGAAAATTCAAATCAGGTTGAGCAGCACTATGCAACTTTTTCAACCTTTATAATATTTTTCCAAAACCCTTAAGATGGTACATCAACTTACTATAGGTTGAATGACAGGTCTACCATAGCCTGACAGTGTCTGTATATTTTACTGGCACTATGTAACTTTGGGGAGCGGGTAGGCACCAAAGCACAAAAAGAACTACAAAATTCGAGTGATTTACGGCATGCGTCACTTTCCCCACTTCCTCAAATTCAGAGCGTTTTTTTTTTCCCCCTCTATGTTGTCATGGCTGAAGCAGCAAGTAAAACCCAGAAGCCAAAGGTTTTGTCGGAGGACAGTAGAAAGAGAAAAAGGGCGAACGGCTAAATAAAAGGCTGGACGAGGATCAATATTGGTCCAGCTTTAGCTTGCTGGCGTGAGCCAAAGGAGGAGGACAGGTGCCTGACCGATCCAAGAGGCCCTCGCTCCTAAAGATAACATTTTTGGGGTATGCCAAAATGAGCGAATGTGTGATTTAGGGCTGGGCGATAAAACGATAACGATAATTATCGCGATATATTTTTTCTCGATAAAACGATATCAAGAGGTCGATAAATCTTCGATAATGTTTATGCGCCAAAAGCGGAACGAAACTCATTTGAACCGCGCGCGCCACACGGAGCATTTATCCGCTCGGCTCACAAGTCCAAACGGCAGTGAGCGCAGCGCGAGCTCGCTAGAGCAGACGCGATTGCTTTGATCGTCTCGCTCAAGACATCCAGCGAGAAGCGCTTTAGTTCAGCGAAGAACACAGATGTCAAGTTTAAACCAGTTTAGGGCAGATGAAACACCGCTGACAAAAAGGAGAAACACTGCGTGCAACATTTAGCCATGGATTTACTGTAAGGTTAGCCTAGTAATATTAACTGCACCATGAAATGTGGGATATACATATTTAATTGTATAATATTATTAATGTAGACAATTAAATGTCTTATGGAATATAAGTACAGCATTTAATAATGTATTTAACTGTTAGGCCACTGTTTTCATACAAATACCACAGAAAACATAAATTTACATTTTGCCATGATAGTGAGGTGCTAAGTTATAGGCTATGCCTGGTTTTATCTGTGGTTATCATCATCTAAATGCATGAGACTGGATGACCAATAGTTCATTTTAATACAACTCAGTCAGAATATTACATTTTACCAAATAAAAATGTGGTTGTTAGATTAAAAAAATAAATAAATAAATAAATAAAACAGAGTTTACTGTTTTTGTTAATGAACATAAATTTAACATTAGCTTGGTATTAGCTTGAGTTAGGATGCATATTTACTGTCAACTCACTGTCAAATATGCATTTTGAGACAAAACATGTAATTTTAATATTGCAGCCTGCACTGTAAACTGTGCTGCAGAAATATTTTTCTATTGAGATATTTATTTTAAGGAAAAATGTTTGAATGTTCTACCTCATATCTGTGAAATGTTCACCTGTTTGGCAAGTGTTTGTCATGATATGTTCTGACAATAAAGAGTAGTTTAAAACCACAATTTACACTCTGGTTAATACAACTTTCACTTAGGAGCAAAAATCTACCTTTACACTTGAAAGAAATAAAGATTTGACATATATCGTGATAATTATCGATATCGACTGATATAAAAAAAAATATCGTGATAATTTTTTTTGGCCATATCGCCCAGCCCTAGTGTGATTTTTTTTTTTATACCAATACTATTTTAAAAACAGTCATTTGTAATACTACTCCACAAAAACTTAACTATGTTCCCCCGACTCTGGTCTGGTGCATCAATCTTCCCCCGCCTTGCAAATGTGAAGTGCGTCAGAAACAGAGCGCACGCGTGATCAGTTTACTGTTGGTAATGTGTTGTGTAGCTTCGTCCCTCGCCGCATCCAATGTAGACTGCATTGCTTTCTTTTGAGGGCGCTTAACACAGTCAAGCATCCCCTTAGAGCTGGGGCTGGCAGCTCGCGCCAGCTCGAGACGTGAAAGTATACTGATTACTCAGTTTGGTAGGGGCTACACTCTTGCAAGTAAATAATACATGATTAGACGGACAAAATAATCGGTCAGGATAACTATCCTATGTCTGCAGGCTGATAAGTCATGTTTGTTATTTATTTTTCTGCTGAAAGTGTCTTGCCTCAGGCTAAAATGCAAATTGATTTTTTTAAATTTGCAGATTCATTGCAGCTTGATATTATAATATTGGCGATATGGCTATTATCTACCACACAAACATTGAATTAGCATATCCACAGTAGCCACTTGCCAATAGATTAACGTTACTATAAAGACGCTGTCTTGTAAACGTGAGCTACGCGATCTTTTGATGTTTGAAAAAAATAAAGCCCATGAAACTATTTCAGCATGTCATATAACTATATTATATGACATGCTGATATATATGCCAATGTACCTGGGATAAAGACATTTCATACGCAACGATGGCAGTCTGCCCAATATGTGAGAACTCCTTCCTTCTGCAGAGTTTGTGGGTATCGCTTGTCAACAAATGCACACGTGTATTGGGGTGAGTAAATGACCCCAGGTGAGTAAATGATGACAGAATTGAATCTCTTCAAATGAGACTATATCTCACGATGTGTCTGTATTTCTTATTTAAACCTTTATCTCATTTACTTTTTATAGTTTTTTTTCTCTCTCTAAGGTAGAAATAGGCTTCCATAACTTCCATTGGGTTCAAGTTACACATTTTCATCAACGTTTGCTCCCTGAGCTCCCATGCCCTCAACACAAATCCTTTGTTATTCACTAGAAAATGTCCTTCTCTTACAAATGCAGAACATATGAACAGACCTTTCAATAACAACTAACTTCTTTGGTCATTTAAAAGTTTTAAATAAGAACTACAGTAGTACTTCTCTAAACTTTTTATGGTGGGGAGTTCACTTTCCTGAAAAGGACTGTTCACCTCTTGGCCTCCCCTAAGGCCCACTCAAGACCATCATGTGTGAATGTGAGAGAAAAAAGAAACTGCAACCCTTAGTAATCAAGTTCCTCAAGTTGCTTGTGTATGAGGGGAAGAGCACATGTGTGTCCTCGTGTAAGCACGTGTGTACGTCGATGTGTGTGCCTGCAAGTGTCATCACCTGCACGTCAGCTTTATACTCCTGTCTTAATAAGACTCTTGCAATTACCTTACTAGCACCCTCCATTTCCACTCTCACACACGCAGAAGTAGCTGCTCTGTGAGTGACGTTAATTTGCATGGCTTCTTGGCCCTCTAATGGCTATCTCTCCCACTTGCGCTCTACTCGCAGAGCAAGAGCAAATAAAATAGACAGGAAAAATAAAAATGTCATGATTATTTATTTAATCAGGCTTGAAGAAGCCAGTCTAATGAAGAGAAAGAAAATGTGTCCAACACAGATGATTCGTTTTAGTTTGTAGACTAAAATTCAGTTCTGAATTATATTTATCTTCATATTGGTGTATGCACTCAATTATAGCTCCCTGTGTCTTATTAAGGCTAGTGTGGTGTGGATGTAATTAACAAATGTGGATATAACATTCACAGGTTTCCCCCTTCCATATTTACTAAACTATTTACTTTAAATGCATGCCATTTGTGTTACTGTGATATAATTATCAACTGCATAATGAAGTTTTTGATGGCCAAGCATCATTCCAAAAGTCTTTGCATACAGTCCAACATCACTTGAACCTGTTTGCGCAGTCTCATCCCAAGACGTCATATAACTGACGTCTTGGGACGTCTTTTGACCATACGTCAACATCCGCCTTTCAAGGGTACCCTTTAACGTCGGTTAGATCAGACTGATCTCATGAAGTAGCGTGTGTATGACACTCCAATTCGTATTTGCATTTTTGGCGTGCTATCAAGACGCATAATCGCTTTTCAGCGTGTTTATGAACGCCGTTGACTTAACGTTATATAAATATATGACTTACCTCAACCCTGTCCCTAAACTTAACCGTCACTGGGGTTAATGGCATTTATGACTGTTCCCTTACCATCCCAGTGAAAAAAAAGATATGACTTACCTCAACCCTATCCCTAAACTTAACCGTCACTGGGGTTAATGGCATTTATGACTGGACATTTGACGCGCGTGTACAGACACGCGGAATGACGCGGACGTTAATGGCGTAGACATACACGCATACACGCGGATAGCTCAAAATGCGTAGAGATAACACGCCACTTGACTCGAAAGTGGCGTGTATGTTTACGCAAAAGTCGTGATGTCATGTTGGTTAGATGACGTTATCGGATCCTAACCCTACCCCAGACCTAAACCTATCCCTAAACCTACCCCGTCACCTAACTGACATAAAGGTAAAGCGTCAGTTGTATGACGTCCCAGGATCGTCAAGTATCTAACCTGTTTGTGTTTGTGCAAATGACTGTCAATTGGTGCGTTTGGGGATCTTTCTGCATGTTACATCATTACAGCAGTAGGTGGCAATGAGTGAGTGAGTCATTGAATAATTTACTCAACCACTTCACTCAAAACACAAGGCAATATCACACTCCTAATGATGCAGGTGGTCTGAATATTATCTTAATATTTTTGTCTATTGAAAGTCCATGCAACCCAACATTTTCAAGAATCAAAAAGTACATAAAGACATCATAAAAGTTATAATATAGGCTTTTGTTCACATATTAACACTGCACATCATATATGGTAAACAAGCTCAATTGTGTATACTTGAGGCACCAGAACAAATCTCTTGTATTCCAGCTTATGTTTACTGAACTTGATGTGCTCTGCTATATAAAGCAATAGTGTATTTACGATCGGGTTTTGACCAAATTATGTTAATGTGATATTCACATAAATAAAATGGCTATTAATGAATGTGCATAGCTCATTTGTGACTATTTTAACATTTTTTAACATTTGATTCTTAAAGGACAACTCTGGTGCAAAATGAACCTTTGGTTTAATTACACATTGGTAAATAGTCAAGGCTCAAAATAGCCCAACACTAACACGGTAGCGTAATCAGGGTCCCTACATGCAAACCGAAGCATTGAGAACATTGTAAGTGTACAGACCGTTTAATAAGAAGATATTTTATAAAGACAGTCCACTTCGCGAATACAGGCAGGAACCATCTTTGGAAAACAGTCTCGAGCAGTCGAACCACGAACGCCGCACCAAGCGCGCTCATAGACAGTAAAATAAATGGACAGAGCGATCTCATTGGAACTCTATAGGCGATTGAAGCCCGTTTTTGGCTATTTTTTTTTTTTTTTTTTTTAGTACTTCCGTCCCTGACGCGCAGACTCAAACAGAGCTTGACTACGTAGATGTGACGAGAGCGACCTGTCTGTCTTCTAGTGCTTTAGCATGAGAAATCTGAATCATTCCCTTCCGAAACATGCAGAGGCGGAGAGTGTGAATAGGAACTGTCCATGAGCTAGGAGAAGAAGACAATTTTACTAGGTATTCTGGTTAATTATATTGTCATTTTGCCTCCAAGTTTCCCTGATTGCCCTGCTCTCTACTGTGCGACAGAGAGTCACGTGGGTATGACGCAGTCGTTAGCCTACTTTCACTAAAACTGCTTCTACAGGGCCATAACATAAGCTACAAGGTAATGGAGCATTTTATACATTGTCATCTTTCTTTAGAAATAAATAAAGGACAAATGGGGTCTTCAAACGCCTCAGATGTAAAGTTATTCATTGTCAAAGTGACGCCAAAATGAATGGGAGTCAATGGGAATGCTAACGTAAGGGAAGTTCTGCGACAAGATGGCAGCTCCCTCGAGGCTTCAACTTCCGGTCGATGGATTACCCCCTTGAGTGCGCTGGTGAGATGTGAACGCGTTTGTGGTTCGACTGCTCGAGACTGTTTTTCTAAGATGGCTCCTGCCTGTTTTCGCGAAGTGGACTGTCTTTCAAAATTATCATATTAAACGGTCTGTACACTTACAACATTCTCAATACTTCGGTTTGCATGTAGGGACCCTGATTGTGCTACAGTGTTAGTGTTGGGCTATTTTGATCCTTGTTAGTAGTATTAACTAGCGATTTTTATTTTCATTACTCTATTCCCCATATACTAGTGTTATAAGCTAAACAGTTTTTAGAGATAAAACTCTTTACATTCGATAATCATGAAAACAAATCTCTGAGAACGGCCTTAGTATTTCTAACTTTGTAATTAGACTTAATTAGACACAAAAGGTTAATTTTGCGCCGGAGTTCTCTTTTAAATGGAATTTATTGGGGCCAGCACAATGGGAGTCCATGTTGTCATGATGCTGGTCTTTGTTTTCATCATGGATGTTCAGCTGGTGGTACTACATTGCTTGGTAATTATGCCCATTATATTTGAAGTAATCCCTGAGCAAATATCTGTAAGAAATCAGAAAAGGTGTATTGGCTTTCCTTTGTTTGGAGAATCAATTTACTAGTTATGTATAAGGTTTTGTGGGTACACAGCTGCACATTTAGCTAAGTAACTTCTGGATGCTTTAATGAGCTTTAGAAAGGGCTGCTAGGAGAGAATGATCCACTATCCAGAATATCCAGAGTCACAAAAGTACACACCTGAGGAACTCCTCTGCTTTGAAGTGCTCATTCATCACGTTATCTGGCTGAGACTCAAGCTCTGTAGAAATCACAATTTGCCACTGTGCTTCTAATCTGGGAATGCACCCAAGACCCGAAATGCCAACCTGGCAAACTAGGTATTCGGGCAGTGACCCAAAACTGTTACTGAATGTGTGTGAGAGACATGGTAACCTGGCACGCGACCAAATCCCAGCTGGTGCTGAGTGTGTATCCAGCTGGGCTGAAGCTGTTTTTCATGTGTGTGTGGCGTGTTGTTGTTGTATTGCACTTTGTGGTCCATTATCACCCCGTTAAGACCTCCTGTGGACCAGGCCACCAGCCAAAACTGAAGCGCTGGTAAGCTCCATTCGCACAAAGTGGGGAGGTTGTTTTTATGCAGCTCTATAGAGGGAAGAAGATTCATTTCAACTTTTGTGTTGAAACACTGCAGTCGTTGCCTTTTAAACGTTTTTCTTTAATTAGGTTTACACTGTAAAAATGAATATCTAATCAAGAAAAAATTGTGGCAACAGATTACAAGCAATATTATGAATTAAATTTAACAAATTAGAATTGAGTAATAATTAATCAAATTAATTCCTTAAAAGTTAACCATTTAAAATGAGTAAATGTAACTTGCAACAACAACTAAAAAAAACATAAATGTAAGTCACCATTATGGTGATCGGTGTATGTTTTAGGTTTGTTTTAAAATTACGGTTTTCTCCTTCAGTTATTCTGCTTGTTAACATTAGATGTCTTCAATGTTGGTAATATAAAATAAAGAGTTCTTAATTAATTTTTGATGTCTGTCTTTTAGTGAGATATTTTGTTAATTTTTTGGTGTAAACTTTACTTAATTTAAGGAATATTTTGATGAATTATTACTCAATTCTAATTTGTTAAATGTAATTAATAATATTGCACTTTTTTGTAATCTGTTGCCACAATTCTATTGATTAGATAAACCATATTCATTTTTACAGTGTATGAAACCTGTATCATATAGTTCTATAGCCTACATGTCTGTAGCAATATAATTTCATTGCTTGTTGAAAGAAAAAAAATGTAAATCATTTGAGTGTGTGTGTGTGTGTGATATATATTTCTTTTTTGGGCTCAAATTGTTAATTTCTACACACATCATAAGGAGATATGCTTGCATCCTTGAAAATAAGCTCCGTATTAATGGCAGTCTATTTTTCGCAAGTCATTCACTTTACCACAAACAACCCCAATTCCATATCTTATACAGTATACATTTCAACTTCCCTCTATGTGTGTGAACTAACTGGGGAAAGACCCATATCATGAAAGCCAAGCTTTTTTGATTAATACTAATACAACCTGTGAACTTAAAAAATTACTTTTATTCTGATGAACCAATAAAATTATGGTCAATATTTACAAATAATTACTTCTTAGTTTCACATTACAATATACGTAAATTGATAATTCACAAACAACATTCACTCATATGCACATACACAGAGTAGCCTATGACCCTGTATCAGGGATTAGGAGGAATGCCAGACAATTGAATAACCCTGAACAACAGTAAAACAAACAAATCAAATCATAATAATTATACAAATAATAATATAACTATAACAATATAATTCCATTAGAAAATCAATATCAAATCACATTTATTTCCAGCTTGTGGACAGACTTTAATTAAATGAAGAAATAAGCTAAGTCATGAAGAACCAAAAAAGATTGAAATCAAGTGGCATGATATCTTTGGCAAAGTTTGTTCCGCAGTAAATACATTCAAATATTAAGACAACACACGACACGCAGAGAAAAAACACCAAGAGATTTTTACTACTAGAAAATTCAATAAAAAACATATACATTTCTTAAAGAAGTTCATTCATTTACTCATTGCAAATATCTGTTGCCTTCATCTTTCTGTCATGTTGTTTATTTCATAATTTGACTTTTTTTTTTTTGCACCAGAGAATACTTTTAAACCAGGCATCTCTAACTTTGGTGGATGCTACAGATATGTTATTGGTCTCAATTTTTTTTCTTTCTTTTTCTTTTTCTTTTGAATTGAACTGATTGCTGTTATCAAATTCGTCAAAACGTTTCAAACTTTCTTAAAATCTTTTACCTTTACTTCAAAAACCGAGTAAAAAATACTTATGAACCCATTGGGAAAGAAACTATTAGCAAGTAATTACAGAATGAGCTTCCGATTGTACACAGAAGGCCACAATAAGGTGATAACCAAGTCCTCTGTTTTGAAAAGTCTGCTTTTTTTTTAATCAGGGAAACCTTTAATGTTGATCTGGACGTACTGCTTTTAGAATCAGTTACCAAATATATTACAGTTTTAGGATTGTTAACCAATTTTTGTTTATTTCGGAAATTTTTTTTGACTCCTGAATTGAGGAAAACAGGGAGACGCTAGCTAATTGAGGGCTGTTCCCACAAGGCAGGTTCACTGGATAGCCTCTACTTTGGAAACATTTTCAATTTGGAGTCATATTTAGACAGTAAACTACTTTGTTTTAAGGTATATTTGAAAGCCTGTTATATATTTAGCCACATTTTAGTGAATGAGAAAAATAAGACTGCTTAAATGAACATGCATGCCAATTATCTAAAACCAAGATAATTTATGAATGCTATTTATAACTTAAATGCACATGATTAAACTGAAATGTTCAATGGGAAACATGTAATAAAAGGCTAAAATAAATTAACTGCTTTTGAAAGATATTGATAAGTTGGGATATATCCTTGCCACCAAAATTACAATTACAATATAATCTTCTCAGAGAAAATGGGGTTTTCTTATAAAGGTGATCAACGGCTAACTTGTAGAATTTCTAATCCTGATGGCATTGGAGGAAGGGGTTAGGAAGATCTAATGAGATTAAAGGTGCACCGGAGAGAAAACGGGAGTAAAATGGGGGTGGGGTGCAAATAAGAAATTGAAATAAGAGGGGATGAGAAAAGAGAAAGGAGTGTTCTTCGGTTTTGCTGGTGCAGCAGGTTTTGATCATGTCGATGGAGAGGTGCGGCGTGTACATGACCTGACGAAGGACAAAAGGACTGCGTGTGTGTTTTTAATTTTGTATCTCTCTACTTTAAGCCAACAGAAATACACGTAGCCACTACTTAAACAAAAAATGTCAGATAAATGGACAGGCAATCCCTTCATAATTAATCTAACATTTATTCTCAGTGCTTAAAGGGATACTCCAATTTTTTTGGAAATAGGCTCATTTTAACACTCCCCCAGAGTTAAACAGTTGAGTTTTGCCGTTTTCAAATCCATTCAGCTGACAGTTTCTGGTCTCATTGACTTCCATAGTTGGAAAAAATATTTACTATGGAAGTCAATGAGACCAGAAACTGGTTACTGATATTCTTCTAAATATCAAAAAATCGTCTGAATACATTCGAAAACGGTAAAACCCAACTGTTTAACTCTGGGGGAGTGGTGAAATGAGCCTATTTCCAAAAAAAAAGTGGAGTATCCCTTTAAAGGGATAGTCCCAGCAAACAAATATTGTTTTTGAGAACGTTCTGGGAACATTAGTTTTTGGTTCCCCGAACGTTCCTAGAACTTTCCCTTAAGGTTAAGGGAACGTTCCCGGAACATTCTCCTTACGTTATGAAAATGGAACCTAAAAATAACCTACATGGAACATTCCCATAATGTTCTTGTTTGGTTCCCAAAAAAATAACCTCAACCATTCGGGAACGTTAGGGGAACGTTCTGTGTTTGCTGGGGTTCACCCTCACATCATTCTAAACCTGTATGCATATACATTTCAAAATATATTTCGAAAAATTCGTCAGTGTTTTTATTGTCGATACAATGAAAGTCAAAGTGGTACAATGTTATCTTGGAACGACATGAGGGTGAGAAAATGATGACAGAAGTTTCTTTTTTTTGTGTGCGTGAACTTTCACTTTAAGACAAAGGAATTAATTCTCTTGTACACTCCTAGAAAAAAGGTTCAGTGGGGTTCTATAGAGAACCCTAGGGTTCTTGACTCAATTTTAGAGAACCTTTTATGCCAAAAAAGTTGTATATAAGGAGAAATGTCTTTAATGATTAGAATACTTTAACGTTTAATGGGTTATTTAAAAAAATATCTAGTGGTAAAGGATGTTAATAAGCTGTTTAATTCATACAATTTAATAAAATAAAAAATGACGCTTTGATATAACCCTGTAAAGTTCTATACAGAACCTTTTATTGTAAGAGTGTACTCTGGTATATCATCCGAAAATAAAACAGCTTTTCGGTCTCGGAATATGTGGATTTTGCTAATCATTTTGCTATTAGTTTACTAAAATGTTTTAGTCTCATTTAATCTGTTTTTAGTGTAAATTACTTGTCAGTACAATTTTGTATATAATAGAGCAATGTTTATTTTAATGGATAATAATATCTCACTTGCTGTTAGAATATTTAATAGATCATATGAGTATCATATTTCCCCCTCTAGTTTGTTTGCTGGGTTTTAATTACTTAAATTGTCATGTAAAAAAAACGCTGTTAAAAAATTGTGGGCAGTGGCATCGGTTGATTGATTGGTTGGCTAAGCTCTGATCTCATTATGTCATGCAGACAGCTTCGCAATTTAGTGACGTGTGGTCATTCTTGGATGACTCGGTAGAAAAATAAAGGCACTGTCCTTGATTTCAGCTGGTGTATTTCAGGTTCGTAATGCCTCAGACTAAAAGTTTAAAAGGTCAAAGTTCACCAGTAGTCATTAGTGGTGAACGGCATCGAGGGTTTCTTTAGAGTTGCATAACTTGCAACTTATGGTCTACAAACAAATCCTATAACTACTTTACAGTCCAGAGCAACAACATAAAAACATAAAAACTATCAACTTCTATATATATATATATTCATAGGTTTGTCTTTTTTTATTATTATTTCACATCAAAATTTTGGTGCTTGCGACTCACTACTACAACTACAGTGTTCTCCTTTTTCGAAAGCTACTCAGCAATGCACAGTGTATTGAAAATAAAAACAAGAAAACAAGGAAATCAAGAACTGGGAACACTCATCACAGACAATAGCTAAATAAAGCACACTTTTTGTCTTTGCTCGTCTACTAGAATCTAAAGTTAGATATCAATATATTAGTCAATAATGATATCAAAAGCTCTTGTCATTGTAAATGATAGATGTACAGGATATCTTAGACAGACAAATAGGGATGAATGTACAGCATTAATGTTGCTACATAGAGAGTTTGGTAAGGCCTCCACCTTGGTCTCATGCATTGTCTTGGCGCAGTATGGATGAGGGAATATTCAAAAACAATTAAACAAAAAAGGTCATTTCCCGATAACAGATTTGCCACTTTGTGCTTTTAAGAGTGTCTATTCGCACTACTAAAGAGTATCTTTGGGGAGGCTAAGGAGACGTTTTGAATGGACAGACAGTATGACATCACTTCCTGTAAGGGACATTAGCATCAGTGTTCCCCTTCTGAAATGTAGCGACTTTACAAAAGTTTGTCAGCACTTCAATACCAGCAAGCTCTGTTAATTGCAACTGATTTGCGTTTGGAATGAAACGTCAGGGGTTTGAAAAGAGAACCAGCTACGTATTCCACGGCAACATCTTTAGCTAGCAGTAGCATTGTAGCATTTGTCTGCAGTAAACTTTTACACACAATTATATATATTACTCTCCATCATAAATAGCTATAAATCTTACCAATGTACAGTTGAATAAGGGTATTCTGTACATACGTAAATAGTATTTATCTACACTGAGGAAGGAGAGGAGTCTTTAAAATACAGTGCTCTCATTCGCGCTTTAATGCTGATATTTTCCAACTTAATGACTGAAATCACAAAACAGTCCCATTTATATGCGTCGCATCGCACTAATGCTAAACTTCCATCTTATTCAAGAAGTCCATTATGCTTGAATGGTATCTAGATTAGAATTTAGGGCTCGAATATTCTTGTGCTTGCGCATCGGGGCTAATTTCAGAATTTTTCAGTAATCTCTCTCCTAACTCTACTGTGATTACACTCCTATTTCAAATGGAAGCATCCCATGATCAATGGTGAAATGGGTCTGTCCTTCACGCTGGCTAATTTTAAAGTAAATAATGCCAATATTCCGACCTGAGTTATCTGTCCAACTCTGTTGAATCTCCTTTCACTTGATACTTAAGGTTCTCTCCAAAACAATTGATGGTTTTAGCAAACTAGTAAAACCGTCTAGTCAAGTTTAATATGATGGCACATTCACACAGTATAGATGAAATGACTCAAATGAACTCAAATCACATAGGTCATCTCAAGCTGCCACTAGTAGATTGTCTGGTACCAACTCCCAACACCTGATCATCTCTATAAGAACAGACTGCATAGAGATGCAAAGACGATAGGATAAGCAAGGCTTTAATGACAGAAGATAAATTAAAAGCAATAACAGATTTAGGGTACTACGTTTACACGACAGCAGTGTACTAAAAACGGAAACGTTTGTCCTTTGCGTTTTTTTGCGCACAGGCAACTATGTTGTCAAAACAATTCCTGTTCCGCGAAAATTCCTAAAAAGCTGTATTATGCAGGCCAGGCCAGTAGTTGGCGATGTCACTTTAAGAAACACTACGCACCGATAGTCTGAACATGTAATATTCATGCGCATGATGTCACCATTTTCACAAATTTACGGAGACGATAATGGTATCATTTTCAAAAGCTTGCGTTTTCAGGCCCCCAGAACGCAGTTGCCGTGTAAATGAATGGTCAAAACGCATAAAAAAGTCTTCCGTTTTTAGTTGAAAACGGTGTCATGTAAACAGCCCCTTAGTGTGAGGAGAGACCACAGGAATACAGGTGAATGGGTGTATACTTTCCACTAATGGACAGAAATTAGACACATCAGCTGAAGCTACTGATTGGACCATTGATTGTAATTGGCAGGAAAACATTGTCACCTCTTCTTTCTTTCTTTTTGTCTTTCTCCGTTCTCCTTCCTGCTTCTCCTCCACTTCTTTTCTTCCAAATGTAGGCAGTCTCATGTGGGGGTTATCAATCCATTCTCACTCCTCTTTTTTGTTTTCGTTTCTCCCACTCCTTCACCATTCCTCTTCTCCTCTGCTCGGCTGGTCAGTGACGGTCATAGGCAGTGGCAGTGGCAGTAGCTGCCGTTCCTGGTCCCCGTGTGGCTGCGCTATAGTAGTATGGAGATCCTACAAGGGATATGAAAAAAAAAAAAAATCTATCAGTCGTCTCATATACAAATGGCCCCCATCTAATACTTAAATTTCATTTTTTTAGGTTTTGAAAGTCTGTTTTAATGATCAAATTAAACCTCACTTTAGATATTTGTGTACACTACCAAAAGTTTAAAAGTTTGGGGTAATGTTTAAGTATCTTATGCTCATTAAAGCTGCATTTATTTGATGTAAAATACAGTAAAAAAAACACAATATTGTGATAATGGTAACACTTTACTTGAAGGGGTGTGCATAAGACTAACATGACACCTTCATAATCATGACATGACATATGTTATGAATATGAATGAAGTTTTATGCATGTTTGTGACAACTGTCATTAAGTGTCATTTGCTCAGTTATGACATTTTTAATGCAAAATTTATGACATTGTTTGAGATGTCTTTGTTATGACTAGGCTTGGGTATCGAGAATCGAGTATCGATTGGAACCGGGATTAACTTTTCGTTTTTTCCGGAATCGTTCAAAAGTTAAAATTTCGATTTCTAGTTTCGATATTCACAGTCCGCCGAGCGGAAGAAGAAACCGCTGAACAACACCGATGAAGAAGCGTCTACCGGAAGTTTTAGCATAACCGCGCGAGTCGAACATGAGTAGCTTACGTCGGCGGTCCAAAGTGTGGCTTCACTTTTCTAAAAATAACAAAATCTCGGCAAAATGAAAAATTTGTGACAAAAGGAGTATTTGTGACAGAAGGAGTATTTCCTTCAGAAAGAGCGTTGGTTAGCAAGGTTAGCTAAACTTTTTTGACCCTGCCTCTTAAAAAGAATCGGAATCGAGAATCGTTAGGAACCGGAATCGAAACAAGGAATCGGAATCAGAATCGTTCAAATTCAAACGATACACAACCCTAGTTATGACACCTTGACATAAACCAATAAATCATAACCTGTCAGTGTCGTTGTCATGACAACTTGACATTGCTAAGACAACACAGCCTGTAATAAACATGACATAGCAGATTAATTATAAAACTTAAGAAACCATCTAGCTTTATTGGTTAACATTACATTAAATTATCAGGTGGTTGGTTTTGATATTGCCTGTCATGAAGCCATTATAACTTTTTAATGACAAATTCAATCAGTAGGCTACCAGTGTAGTTGAGGTCACGAAAAATATTTATGACACAGTTATAATGGCCTCATGACAGCCAATGTGCAAATGACAGTTTAACTTAGTTTTATGTCAAGTTGTCATGACAAAGACACTGACAGGTTATGATGGTTTATGTCAAGATGTCATAACAAAGACATCTCAAACAATGTCATATTTGCATTCAAAATGTCATAATTGAGCGAAAGACACTTAATGACAGCATAAACTTTACTTCATATTCAAGACATTTGTCGTGTCATGTCAGTCTTATGCACACCCCTTCAAGTAAAGTGTTACTAGCAGTTTTTACTCCAGGTTTCAGAGTCACATGATCCATCAGAAATCATTGTAATATGATGATTCTTTACTCTGGGAACATTTCTTATTATTATCATTGATGGAAACAGTTGTTCTGCATATTAATTTTTGGAAACTGTGATAGATTTTTCCAGGATTCTTTGATGAATGGAAAGAAGAACATTTATTTGAACTAGAAATATTTTGTGGCATTATACACATCTTTACTTTAACTTTTGATCAATTGAATGAATCTTTGCTGAATAAATAATAATTTAAAAAAAAAACATACTGGCCCCCAAAAATAAAACAATTTAACTACAATTTGTGGCGCTGCATTTATTTTTAACCATGCACTCCTGTTAAAATTATCTGAAATCACCAGCAGTTAAAGATTACATTAAACCTAAATGCTAAATAAGAAGCAATGCATTCAATACAAAGAATACATAGGATTACAGGATGATGGATTTACAGCCCAGGGTACTTTTGATTTATCAGTCCCCCACAATCATGTCACCCTTCCACTTATTTGAAATGACACCATCATCATCAGCTCAGTTTCTGCTGGGAAAAGACCATTTCTGCTCTATAAGACACATGATCCTTCTTGATCAGTCTGTGTTGGCATTAAGTGCTGATGGACCCAGAAATGTCTTTAGTATCATATTTAGTTTTAGCAGGAATTATGTTTCTTTATTCCACACAGAGACAGCGGGCATGAGCGAAGGGTATAACAGAGTGCAGGGACAGCAACGCTGCTTAGTCTTTATTGCTGGAGGTAAAGAGTTTGAAATTGGGAGAAATATGTTGGAGAAATATGGCGAATGTGTGTTTGTCTTCCCTGGAAATGAAGCGTATATGAGTGTGATTTAGTAGCTTTTGTGTTTGAGAGCGTGAGGTATATCACAATGTCATAGAGACTGCATGGATATATTTCAAATATTGTTTTAAACTATATCAAAGTCCTTTTAGGCAAGTCATACCACTCGGCCGCCATCTTGGCAACGCTTCTGGGCAGCTATTTCAGACTAACAAGACCAGGCTCCTATCTAAATGAATGGGCAGAGAGTCTGAACTGCACTTTCACTGGTCCTCGGGACATAAAAACTGCATGTATAGAAACAGCAGTAAAATATGATTAAAATCACTGAAAAAGTTTGATGACTTTGCCCCAAAATAAGGTTTAAAACTTGCTTGACTGTTAAAAGCAGACGAACGGCTTTCCAGCGGGAGGGGCGGGGCATATGCATACAACCGCCATCTTTGGCGTTACGGGTTTTCCCTATATAGTTGTATTAAGGATTGAGGAAGTGGCATGTCTCTATATAAATAGTCTCTGACTATATTCTCAATTATTTTGCTGACAACAAGATTATGCAACATTGTGATTATTGCAATGATTAATGATTTTTTGTGCCCAGTAATTTTAAGTAGACTAGTTTCACAATTCTACCTTGTTTCACTACTAAATTGAGATTTCAATAAAACGATATATATAACCCAGCCCTAATAGACACTGAACTTTGGCTTGGAGCACTTCACACAAACACTGTCAAACTTCTGTCAAATGAGGGTCTCTTTCTTGACACACAAAGCAAAAAAATCATGAAATCTCCAAGGAGCCCCTTGTCCATTGGGAACGTTAAGGTCAGCTCTGTGACTCTCTCTTACACACATATTACTGTTTTTAAGCCTATGCTCCTTCACCTTGCTCTTGACAGATGTGTCAGTCTGGGGTTTTGCTGATCGGGGCAGGTCCTTCTAAAACACTTACTCTGTGCACCATACATACAAAAACACATGACATACCCACATCCCCCCTCTGATGGCATGAGTGTTTTGGTACCTGTGGGTTGTGGGGTTTGGCCGGAGAATAGACCCGATGAAGCTGCTCTCTCCGAGCCCAGTAAAGAACCGTACTCCTGCTGGAACACTGAGGAGAAAGTGCACACACATACAACAATAAATTTATAGTTCACAGAAAATGCAGTTATTTTAGAAGCATAACTATGAATGAAACCTTTGTAAAGCACTCTTAAAGGGATACTCCGTTTTTTTTTTTTTTTTTTTTTTTTTTTTTGGAAATAGGCTCATTTTACAACTCCCCCAGAGTTAAAATGTTGAGTTTTACTGTTTTTGAATCCATTCAGCCGATCTCCGGTTTTGGCGGTACAACTTTTAGCATAGCTTAGCATACATCATTGAAGTGGACAAGACCATTAGCATTTCTCAAAACAAATGACCGAAGAGTTTCGATATTTTTCCTATTTAAAACATGACTCTTCTGTAGTTACATCGTGCACTAAGACCGAAGGTAGCCTATTTTCAGGTGCTGCGTCATGTCATTACGCCTGCTACGGCTGTAAAGTTTCTTGATTATTATGCAGGAATGAGAGTATAGTTCCTAGCCATATCAGCCTAGAAAATCGAAACTTTACATTTTCTGTCGGTCTTAGTGCACGATGTAACTTCAGAAAAGTCATGTTTTAAATAGGAAAAATATCGAAACTCTTTGGTCATTTTTTTTTTTTTTTTTGAGAAATGCTAATGGTCTTGTGCACTTCAGTGATGTATGCTAAGCTATGCTGAAAGTGGTACCGCCAGAACCGGAGATCGGCTGAATGGATTCAAAAACGGTAAAATTCAACAGTTTAACTCTGGGGGAGTTGTAAAATTAGCCTAATTCCAAAAAAAGTGGAGTATCCCTTTAAGCCAATGCATTTTATTTTCCATTTGAAAGAATAGTTCACCCAAAAATGAAAATTCTGTCTCCCCCATGTCCATCCAAACTGGTATTTTGTTATTTATAGAATCTGTTCCATATACAATGGTCAAGCTGATTTGGTGCTCAAGAAAAGTCTATTTTTATTAATGTTGCAAACAGTTTTATTTGTGAAAACCGTGATATATCTTTTTTTTTTTTTACATTTTACATATCTTTACAGTTACTTTTTGCATCCTTGGTGAAAACAATATAATAAAAACAAAACTAGGCCTATTAATTTTTATCAAAATAAAAAAAAATCATACTGACCACAACATTTCGAAAGGTAATGTATAAGTAATACATAAACGGAAGTTGTTGAATTTTCCGATAATCTTCCCTTTCACTGAAATCGAATTCATATTTTAATTGCATTAAAAGTTTAACTGAGATATAAAGTAGGAAGTGTTACATTTAAAGTTTTTACAATTACAAGAAAGTCGTACTTTGAAATATAAAGTTATATTGGTAGATAGAGTCACAATTAACTTTCAATTAATTTTCTTATTCTGAGGTAGAAACTGGCTTCCATACGATGGTGAGTAAATGACAGAATTATCATTTTGGGTGAATTATTCCTTTAAAGCACATTATTACAAAAGCATGGGCTGAGAAAGTTTCCTCCATCACTGTCCTGATGGTTGTTCTTTTAGCAGCTTTTACCTAGTAGACTGGGGTTTGCAAATCTCCAAGAATCATTGTATGTCGAATACTGTGGATGGGAGTATGGGCTGCCAGAGAAATCTCCTCCTGAAATTTAAGTGAAGACAATAAAAATATTAGACAAGCATGGAAATTGTTCAGTCTGCAGGTTGATTTTACATCCTATACAGCGTACGTAGTGTGTAGGAGCCTAAAAGTTCCAATTGGCTAGGTGAAAGTGTCGATTTGTGACAGTTTTTCTCCTCCATTGCTTCAGTGTAGTTTTCCCTTTATCTCCATGTCTCTTTCTCTCCCTCTTTTCCCATCTCCCTCGTTCTCCCTTTCCCTGGGGAACACTTTCCCTTTGCTGGCTGTCACAAAATCAGAGGCCCCAACTCTCTCGCTCTCTCTTTCCCTCCATCTCTCGCTCTGTCGGTTCTGCCTGGCTGGTTTTGTGCCCCCCTCCCCTGTGTGTCAGCCCCCCTGCTGAAAGAGAGGAAGCAACAGAACGAAAGAGAAGGACAGGAGAAATAAGCGATACACTCTGAGAGAAAGTGAAGGAAGAGGATCTGGGCAGATATAGGGAGAGAAGAAAAGGCACTACTAATCCATTTTTCACCATAAATCTATCATATCTGAGAGCTGTAAATAAACATTTAAGGCATTCGTGCTCAGTTTGTTTTAGCTTTGGAGTTTTACCAATAATTCTCATCTTTCTTTTTTTCATATTATTTCTTTTTAATGATATCAATGTACTCAAAATAATTGATTAAATACAAGCTGTGCAAAATGCTAACTGGGGTTTTAAGCAAGCTAACAAGACACTAAATGAAGGTAATTATGGTTCCATGAAGAACGTTTAACATCCAGGGGAACTTTTCAATGTAAAAAAAGGTTCTTCATACAGGGGAAAAAAGGTTCTTTAGGTTATTAAATGTTATTCAAACTAAGAAAAATCTTTATTTTTTTAGATTGTGTAAAGTCACAATTACAAGAAATGTTAGAAACCGGTAAAAAATTAGCTTCTTTTGTTTATTATAAATTTCAATTGAGAGAGCAAGTTTTCATAATTTCTACAACTAACTACAAAGTGAACTTTAATTCAAAAACGTTTTATTTAAAGCAACATCACAATTTGTATTGTTTCTGAAGAGTTAAATAACTAGTTTACTAATTTAAGAGACTAATATTGTTTCTACTGAGAATGGGAAATAAATGAGGGTTTATAAGATTATTTATAGATAAATACTTTTATTCAGCATTGACACATTAACCTGCAGGTAAACATGTATAATTTTTGCAAAATAATACAGTTTGAAATAAATTATGTTCTTTGGAACTTTTTATTCATCAAACAATCGTGGAAAAAGGCATCGACAGTTTCCACAAATATTTTGCCTTCATTGATTATAAGAAATGTTTCTTGAGCGCCAAATCAGCATATTAGAAGGATTGTATACATGAATGTGAAAAAGTACACGCATACTGTGTATATTATATATAAGAATAGGGATATGTGAACATGAAATTATTTATGAGAATATTGCCTTCAAAGTAATTAAAATGTGTCATCAAGACAGAATAAAAACACAATAGTTGAAGGTAAATGAAATGGGATTATCTAAAGTGCATGTCTGGAGCTTTGTTCCTACTCTTAACCTTCAGCATGCGATCGTGGATGGGATCGTTGGCATGGTTACCTCTTCTCTGTCAACTCTGCGCCACAGCGTATACACCGTGTCAGGTTGTTTAGGGAAGATGCTCGTGAAAGCGAGGGGGATGACTTATGGACGGAGAAGAAAATAGGGATGGGGTCTCCCCAGCGAGAGAGATGGGTTGCAAGGTCATAGATGCTTGTCAGAAGTGGGGGAAACATGGGGGATTCAGTCGGAGGGAAATACGAGACAAGGTTACGGATCTTGCTCTGAAGAGAGGGGACCCGACAAGACCCTACGAGTCACTGTGGCAACCGGGAAGAGCTTCGACAGAGACGCCCGTGTGACAGACTGGAGACACGACAAGGGACATGTTGTTGTTTTGGCTTGGGTTTGTTTTGTTGTGTTCAGGGAGTTGATACAAGGGTTGGCGAACAATCCTTCATCGTAGACCTTTTGTTGTTTTTTTTTATACCAGTCTATTTGTCTTTCTGCACAAGAGATTTTCCACTATAACACTTGTTACCTACACTTTGATGAGACATTGAGAGAGAAATGAATTACCGAGTAGCTTTATAGAACTGAAATCCCATACAATTTAGCTTGGTAAGCCACATTTAGGAAGAGAATAGTAGGTGATTAAACTATTTTTCATTCTTTTACATATTACACTGAGATAAGTTTTCATTCATGTGCCTGTGTTTCTTGTTTTTCCTTTCAGTTTAGTATTAGTCTTGTTAATTCCCTTGTCCGTTTCATTGGTTGCTACAAATTACTACAAGTCTCATTTAGTTGCCTTTGTGTAAACTCCCTGTATTATTCAGTTCTTTGTTGGTCATCATTTTAGGCTATGTATATTAATCTGGATACATTTGAAAACTGTTTCGTTTCAAAATGCTCCCTGTCCCCGCATTTTATAAAAGTTTCTCATCCACACTGAAACAAAAATTCACCTTGCTGCGCATGAGAAAAAGCTCACTGATGTGATACAGATGGAAGAGACTTAATAAAGTTCTCATGCTATTCTTCTAGCAGGATCATTTTATTAAGCAAAATATCTCCCCATTCACTGAATTGTCCAGGTCGCACTCACTCTCCAATATATGTTTGGTCTAAAACGCAACCGCTCTCATGTTTTGCCCCAGGACAGCAATTGTGAGTACATTTTCTGTAATCTTTGCAGGACTGTGACATGAAGAGTGTACAAAGTAACAGATCTTTAGCAAATGGGTGAAATTGAATTGCACATAACAGGCACAATAGAGGTATAAACATGCTTATACCATGGTCTGGGTGAATACTCGATTCTGATTGGCTGCAGGGTGTCCGTTAAAAAGTGATAGAGGACACCTAGTAAAGTAGTTCTGGTGAAACTGCCTGTTTACCATTCGAATGCGCTGCCTACAACAGCTGTGAGTAACCATAGCAACAGGCAGTCACATGCTCTATCATCTAGAATTAGATATTATAGCCTAATACAACAATGAGCGACTTCGTGCTATTTCTTTTAACATTTATGGAGAATATGGCAACTTTGACGACTGGTATGCTGCTGAAGAAAGAAAATTGAACTCATTGAACTGTGGTAGCGACGGAACTTGCGACCATAGTTGGCTAACGATGCTTTCGGGAAACGCACCCCTGAATGAGACCCTGCGGGAGTTTTACACAGACAGCCAAGGCAGGAGGAGAGTAACATTACAGCGTTTCAAGCCTACACTCTAAAAAAAATGGTGCTAAATAGCACTAAAAGTTGTTCATTGGCTTGTAATCATAGGGGAACCACTTTAAGTGCCATATAGCACTTATCTTTTCATATGGTGCTATGTAGAACCATAAGAGGTGCCATAGAGCATGTTAACCACCCCAGAGAACCACTGAAGAACCGCTGAAGAACCAAACTGGGCTTAGTGGTGCTATATATAGCACCATGACCACCGCAAAGAACCCCTGAAGAACCTTTTTTTTTTTTTAGAGTGTAAGGAGCCTGAGGCAAATGACCCTCTCTTTGATCTGATTAATTTATTGCCCTCTATAACGTTAAGCGCAAATCGCTGGAGCTCAGTTGTGTTTTTTTTTTTATTGTTGTTTGATTTATTGTTTTATGTGTAATAAAAAAAATAACTATGCCTACCTTTGTGTTTCATGAAAAAAAAAATGCATTTTTGAACCTGAAGGGTTCTACAAGCTGAGCGGACTATAAATATCTCCGGTTGCTAAATAAACCGTCAGGCAAGTTATTATTTCTAAAAACTAGATTTAGCCTAATTAAAATATAAACTAATGTTTTAAAAATGTTTTATTTGGCAAGTGACCGTGGTATAAGCGGGTTAATGCCCTCCGAGGTGTCCATTGTCAGGTTTTAATGGACTTCGGCGGAGGCAACGGTCCTCCGCTGCGCGTCGGCCGGTTTACGATATTACGGATTACGATTTACGGTTTGCCATATAAATCAAAACTGCTTAATGTTACTCTATGAAATGTCGACCCAGGACACGCTATAGGACTGAGTTTTGAGGGTGTTGATGGACTCGATCTACTCCATCTATGTTTTGATTATCGTTCTGAATCCCATTCAGAAGTAATCTTTGACAAAAACGATTTTCTTTTTTTTTTTTTTTTGCTCAAAATGTTTTTTATTGAACTTAGAATGCTAGAAGCTGAAGCTAAAATAAAACCGTTTTGTTGTTGTTGTTTAAAAGCAGAATGGTATGTTCTTTCTTTTAATTTAGCAAATTCAGTTATTCATACAACAAAATATTCTGGTGGCCATGAAATCTTTGTGAAAATGACCAAAAATCGCTTTTTAAACGCTGGTGGCGAAAAAAATTATAGGTTAAATTTAGCTATAAAACAATGTCCCTTCAAGATAAGAATGTTTAATATATTTAATTATTTCTACCCGTTTTAAAAGATCATTTTGCAGCCAATACTGCAACTTTACTGCAATACTGCATCTGTCGGTGCATTCGTCATCGAGGATGTTTCATTTCAGGAAGTAGCCATTATAAAATTGATTGTCATTCTTAATGAGCCATAAATTGCTGTAATTTATTTCGTACTTTAGATTGAAATGGTTATTTTTCTGAAATGAGGCAGCCTCAATGATGCATGCAGCTAAAAATTGTGTACCCCAGAGGGGGCGCAGCCTTCAACAGGACACAACAACTGAAATACTGCAGAGTGTCAAGCAATTTTGACTACTATTCTCCTACTAAGTTTTTACTAATCATCAGTGACTAACTGGATCAACCCAAAAATACAATTCAAAATTGTTAAATGTGTTCCAATGACAACACAAAAAACATTTACCATTGACCATAGCCCTTAACCATTAAAAAAAACATAACAAAAACAAAATTTTTATTTTGATAAGAAATAGATGCATATTTTTCAGTTTCAAATTATGTTGGATGAAGAAAACATTGTTTTTGAAAAAATCATTATTTAAAGCCACATCCATCTATGCAAACTGTATTCAAAGCCATTTGTGTTTGTGAATATGAATATCCTATTATGAGACAATCTCTGTGTATTTCTGTGATTCTGAAGTGGCCTGTGGATTAAAAAAAAAATAGCTAAAAGAAAGGAGGCCGAGGGAGTCTCCAGGAGAATGAATGAATTAGTCAAGGGTCAGCGATGATTCTCATTAAAAACAAATTACTGATGTTGAGAAGGGACAGCTGTGTGACTGGGGTCTAATAGTCCAGCCACTCCTGCTGAAGACTCAAAGCTAGTCCACCCGCCCCACACTCTGCCAACCACCCAACAACCCCCCCACCCTTCTCCATCCCAAAACCCCCTGGGAGTGCTGTCAACCTGGCAGATGGGGGGAGACAGGAAGTGGCAAAGACAAGACCCCCTCCCACTGGGACCTCAACTGAAATAAAGCAGAGGTGAAGAGGGGGTATTGGGAGAGTGACTACCGCAGGAAGAGCGAGAGAGGGTGAGAGAGAAAGAATGAGGGTGGCACATGTATGAAAATTAGCTATCTATTAGTTTTGTCATCAATGCCTTCTTCAGCAATATGCCTCAGCCCACTATGATGGGAAAAACTTCTCTGTCTGTACACTACAATCAGAAGTTTGTAATAATTAAGATTTGTTAATGTTGTTAAGAGTCCCTTATGCTCTCCAAGGCTAAAAGTATTATTGTGAAATATTATTAAAATTTAAAATAATAGTTTTCAATTGGAATATATTTTGAAATGCATATACTCCAGTCTTCAGTGTCACATGATCCTTAAGATTTCATTCTAATGTGCTGATTTGGTGCTCACAATAACTAACAGTTCAATAATTAACGTTTTTGTTGCTTAATATATTTTTGTGGAAATCCTGATATGCACTACCTTTCACAAGTTTGCGGTACGTAAAATTGTTATTTTATTCAGCAAGGATGCTTCGAATTTATTTTTTTTTCATATAAATGCTGTTCTTTTCAATTTTCTTTCATCAAACATTCCTAAAAATTGTATCATGTTTCCATGGCCGTTGGAACTAGGGGTGCACCCCATGACGACAGCTGTTTGTATTTTGTAGTATTTTCAAATTACCATGCTTTCCACCCTCATATCCGCCTGTGATGAGAGATTTATGTATTTTTTGTCTGAAAAAAATCCTCAGATGACGCAAAAATTATCATTTTGCGTCATCGGAGGATCTTTTGGCCTGAGCCTAAAGACTACAGTCAGTAGTAGGGGCTGTCCCGCATGTTTTCAACCCACCCATAGAGGGTGGGATCTCCCTCACTGATGTACACATAGTGTTAGCCATCTTTTTTTGGAAGCTAAGCTAGCAGGCTCTTAGCTTCCAAAAGCTTAGCTTTCTTTCCTGTGGAGAAAGCTGAGTAAGTAGGGGTTCCCTTATCGAGTCGGTCTCTCGACATTACGTATGGGGGAAATCCATTTCCTCGAATTATGAAGTCTGATTAAATAACTCTTTTGCTTGCAAATAGCTAATGGTGGTCCCACCATCACCTGATTGGCTGACACTCCACAATATAGGTGATGGCAAGCACCAAAAAAGAGTATCAAAAGTATCAAAAAAGACCCATCAAATTCCCGGACGCACACAAACTTCGTGTGCCTTGCCTGGGTTGGGACCACGCGGTGGCGGCACCTGAAGGATCGGGATGTCCCGTCTGTGAGGAGCTTTGCATCAAGATCCTTCATGCAAGGCTGCCCGTTACACGTAACAACAACCTTGTGTCTCCTGCCTCTCCCCAGTCTGCCTCCGGCGAGCCACGGACCGGGAAACGGCAGAGATCTCCGGCCCAACGCCCACGCCATCCTCACATGGCAGAGCCTGTGACTTTACTCTGAGGCCTGTTACCACCCTCCTAAGGAAGCGTGAGAAATGATCTCATTTGGATACGACAATGACAACGCCATGTCCACCAGTGCCTGCGACCCAGGAGCATGGTCCGAGTCTCTGAAGGCGCCCCCGCCTCCTTTGATGTGGAGCTTATGGCCATTCTCACAGAGAGGACAGAGCCTCTCTAACAGCCAAGGGCGCCTGGCGGGCAAAAAAAGAGCAGCGTTCCTGAAGTACATGTCGGGGAAGAGAGAGCGCGGGACGTGTTCGTCGGACCCGCTGTGAAGAGGGCGTGTTCCCGCCCAGAGTTCGACGAGAATATTTCGATTTTTCAAACCGCTGTGTTCTGTTTAAAGAAACAAAGTGCATTATATGTCTCAGCAAAAGAGCTTTCTTCCTCCCAACACTATTGCCCACGTCGTAGGCGAAACCACTCCCACGGGAGACGTTTCGCAGAGTGAAAGCTCAGGGAAACCCGAGAAGGTGGCTATTTAGCCGCGGACGAGCTATCTACTTTTCATATAGTGGTCAATGCTTCCCCGGTGGCTGGCGCTCAGCCCCTGCCGCAGCATTCATTAAAGCCCCCTTTATTGAGTAACCTGAGCGCATGGCCGACACTACCGACGGCATCACATTGCGTGTTAAACACAATAAAATGCAGCTATACGCTCCAATTCGCTCGCAGACCACCCTGCTTCGGCGGTGTGATTTTTGACAGAGGTGTAAGAACAGAGCGCTCCGTTACTTTGGGCAGAAATCTCCTCTCTCCTGGCAAAACAAGCGTCTGGATGTTGGCTGTTCGCCATCTACACTGAAAGTTTACATGGCCGCTATTGGTGCTTGTCGTAATGTGGATGTCCATTCAGTAGGGAAACACCCTTTGATAACTAGTTTCCTCCAGGGAGCGAGGCGGCACACTGGATAGTGGAGGCTGTGCGACTGGCACAAATCACTTTGCTGCCATTCCCCGATCATTCAGTTCAGCGTTGCTTAGCTAGGTGGAGGGGCCACGTTGGTGCAGCTGCCGAGTTGGCTCTGTGCCAATAGGTGTTTCAACCAGGTCCAGTGCCTGTTTCTGAGTTGTGTAAGGATTAGTGCTTGCGCTATACTTAGCTTGTTCAAGCTGGGTGGGGTTTTGCCACGCGGTGGGGGTTTTATTGTTCCCCATACATAATGTCGAGAGACCTACTCGATTAGGGAACGTCTCTGGTTACTCACGTAACCGTAGTTCCCTGAGAGGAGTGAACGAGACATTACATAACCTGCTGTGTAGGGGAACTCTCATACAGCTAAGATTCTGATGTTTTTTGGCGCCCGCCGTCACCTATATTGAGGAGTGTCAGCCAATCAGGTGATGGTGGGACCGCCATTGGCTATTTGCAAGCAAAAGAGTTATTCAATCAGACTTTTTGGATTTCCACCATACGGAATGTCTCGTTCCCTTCTCTCAGGGAACTATGGTTACGTGAGTAACCAGAGACGTTACCATACATCCTCTTTTTCCCGAACATGTCCGATCATCGAGATCATACAAATGTCTGGGATTCAGCTTTTTCTTTCTGCAGTCACCATTCATTGTTTACATGCACACCTTTTGTTTCAATCTAACTGAATTAATTACAATTGGTGAATCTGAATGTCGTGTTTACATGAACGCTAAACAAGTGATCGGTAGCATTGCTAAGAAAATTCCTGCTCCTCTGTGAGAGATACAAGACCGGTGCGTTTCACAGGTGTCGCTCATCGGTTATCACGCCACCGGCCTTGCTCTGTTCTCCCGCGGCCCTCACTTGTCCTGCTCGCCACAGTAAACATAATGAATGGTGACTGTACAACGCAAAAGCCGAATTCCAGACATTTTGGGCTATCTTGAAACCCTGGGCAGACTCACTAGTAGCCTAGACTTGTTGTTGGGAGTTGTTGTCTTTCATCCACATAAGCCAAAATTCATTTTCTGGCTTTTGTCAGTCTAGAAAGCTCCAAATTCAAAAATGATTTCACATTTCTTCTACATAAATTACCCATTTTAATTAAGTATCCCTTTAAATAACTTTTTGTTTTTCAACATGTTTTTTTAAGAACACATTTACCTTTTATAAAATAACTCTATTGAGACTCACCAGGTACCATTCCTGTGAGGGAGGGTGTGGAGTAACTACCCTGCCCAGTTGGAGGAACATGAGGAGGGTAACCAGGGAGCGTGGTGCTGGCCAGGTCACGACCTGTAAAGATAGAAAAAAGAGCATTTCTAGCATGATTAGCATCAACTCCATAGGGAAAAGTTTATTGATCTAACTTGTCAGTGATTCATTCCAATCACCACAACCATTTATGAAGCAATTTCTCCTATAATTGTTCAGTTAACAAGTCCTTAACCTTTTTATCCGCTTGTTAGTTGTGACGCAAAGGAATACTTTTTCTGGGTCCAAGCCAAGTGAAAATACTATATCAACAGACATTTATTAGCACTATACATTTATAGCACACCTTTAAGCTCAGCTTTAAAAAAAAACAAACAAGCAAAAAACAGTGTACAGGCTCAATATTTTAACAGCATACATGAGTGTATATAAGCACTGTTTGTTTTTGAGGTGTAATAGAGCATTTGGAAATGAAACCGACGACGTGAGGTCAAATATCCTACAATGAGTTTCTATGTGGAATCAACATTAAATATTTTTTTTTCATTATAAATAAAAACATAAATCAATTGAAAACAACAAAGGTCTGTCATCACGGAACGAAGGTGTTCTTGTTTTAATTTCCACTCAGCATGGCTGGTAATCAGACCAAAAGTATGAGTATGATATTGCTTTTACGCAACAGTGCAAAAAAACTAAAAGTTAATATTGAAACACTTCGTTACTTTGTGCATTTTTGTTCCACAAATGAAAAATTTCCAAATGAAGCCTAAACCGAATTGACAGTTGTTAGTCTCTGACACAGTAATGATGTTCCTAAATGAATCTGGCGTTTTGAACAAATCTGTTGAATAAATTATATTTAATGGCTCACTCATAAAGACAGGGCTGTTTTCGCTACAAATTGGCGTATTAATATAACCTGAGGAACACTAAGCTTGGACTGTTACAGCACTCTTTGAAGCATTTTTATAATTGTGCATACATTTACGACCATTTTTCTTATTAATAAAGTTTCAATTAAAGACTAGTGTAATTTAGAACCTGCAAGTGTTCACATTTCAAAGCCAATGAAACTTGGATCTATGCTGTAGCTTATTAAATCTGATAAGTGACATCTCATGAGCTTGGTAAACTAGCGACATCCTGTAAAACCATTCTGATTAATACAGCCATCTCACTTTATGTCACATCACAAATCTGCCTTTGCCCCAGTAATAGTGTCTCTGGTATAATTATACACTGATGTATGACAGGGTCTGGTTGGCTCTACTGTTAGTGTAAAAAAATACATGTCCTGTGTCACCCTCAGGCCTAGGAGGAACTAAAAAGAGAATCACGTCATTGAAATTGAAAGGTAAAAGATGAAGCTCTTTAGGCACAGACTGACTTACATGTGGCAACAGTCAATACCCTATGTAGACTTAGACAATTGATTAGAGTTAATTAAAAAACAAACAAGGATGTATTATTGAAAATATTAACAAGAGATTTAACTTGTCCATTTTACAAAGATCACTGGGCAGTTTCTAAATTTAATTCTCTCTCTCTCTCTCTCTCTCTCTCTCTCTCTCTCTCTCTCTCTCTCTCTCTCTCTCTCTCTCTCTCTCTCTCTTCTGTTGTATGGATGTATAACTGTATTAGGCTACATGACATGGCTGTCAGAGTGAATCATCTCTCAGTCTGCACATGGTGCTGATCTGTAGACTGCAGCCCATTCATCATAATAAACACCATCACCCTCAGTTCATCCATCCTCTTCAACACCGCCACCATTTAAGCCGCTGTAAGGCCTGTGAGGTGGAGGGAGGCGAGAACAGAATCAGAGGAGGGAAACCGAATACTTTATCAGAGCTTAAAAAACATGATGGAGAATATGAGAGAATGAGTAAGAGAGATTGAGGCAAGGTGGAGAATATCTCAGGGATGGAGGAAAAGGAGCATTAGGATGGGAAGAGGTGAAAAGTGTGGACAGGGAAATATTTCATATACCCATTTTTGCGCGACTGAGTGTGTGACCTTTGGATAAAATAAACTCATTGTTCAGTTACTGTTTCTAAGTTTGCAGGTATAAATCGAATGAAATGTGTTGAACATGACATTACCACAGTTCGCATAACAGTCAAGAAAACACATACACTGTTTTTACTCAATAAAGTGAAGTTTCAAACGCAGTGTAAAGTTTAATTGTGTTTAAAGAATATTGTTTTAATGAACTTGAATAAAATAAGTTCAGAGTACTCATAACTATTGTTTTTTTTTCTAAACTTAAATGAATTGAGGCAATCGGTTTCCTCAAAAGAAATGAGTTAGCTTAAATTGTTGGATTTTACAGTGATTTTTAAAATATATTGAAAAAAGACAATAGTTAGTTCCATTCCTCGAATCTGATTGCTCAAGCAGAGTTCCAACAGCACTGAAACAACAGTTTTTCAGCATGTTATACCTCTTTCTGCTGGTTACATCATTACATTGGTGGGTGGCTGCAAGTGACTCTCTTTATGAGTGAGTCGACTGATTGTTCAAAAGTGCTAATTAATTAAGAATGACACAAGGGAACTGTCTTAATGAATAAGTCATTGAATCATTCACTCAACAGGGGCTGGATTCACAAAACATTAAAATTCTTCTTATCAGCCATTTTCCTTATATTTTCTAATTTAAGAATAGTTCTAAAAGAATATTTCTCAAAAAAAACATTTATTTTTCTGAAAGAAGACTCTTTAAATCAAATATTGTAAATAACCTCTTAAAGTTAGAATATTATTGTCTTCATTTCTTAAATGAAAGATGTTGTTTGAATTTATTGGTCTGTTTCGAATATCAAGGATTTTTTGAATAACACAAATAAGAGGTACTTAACACCAAAGTCATTTTCTTGTTAAGATTAAAATAAAATCAGGACCAACTTCTTAGAGTAAAATCAGGACAGACTTCTTAGAATTTCTTAACTTCTCTCTTAAAAAGATTTTCATGAATCCAGCCAGAACAAAAACGAAACACCACCTACTGTGTTGCTCAGAGTTGCACATGGTTAGTTCTTCTGCTTTAACGTCATTTGAAACTATTTTACTTTACCGAATCAAAACAGACAAACTTGCAAACATGAAAAACAGTAACTTGCAATATTGTTTATAAAATGCAAATTGCTAAACTGTTGTATAAAAGTAATATCACACTCACAATTATCGTGTTTTTCTGAATATCTGCAGTGATATTTTCTGATTTTCTGAAATTGCAGTGATATTGCTTATTAGGGGTGTAATGGTACATGTATTCGTACCGAATTTTTTTGTTATGGGTCTTTCTGTTTGGCACGTATTTGTATCGAACCAATACAGTGTGTCCTGAACTGTAAATGTTTCAAATTCATGCAAAGGATTATCATGACAGCAAGCGAGTCTACTGTATGTTTAACTTCGCAAAGACACAGACTTAAATAAACGAGTGCGCGTCAAATAGGCGAAGCGGATTAGAAGGGGAGCACAATAATTCTAACCTTATCCTAAAATATTTTGCAAACATATTTTGAATCTAAAAGTGTAAGCACTTCAAATCCCTTCCGCAATTACAACAGCACCATACACTGACAGACTCTTTTATTAAAACACAAACATAGATTGTATGGTAAACCACTGTTTAATAAAAAAATACGTTTTCTCCTGCTGTTAAGAAAACATAGCGAGCAGCAAAACTGTAAATGTTTCTAACATTTAAAATGTATGTGACCACTTGCCCCAGTGAAAATGTACCTTGCCCAGACCTTACACAGTTACATAGAGTCTCACTCTCTCTCTGTTCTGCTGGTTGCTATGTTAGGGAGTTATCCATGTTAGGTGACAGGAAGACATTAGTGAAGACTGGATACTAATCCACTCTGGGTCAGTGGACAGGGCAAGAGTGAAGGACAGAGAGAGAGATGGACTCTTCAGAGGTAGAACAGACAAGGCCTCGTCCTCTGAGAGACATTGTCAGAAGAGAGAAGAATGAAAGCGGGTAGACAGGAAAAAATGTTCTTGTCCAAAAGAGATCAAATCTGGGTCCGGTGGGTAGTTCACATGCTGTGACACATTGAGCAGTGGTGCTAATGTGGTCAATGCAAGTTTGAGTCCGGCTTGTGTCACCCAGAAGAAAGCAACAACCATTCATTCATGTCTAATTGTATTTGCATGATTGTATCATCTGTAAGTTGATTTAAAAAAATATATAATTTGTATTTTTTTTGTGATCTGCCAATAGGGGGCGCCGATATGCAAACATGAGGAACTCAATCCAGTCTTTTCACATGGTCCATTATGAGACAAGCTCTGCTTGTAATCCATTCTGGCTCTCTGTCCTTCTACACACACGCTCATACACACACACACACACGCACACACCGTGTAGATGTACAGGTTTCGCTCTACCTTGTCAGATGGTGCACAAATCCCAATTCCATGATTCCCTCGTTAGGGCTCCTGTCCAAGCAGCTCTTAATTAGCGCTCCCTTGCTCCCAAATGGAGTGAGCGAGTAAGGGAGAGGAGGAGATGTGTATATAGTAATTACAGGTCTCCATCCACTCCCTCTGTCCCTTAGGAAATAGAGTCTGAATCTGAATCACTGAGCACTGTTTAACAGGTCTGATAACACTCATCTCACCCCTGGGCTGCCCACAGCAAGCTGAACCACAATCAGGTGGTTCTACTTCATGTTTAACACCGCTATTATAACAGGAAAGCCTTGCGGATCTCAGATCTGCACTTCGGCTGTTAGCTCTTACTGGAAGGAATGAGATTTTATTTTACTTTTATTTTTGCTATAAAAAAAGGTCGTACACTGTAAAAGATATTGTTGGTTTTACTTAAAAAAGTAACCTGGTTGCCTTAAAAATTGATTGAAGTTGATTGAACTGGAAAAAGTGAGCTAATACAATGAACTCAAAATAATAAGTTATCTCAACTAAATAAATTACTTAAGT
Organism: Cyprinella venusta; assembly: GCA_038021265.1. Lineage (NCBI taxonomy): Eukaryota > Metazoa > Chordata > Actinopteri > Cypriniformes > Leuciscidae > Cyprinella > Cyprinella venusta. Next base: position 28,999,725 of record CM075866.1, read on the forward strand.
TGATTCGACAAAAGAAAAAATGTTGCGATAACAAATCTTGAAAATATTTTTTACACTGCTTTAGAGAAATGATGTACCATACCTTTGACAAGTTCCTTTTATATATAGATTTTAATGTTGTACCCTTATCCTAAACTTAAAACTCAAACTCAAGTCAAATTATGCAAATTGTATGAAAATATTATTTAATTGTGGAAATTTGTCTTATTTCAAAATGCAAAAAAAGTAATTTCCATCACAGAATGCTATTACGTAATTTGCTCATAATTTGAGATGTGGTGAAAATGACACTATTGTGGGAATTTTTATCACTCCATGATGCATGTAAGTGTACTGTTGGATGTTATTCGACAAATCAAATTAATTAAATAAATAAACTAGTCTCACTTTTTTTAATGAATTGTTAAATATAAAACATGTTTTGACTTATTTAAGCCTTACCTGGTTTGCTTGTTGAATGCATTTCAAAGGCATTTATTTTTATTTATCCTCTAAACTAGGGATCGACCGATATGGATTTTTTAGTGCCGATACCGATACCGATTTTTTTCCCATCAGCCTTAGCCGATACCAATACGGGCTGCCGATTTTCTTGAGCCGATATTTGGAGCCGATACATTTTACTCCCTCAATTTTCATCATAAAAATACATGATGTTAACAAATGTTACAGGTCTCAATTTAATAAAAGTAACATTTAATTAACTTCAAAAATTAATATTTAACAAATAGTAAAAACATGTGAGGTAGAACAATAACAAGTAGATAAACAATTTAACAAATATTAAAAACATGAGGTAGAACAAAAAACGTTCAGTGTTGAAAATAAATATTTAAAGCATAAATTAAATAATTACACTATTGCACACAGTAGCAACCAGCATAAAGTGCACATTGTACTTCATTTTCAAGAAACGAACTATGTACTGCCATGGTTTCATTTTTTTCTACATAAAACAAAATGAGCATTTCTAGTCTCTAATATCACTGCGATGGCGTGGGAGACGCACCACACGCGTCCAAACCTCAGCCAGGTGGGCTCTGAATAAATCTCCCTCAAAAAGCACAGAACAACGTTGGCAATACTTAATCCTATGACCAGTGTTCGTTACAGCACCCGTATGCATACTAGGGCTGTCAAAATTGCTCAAATAGCGTTTGCATATTCCCTCTAAAAAACATATTCGAACATCCCGTTGCGCATTTGGTCATTGACGCGCATTACGTCAATAACAGAACACATTAATACAAAGAGACATAACTACTAGTATTAGATAGTTTATTAGAGTTTAAACATATTTGACAACGTATTAAAAAGCAAGTAAATCAACTAATGGCCAAGACCGCAGAGCTCTCGCTCACTCACCGTCTCGCCCGGGCACTCGCGCTCTCTGCGCGTCAGTTAAATGATCAACAACAAACAAATGTTGAGTGCTTATCAAGAGTTTTGTGCAAGCAATTTAAGGTTGTGACTCGTGACTCTTGTCCCAAATATAGCAGGCTTCATTCATTGATTGAAGTTTCACAGTATATTGAACCGACAGTGAGCGCTCCGAGCGAGCTGAGCAGCTGTGGTAACGTTATTAGTCTGCAACCGCGGGTGTGTTATTCCACATTCAAATATTAATTTTCACCTTCAAAATGAATACATATTCGAATTTAGAATATTCATAGACAGCCCTAATGCACACTGAACGGATAGTTTACACCTTATTTGCAGCTCTCTACAATGGCAAGCAGTTAAGTTTTATAGACGAGGCATTCGCGTTTTCCATTTGGACTCACAAACTTGCTTAGCTATATATATGCAAACAAGCACATAACAGTTATAGAGCAACGTGTTTACATTTTCAAAGTGTTTGACAATATTTCAGCTGTCAAACATTTAAAAGATGCTTTGAAAGTTTAGGTTACCGTTCTTGTGAAGAGCAGGTTGCACTCTGTTAGTGGGGGAGGGCGGGGCGCGTGAGCTACTGTCTCCAGCAGCAGCACAGAGCTGCCCGTGAACGCCTGCTTATAAATAACGTCGGGAAAAAAAACTATCGGCGAACGCGCAGCCGTGTATCGGCCGATTCCGATACACGTAAAAACCGCAAATATCGGCCCGATATATCGGCCGGCCGATATATCGGTCGATCCCTACTCTAAACACAGCTATAGATGTACATAAACATTAATTGCTTGTAGTTACCACTACTAGTTATAGAAATGATCAAATCTGATGTATGCCCTGTCTGAAAGTGTAACTTCCCAGATTTTCAACCCGCTTTGTATTGTTACAATGTCGGTAGTATGTGTAAATGAACAATCCTTACTTATTTACTGGTAACCAAAAGTAAACAATCTTTGAATTCTTGGACCTGGGAACAATACAAGTTGGTACCATCATTACTAAAAGTTTGGTAAGAGGTATTTCCTACTAAAGCAAGTCAGTATTTGACTATGGAAAGCGTATCCATAGCAGACTGGTGGGAGTGGCCTGATGGCAACTTGCCCAGTGAATTATGAGCATTGTTTTCTACCAATTTGGCAAAAGGTAGCCTATTTGAACCTATTTTTCAGGTAGCAATGATTTCCAAAAGGTTTCCACCTTTCTATTGTATCCGCAGCCAAGTTTTATTGAAAGCTCATTTTGCCAGCAGTCAAGTACCCCTTTTACCCAGCTGGCATTTCAACATTTAGTCACATGTAAATCAACATCATGGATCAAGGTTGAACCATTGTTGAACCATTTGTTTCGCGATGATGTTTCAGCGTGGTATTGCAGACTATAGTTAGAGTTTTGCACATGTAGCTCCAGTTGTGCTCTCTGTCGTTAGCAATCGAAATAAACTGTAAAGGTTGGTCACATGCTGACTGGGATGGGTTGCTGTGATAAGCAAACATCTGGAAAGAAGTTTTTATTTTATATAGTTTGCTTACCGGACACTAGTGGATACGATTGAGGTCCCGCAACAGTGGAACCCAACTCGGCTCCTGTCTGATTGGCCAAGCTGTTCTTCATCTCCTCCAATCCACCAGCCAGAGATGCCATAGCCGAGTAATCAGACGTCTATGGAAACAGATTTCATTAGATGGCTATAATGGAAGAAAATCAACTTCATGCATTTACTTTGTATGTTAACCCTCATCTGTGTGTGTGTTTGTTCTGTTTGCATGTGTATCCAAAATATGATTCACAATTTGTGAATGACACACAGGTACATAGTCAACACTAATGAGCAGAGGTGGCACAGATTCAGGTGATGTATGTGGCCGACCTCAGACTGACCTCGCTTGTGTGCTTTCATGACCAATTACTTACAATGATCTCTGTCCCACCCCACACCCACAGTGATTTATCTCCATTGGTAGTAATGGGGTTTGTCACTCAGGTGTGGATGTGGTTTGATGGCAGAGTTTGGAAAGTGGATGTCGCTTCTGTTTTAGTGCAGGAGGAGGTTATTAATAACCCTGATTAGGTGTGAATTAAACTTCAACAAAATCCTGATGATACACCTGCCCCTGCTGTTACCGTACAGTCTGTGCTCTTATACTGTTGGAAATAATCTTTTTCAGAACTGATTCCATTTGGGATCAAAAGACAAAATACTTGTACCACATAATTTGATTTTAAAGGGATAGTCACTTTTTTGGAAATAGGCTCATTTTACAACTCCCCCGGAGTTAAACAATCGAGTTTTACCGTTTTCGAATCCATTCAGCTGTTTTACTGATTTTTAGAAGAATATCAGTATCCAGACAGTTTCTGGTCTCATTCACTTCCATATATATTTTTTTCCTACTATGGAAGTCAATGAGACCAGAAACTGTCTGGTTTCTGATATTCTTCTAAATATCAGAAAATCGGCTGAATTGATTCGAAAACAGTAAAACCCAACTGTTTAACTCTGGGGGAGTTGTAAAATGAGCCTATTTCCAAAAAAGTGGAGTATCCCTTTAAGGTTGTGGCTTTAAACACATTTAAAATTTGCAGTCTTTCTCTTCAGGAAAAAAAAGTCAAAGATATTCTTCACTAAACCACAATTCATTGCTTTCATCAACTGTGATGTAACAAATATTCCTGTTTTTCTTTTCAATATATGGTTAGCTTAGATTATTAGGGGGTGGGAGTTTCCTCTAAATGACCTAAGAGACAATTGTTAATGGAACCGTAATTGTTTACTAGAATTACAGTCGAAAACCACAGCTAAATTCCTATCTAATACACAGGTTAAGCAGGATGTTTGTTTATGTTTGTGTATGAATGTATGTGTGTATCCCAGTGACCCCTTAAACACCTCAGTGCTCATCACCACGGCGAGGGCAGTAGACTGTGACCTTACCAATCACAGCTCAGGCCGTCCACTTCCTCTCTCTCTCTCTCTCTCTCTCTCTCTCTCTCTCTCTCTCTCTCTCTTTTCATCCCTGACTCCTTCCCACTGTCTATTTCTCTCTTTTTCAGTCATTCAGTCTGAGAGGCATTTCCTCTCTATTTATGCAGCTCGCACCCACCCCCTCATCATGTGTGTATGTAGATGGGAAGGTTAGCGCTAGTAATTGGGGATTATGAAGTTTGGCCCTACCTCTGACAGCAGCCTAGTGAAGATGGATGATTCTCATTTTAGCCTGTAAATGTTGTCAATTCTGAAGCTACGCAACCCATCAGCGACCATGATGCATAAACACACACACACATTTCACATATAGACGTGGCACACATACACCACAGCTGGGGCAAAGATTGGAGCGAGGCCAGACGTAGAGAGAGGATAAGGTTGGTAAAAATGGCTGTTAACAACAAGGAATGGAGTTTGTAAAATAAATTGAGATGAAAAGAAGAAAAAAGAAATACCAACAAACTTTCGTTGATTTTGACTAAATAATAAGTACACAGCCGTACTGAAACTTCCATTTTAACTGTATTCCTTGTTCTCGCAATTTCTCTCTGGGGTCACGGTTTTCTCGGGGGTCGTTTTTGACACAGCCCCTCTGTAATGGCTCTCCTCTTCGCGCACATCAATAACAGATGAGGCCCCTAATCGCGCGACACCAAAATAATTTCACCCCAACCCGCAGCCACATTTACATAATAGTATTTCCTCTCAGATGCTCTTTCTCTCTTCCATTCCCTCTATCTCCCTTCCTCTATTTTTCCCTCAGCTTGTACGCATTGTCTCCTAGAAGTGCCTGTAAACTGCACTATGTGTGTGTGGAACTGAGACAGAGTGATGGGGGAGGTATTTAGCAGTGCATGCAGTATTAAATGAGCCTGACTGGCAGGGAGGCATTTATTGGTGAGCTCCTCTGGAGCAAAGAGTCGCGGCTCTCAGCATGTATAACACACGCGCACACACAATTTTAAATGCTTTATTTGAGACAATGTTATTTCCATACCTTTTTGGATAAGTATTATATTTAAAGGCACAATTCCTCCAAAAATGACGATTCTGTCATCATTTACTCACCCTCGTTTCAAACCTAAATGAAATTATTTCTTTTGAGAAACACAAAAGAAGATATTTTGAAGAACGTTTCAGCAGTTTTTGTCCAAATAAGTGGGGTCCAAAAGAACATTGCATTGCACCATATCTTCTTTTTTGTTTTGCAGAAGAAAGAAGGTCATACAGGTTTGTAAAGACTTGAGTAAATGACGACAGAATGTTTATTTTTGGGTGAACCGTCTCCTGCCAGCGCTGTTATACAGAAATGTTATACAAGTTATACAAACCGTTACTAAGTATTGACGGTGTGTAGTTTTAAGTAACAATTTTTACATGAGCACACTTACGTTTTCTTTTTTTATTATTACAGAAAGAGTATGGGAAATGATAGAGAGAATAGGATCAGGACACTCATGTCCTCCACATGAAGGGCTTTCGCGCTGAAGGAACCTACTCATAGTTCCTAGAACTATTGGCGGAAGTGCCTGCTTTTTGGCGTGTTCACACCACAGGAACTGGGGACGATTTTAGTTCCAGGAAAACCTTTTGAGGAACTAAATTAGCTCCTAATTCAGAGTAGGGTCTAACCCACCACAGTAGGAACTACCTGTGGCTGTGACGCAAGTGTGCAACGATTGGCCGAACACATGCGAAACACCAGCACCTGCCATTAAAAAAAAGCTGTGCACACACACACATAGATATCTATATAAAGGCTAGATGTCTTAAGGCAGAGTTTCTATCGTCATCACCAGAGTTTCATCTTACATCAGCTTACCGGCCATCTTGTCACAGGTAAGCTGATGTAAGATGAGTGGTCAGCACGAACACAAATACTCTTATCTCGTTGAAATCTTTACAGATTTACAAACGATTTGGTTTCTTACAAACGTTATTAACGGGCTATAATTATCTGGATGATTTTTTATTTATACACTTATTATTCATAAGTATGCTGTGTCATAACTACGTGTCATATCTGTGTTTATATCTCTGACGTTTATAACAAACCAAACCGTTTGAGAATCGGTAGAAAATTGAGCAAGTTATGGTTATTTAAATAGTACATGTACCATTAACACAATGTTACGAGTGAGCGAGCTGACTGTGACAAGATGGCCACCAGGTGCAGACGTCGACCTCCATTGGCCAGCAGCGTGGACGAGATATCTAGCCTTTATATAGATATCTATGCACACAGAGATCATAGCCTATATATTTACTCCACTAACTAACTCTACGAACATGGAAAACAGTGATAGATGGACCTCTCAACCTTTACACTAAGAAGAAAATCTGATGCGACTTTTAGGGGACCAAGCAAAACATGATAAAAATTCAAACATACTTCTAGCAGGTTTCGGGACGCTCTCAAAGTGAAATATCCTATGAATGGTGCTCTTCGGATGTGAACAATTTTTTTTAGTTTTCTCATACTTTTTTGTTGTAATGTCCGGTGAGTGGCGCTAAAATATTAATGCTCGATTGCAATTGAAACTAACATGCCACCTACGCTAAATCCTACTCCTATACCTAAACCAACAGTGTTAACAAAAGCTCTTTCATCATGACTTGTGTTACACAGGACATGCGTGCAATGCTGTACCAGGTGAGCTACCAAGCAAGTTTACTACATCAAAAGAATCTATACATATGGAGCTGAATATGTGTGGCAAATTTATTAGTTTACAAATCATGCACTATGGTTGGTCTGTATGTTCACTAATGTTCTGAGTAAGTGTTAATTGATGTAATCTGCCCCTTGTAATCATAATTTTGCGAAAAGGAATAAAAGTTGTTGGTTTTTTACTGCCACTATGTTGATTTCAGCTGGAAACTGCAGTAAATTTTTATTTATAGTTACATTTTTGGAGTTTTGCAAAAATGGAGGCATTGGACATGTATGATGTGTTGGTTTGAGTCTGACCTGCTTCATGTCCCACTCCCCATATATTATCCTTAATCTTGTACTTTTGCTATACTTTCATATAATATAAAAGCAAAAGCCCCCAAAATGAAAATGCTTTGGTCCGAGTGAGTCAAACACAACTGCATGCATTTTTTGCTCTGATCTCTTAATATTTTCTACTTTCCTCTAAAGTTTGTTTTTATGAATTAATATACTCTGGTGCCTTTATCTCTTTGGTCTCTTGGTCTAGCTGAGTAATTAGTTCAGTGTAAGGGTTGTTGGGCTGTTGATGTATCTTTGGCATAATATAAAGAGAAGGAAAGAGGAAATTCAAATGAAAAGACTCTCAAGAGCGTGCAGTTTTATATGCTCCCCCTTGAAGTGCAGGACACTAATTAATAGATCTGCCAGTGCTTAATGGTCCTTCCAGCACCACAAACTGGGAGATGGAGAGAGCAAATGAGAGGAGAAGTGAAAAAAATGGAAAAGAGGTGGAGAAAGGGTGCGGAAGGGGAGGATGAAAGATGAAAAAATAAATGTCATCACTATAGATATAGCTGGAGGGTTAAATTTATTGGTGGAGAGAAAAGAGAAACATAACATTTTATGTTTACCATCACAGCAGATGGGGGATAAATAGATATTTATATATATATATATATATATATATATATATATATATATATATATATATATATATATATACTGTATATATATATATATATATATATATATATACTGTATATATATATATATATATATATATTGTTTCTATAGTCTTACGTTATAATCGTAACGTTACGCCTTCATGCCTGAGTGTTTTGTACCAGACTGCACACACACGAGCAGCGGATCTTGCTTATTGTTTCGCTTCCCGGGAGATGTAGTTCATTGAGCGATTTTCACATAAAACTAAATGTTACTCTTCTGTTTTATGACAAACTGTGACGTTTTTGACTTTCAGAATTATCTTTTAAATTGATAAACATCATAAGTGTAATTCAGGGCACAGTTCATGAAAAATAAAAAGATAAGTTGTCTCTCGCCATTGACTACCACACATATTTTTTCCGAAATAAGGACCCATGAGCTGGAAGCGGAGGGGCGGGACTTAGGCTCTCTATAGGAATTATGCTGCCTTTAAGTGGTATTGGAATTATTATAAATATATGAATTTCCTAGCTGGAAATTGGACATGAATTGGCTCACACATCTTATAAACTTTGGCACAGTTGAGAACTATTGCTGTAGTGACTGTTAAGTTATTTTTTTTACATATCTACATTGCTTTCTCTTGCCATTATTACAGTCATGTATATTTACATAAATAACCATTTGATGCGTGTTGTATGCATTTTATACAACAGAGACCTTTATTTGATTTTAGAAACACTCCTAGAAACTATTCCAAATCAAACCTTCCAATTTGGAGATTTTACATTAGACTGAAATATTTTTAAGTGGTGGTGACGTTGAAGTCATGTGACCATGGTGTAGTTCATTAATTGACTAAATAGCTTTTACTTCTGACGATTGTATTTAGGGTTCAAAATTCATAAAAACTTCGTTCATTTGCAAGGATTATTTGACCAAAGTTATTTTCTGCAATAATCCAAAAGCCAATGGGAAAATCCTATTTGTTTTTTGTCGAAGGAAACAGAGTAATGCTATTTCCGGGTTGGTCTAAAAAAATATGTCATCCTCCAGAATGGATGGATGGGTTAATGAATGGGTGGATGGATGAATATCGCTACTTTGAAATGTCTAAAAGACATGCTGTGTCACCATGAGGTTTAGTTACAACATCCAAAAGAAAGGGTTAACATGTTGGATTTCTGACATCAGAAAGCTGCAGAATTTTGGAATAAGACTTGAAGTTTGAATTCTGAAAGTTGCATTTCATTTTCATAGTACTCTTATTTTAAAAGAGAAGGGAAGATTCAAATATCATAATTTGACTTAAAATGACAGGTGAATAAACAGATTATTTGAGAATACAATTATTTGAGAGTAATCCGGTTGATTTGGTCATATTAAATAAAATTCATTCATTTTGATGTCACTATATGAAGCACACTTTTATTTTATCTAAGAAAAACATATGAATGGTGTAATCACACCATTGTTTTTGTAATTGAGCCCTTATGTAACCGAATCAAAACAGCAGCTACAGGGGAAAGAACTAAATCAAGTCCCAAGTTCATTTCCTGCCTCTGTTAGACACAAACACACTCAACAGATTCGAGCTCTCTATCATTTCTCTCTCCTTCAGCAACATTCACAGGTTAGACTGTCAGCGGAGGGAAAACAACCTGCCAGTCAATCACCTAAGACCGCTTAGCATATACCTCTCTCATACAATCTAATTTCTAAAAAAAAAAAAAAAAAAAGAGACAGCTCTAAATTCCCAGTTCTCAGTTTGTCTGATCGTTTGTGCCACAACAAACCTGACTCACACACACACCCAGGGGATGTGGATTGACCCAAAGGTTAATGCCCTGCTCAGTAGCCTTTGACCCTGCCAGCCTCAGCGCTCAGTGGTGAAATGGACAGAGGAATTATGGGGTCTTTCAGACAAGTCTATAGAACTCTGACACTGGCCTTGTGTGTGTGTGTGTGTGTGTGTGTGTGCCTGAATGAATGTGGGGGGGATAGCGTTTGACTTTTGAGTGACGTCTTTGACTGACTATTCTTGTGGACAGTTTTTATGCAATGTGATCGTTTGTTTGTGCATGCAGCTGTACTTTTGCATCTTATGTGTTTGCATTTACACAAACCCACACAGCAAAATTTCCAGTGTTAAATTAACACTCCTGGTGTACATATGTACACCAGGAGTGTTAATTTAACACTGGAAATTTTGCTGTGAGCACTGACTAGAATGGAGACGACAGGCCCATTTAGATCCAAAGGGATTCCCCTCTCTAAAAATGGCAAAAAAGTGTCTAAAACGCTGTGGCATAAATATTCTATTCACAAGTTGCCCAGCCCAGTGAAGTCACACTATTCTAAGATCATTTGCTATAAACTCCAACTGTTGTCATCATGTACCCTCCCTCATGTCGCTCTAAACTTAAGCCCTAGGTCACTCTTTTCAGAATGTTAAAGCTGCTATTTTTCATTCAATGAATGTGCAGTAGCTGTCCAGTTTATTTGCAATTAAACACTACCGGTCCAATGAAAAAAAAAATATTTTAAAGCTGCATTTTTATTTGACCAAATAAAAGCTGCATTTTTATTTGACCAAACATAAAGTAAAAACAGTAATATTGTGATTTTTTTAAATCTACTTGAAAATACTTTTAAAATGTAATCCACTGTAAAATATATATATATATATATATATATATATATATATATTCAAGATTTGTTAACACAACATTTTTTCTGTTGTCAAATCAACTTAAATAATTTATTTAATTGAGTTAACTTATTATTTTGAGTTTCTGATGATTAAATTAATCTCCTTCATTGTATTAACACAATTTTTCCAGTTCAATCAACTTAAAATTTTAAGGCAACCAGGTTACTTACTTTTTTAAGTTAAACCAACAATATTTTTTTTCAATGTGTAATGGCAAAGTTGAAAATTCAGCAGCCATTACTTCAGGCTTCAGTCACACGATCCTTCAGAAATCATCCTGATATTGCGATTTTGAGCTTGGGTGATGATTTATGATATGTTTTATCTCAAATATGTGAGTCACCCAGGACTGCCACTAGTGCCTGTTTAAAAATGACGTGGACAGCAGTTAAAAGAAATAAGCCTAAAAGCTTATTTATGAACATGAACATTTATGAAACACTCATCTTACAGTATGAAATCTTTTTGTGATGATAATAATTGCAGAATGTATCTGATGTGGACATAGAATCATAATTCCATGTGTGTGAGTAACTTTTGCAAGCTAATAAACAAGTGTTTGCTACTTAACCCTAAACCTCTACACATTGCTGGGACTTAATCTCACCCTAAAACTCGATAGAGGACAGATCAGCACCAGCGGGGTCAAGGCCCCAGAATTAGCTTAAAGAGGTGAAAGGTCAGCATTAGCTTCAGTGTGGGGGCACATAGGTCAACAGCAGGGTTGGGACAGGGTCAAGAAATATTGGCAGCCAGGCAAGGGCAAGCGTGAGTTTTCAGAGGAGGTACACACAAGCACCGTGGCAGGAGACACGCCCCTACCCCCCCAGCCCTTACCTGGGCGGGCTTGTAGCTGATGCTGTCAGGGACGGGGTAAATGTCGGGATAGGGCTGTTGATCAAAGACATGGTCCAATACCTCGAGCTGCTGCGGCGTAAAGAGCTCTCCTCGCATCTGCTTCCGCAAGAAGTCCCGCCCTGAATGGGCATGGCCATTCGCCAAAGGAGAATCCTGTAGAGCTGGAGAGAGATTCACACAGATTTCATGAAGTAGTAATAATATACAAAGTCAAATTTACAAAAGTAGGACATTTAAGAATTAGAGTGCATATTAAGCACAAGCCTGTGTTTTGGATGCAATAATATAATAATAAACCAACTTATAATAAGGTTCTATACATGAAATCACCATTATTTTGTTTATTGTTAATCTATGGGTGCTTCAACTTGAGGCACTTTTATACGCCAGGGTTTGATTTTTATTTGAACCAATAGATTTCAACTTTTAATCAAAGGATCCTTTTATCATTTATTTTTGCTAATTTACAAATGGCTTTTACGTTTAGATTTTATTGTTGGAGTCTTGTCCCCAGCCCAGACTTTTAATAATATTATAAAAATTCAAATTCATCATAAAAAATATTATTATATTTTTAGAGCTATGATAATCTAAACAAAAGTTGAAGAATTTCCATAAATATTTCAAATATTACAGCTGTCCATTAGTTTTGACGTCATTTCCACCACACCGAACAATTCTGCTCATATATATATATAAAAAAATAAAGTACTTGTATGCCAAGTAAACAACAGTCAATAAAAACTATGCTTGAGATGAAAAATGAGACATGGTGTTAATGCCTAATAATGAAAGTAAGTACATACTTTGAGCCGAATATTTGGTTTCACTTTATTTTGATGGTCCCTTTTACACATTCTGTTGTCTATAAGTAACGTTACACCTATATGTCTATACTCGTCTCATTAGAGTGTTATAGAGTATTAATAGACTAGTAGGGTTAGGGATAGAATAAGTTGACATGTACTTGCAAAGTTACTTATAGTCAGAAGTATGTCTTTGGAGGGCGCATCATTAAGATTTAGCAGATAAGCAGACAGTCTACTAATACTCTAATGAGAGTTAGTTGAGAGTTAGTAGTCAACAGAATGTTCAAAAGGGACCATCAAAATAAAGTGTTACCGAATATTTTTATTGGCACCGTATCCAATCAAAATGTCATTTTGTCAAATTATGCAAAAAGTGTGACAATATTATTTGATTTTGTGTAAATAGTTTTTTCCATAGGAGATTTAGAATATTGGTTAAGATAGAATGGCATCAGGGTGAATAAATGTGAACTATCCCTTTAAATGTGTACCAAACCATCTCCTAAGTCAACCACTTTAATCTAATTTATTTTAACATAATCATGAGGATCTGAAACTCTATCTGCATCCTAAATTGTATACTCTCTATGTAGTATGTACTACATATATATGAACTTACTTTTCAACCGTTACAAAATGTGCTTATACTATATTCGACAATCATCATATTAGCATTGTCATGTGACCTATGGCATAATTTGGTTTGCCATTCATGACTTCTCTCCCATGGCCAAATGGGATAGTAAAGTGTCCATTGGATGCACACATTAGAATCTCTCTATAGTCATCTATAATCTCTATATGTCATCTTGGCACTTTCCCCTACTGTTTTATGATCACTGCGAATTTTTACTTCAGTATTTTGCCTGCTATATAGTTGGTAAGGGGAGATATGGGGCCTGACATATGAATTATAATAGTGATTTATTTCTCTTTGTCATAATGATCATAAAGGTACTTGAACTTTTTTCAAAACCAACAGCCAGAGACTCAAGCACACATACAGGCACACAAACAGATTCCTGGACTTGTGTCCTCCTCTCTGAGCGAGTGTTAAGGCAGCGTGTGAGTCAGTTATTACTGGGCTGTTGAGTTTCTGAAGAGACAATTATAAGAGCTGAGAAAGCTACAGCCCTCAAATGATTACAAGGTGAGAAAAGAGAGAGAGAGGGGGGGATGAAAAAAGAAGAATAGAAACGAAAATCCCTGATATAGAGCCAATTCATTTCTTCAAAATGCCTCTGAGAGGTTATTCTAGGGAGTTTGAGTCAGAGGCCAGAGCAATCCCCACAAAACGAGAAAGAGAGATGGAGGGATAGAAGGATAAAATTCCAGGCAGACAAAGCTGCTATCCTAACATTCCTTTTTCCTCCTTCATTTGAACACAGAAATCGATCCATTTGAATGTGAATTCAGATCCAGTTTACTGCCGCCTGCGGTTATTTAAAAGAAAGATCTGCTAGTCACTGATGGCGTGAAGGTCCCATGTGTCTCTAATACACCTCAACGCCAGGACTTACTTAAATGCTCTCTCTCTCTCACACACACACACACACACACACACAGAATGCACAGAGAGTGTATGATCTCCAGTGTTTTGACCCTCTTAATCCCAGCGGTCAGTGTGTCTGATAGAATTCAATTGATCAATCATGTCTGTGAGATGGCACCATTTCAGCAGGTTTATTGCTTTCCACTCTTCTCAAAGACTGTCCACTGACGGCACACACACACACACACACAAAAGATGGCTGAAAGGTTGGATCTTGGTTTTTAAAAGAAGGGCTGTTTGTAAAACCCAGCTCTCAGGAGTGTTTGTGTGCTTTGCTTATATTTGTGCACATGGTTGTTCAGTAGGGACTAAAACATCTGAGACCACTAGTGAAAATGCATTTATTTAGAATTCTAATTTCATATAACATTTGCCTTATTACAATTTGTACTATCAGATAAATATTGAATTTAGATGAAATTCAGAATTTCTTTTAGAGCCCGACCGATAAAGGATTTTGAAGGCCGATACCGATACAAATATTTGTTGGTTTTAAAATCCGATATTCCAATATATCGGCCGATATTTTTTTCCAGAAACGCGCAACAAAACATTAACAGATTCCCCTAACATTAGTTATTTGTAGTTATTTATGAGTTTTAACTAAAATAATATGATAATGCATTTTAACTTTAACTTTAACTTGTTTCTTTTATTGTCACAACAGAACAGACTGATGATAGTGGCATTAGCTAGCTTTGTGGTTAGCTAGTCTATGATGAGCCATAAATTAGCAATGGATAACGTCACACTGCAAATTGTAAAATATACATTTTCAATATAACAGGCCAAGGAGAGATGATACGTCTCATTCCTATAACTGTCACGCGCTATTACAGAAATACTTCAGTCACATTGTCAAAAGTTAAAAGAACAGTCAGTCAACTACACTGTAACAACATAACGTAACTATTGCTAGCTAATTCCGCTTCACTCTCGGCTTATTTAACTGCAGCAAAACTTGACATGATAGTCACAAATTTTGTCATGCTTATTTGAGAACTGATGGGCATGTTCTTTTAATTGTTATTAATTGTTATTCAAGCAATGTAAGTCTCGTGACCAACTCAACGAGTGTTGCCAACAGGGACTTTGTAGAGTGCCCTCTGGTGGACAAGCTATAGAACTCCAACACTCATGACATGGTTCAAATGTGTTTCGTCCATTTTTATTTTATTTTTGAAATATTCATTTATCGGCCATTATAACTACCGATACCAATAGTTTGGAAAATGCCTGATATCGGCCGATAATATTGGCCTGCCGATATATCGGTCTGACTCCAATTCCTTTGTAATTGGGTTTTCCCCTTTTCTTTCAAAGACAGCAACACTCAAGCTGGCATAAATTCCACAATTAGTTAATTATATTATATTATATTATAGATTTTTTTTTTCATCATAACTTTCTGTTGTGTTTCTAAATCCTAATCAAAACCCTTCCAGGTTTCAATAAACCAAGTCTTAGATTTCAATCTGAAACATCTATAAAGATGCAGTCATATTAATGAAATTTCACCAGATTTCACAGAGCAAAAAATGCCTTTTGTCAAAAGTGTAGCGATGTATGAAGCACAGCTCACACAGAAGTCATATTCAAACCAAGCAGCTTTCTATTGGTCAACATGACTGAATTGAACCCATTACAAAATCTGTATGGGGAGATCTTTTGCCCTCATGTGAAATCCCCAATCACATGGATTCCTATTGAAGTTACTGGATTTCACCAGCAAAAATGTGAAGAACAACAGGCGTCCACAAACATATCTTAAAACATAGCCATTGAGTGTCAAAACATTGTTATGGACTTTTTTGTAGTTGTTATTATTACACAGATACCTGTTTATCTGTGACTGTTTGCGTGTATGTTATGTGTGTAACTTTCACAGTGTCAGCCACCATGTGTGAAATGCAATTTCAGACACATCTGGAGACGCACTCAGCCATATCAGAGCAAAAGAGAGACAGTAAGAAGAGAGGTCGCCGATATAGCTATTTTTCACCAAATTTAAACAAACACACCATACCAGCATCATGGTTAACCAACCTTCCTCGTGTGAAGTTTCGAACCCCACAAACCCACACGCACACAAACAGAATCATTGGTCTTAGGTATTCAGATGTTCTCTGGCCTTTTGTCTCTCAGCCTCTGAACCTGCTATAGGGAACCACTCTCTGTAACCAGACACAATACAGCCCAGCTGCATTCAGGGTTAACCCCACTATTCACACACACACACACACACACACACAGAAGGAGAACGGAGGAGAGGCATCTTCCTGGCTTCAAAAGCAGAAACAATAGCAACAATGAGATCACCGTTGTGCCCCCTCTGTCTTTTTCTGTCTTCCTCTCTCTTTCTCTCAGGGGTGAGGTTGAAGGTTTTTGGGGCAGAAAAAACTGTTTGGCTGATTTCTTATGCAATTGTGTGTGTTTGTGTGTGTGTGTGTGTGCGTGTGCCAACCTTGACAGATCAAAGTATAAGTCTCTGAAAGGAGGATACCAACCTTTAACAAATCCCACTGTTATCATCTATCCCCTATCCTCCCTCTCTCTCTCTCACTCCCCCTCTCTTTCACAATCCCCCCACCTTATTAAAAATTTCCCTATCTTCCTTTCAGAATATTCCGAGATAAAAATGACTGAAATGAAACTGGACAAGAAGTGAACATATTAAACGGCAGAGGAAATCACGTCTGTCCTGATGATGTCCACTGCCGATGCAAACATCCCGGTTTGGTTTGTGAAATTGAACAGAGTAACAACCATAAATTTGTATAATATTTCTATTTAACTTTTTTCCGCCCTTCGCTTGTTGAAGTTTTTTTACATTAAAGGAAGGTTTCTTTATTGTTTCAGGGGGCAAAGAGAACATTGTCCGACCCCTCTGCCCCGTACCACAGGCCTCCTGTCTTTCTTTATTCTATTTCTCCTTTCCTCCACTCCTCCCCTCGTCCATTCCTCCTCCGTTCTTAGAGAATGGGCAGACACAATGCTTCTGTTCTAGAGGCCCCACGAGTCAAGTTCTCGCTTTCAGATCACTTCCCTTGGGTCAAAGGGCACCAGTGGGCTTTCCCCAAACACACACACACACACACTAAGCCATCCAAACCCTCTGCCACTTCCTTTCCTGCTTGTGTGCAGCTGGAAATCATGGTGTCTTGCTTCACTAAACATGTATTTCGTCTCCCTCTCCCTTTTTGAAAGCATTACCACTCAGCATAGAAATTCCTAGTATTACATAGATGCAATTTACCGAAGTACATGAAAAACATCTTTATTTAATTTCTCGCTTTTGCGGCCTGGGTATCGATAGAAATTTCCAAATTCACGTTTTTCTGAAGGTTGAATAAAAGAATGAAATTTCCCAATTCAACACTGATTCACAAGCTGTAAGTTTGGGTATATTTCAGTTATGATGTCCATTTTGCAAACATATGAAAGAAATTCTCTCTGCTATTGCTGTATATTATAGAGGGCAGTGATTCAGACTGATTGAAATGAGTAACTGATCTTTTATTCATTTAAAAGCATTCATTAAAACCGGCTAACAAAAGTCAATCACTTTCTGAATTGAGCTACTCTGGTTGTCCTGTGTTTTTAATTCACTAAAAAGAACCAGTTCATAAGACTCATTCGTTTTAGGAATCGGTTTACACTTTTCATGCAGTATGTTTTTGATTCACTATAAAGAGCAAGGTTATAAGAGTCATTTGTTGCAGGAATTGGTCTACACTTTTCACGCTGTATGTTTTTGATTCATTACAAAGAACAAACTTAACCGAGTTGCAGTAATTGGTCTACACTGGTCTCACTTTATGCTTTTGATTCACTAAAAAGAACCAGCTCATGAGACTCATTCGCTTTAGGAATCGCTTGGTCACACTGTATGTTTTTGATTCACTAAAAAGAGCAAGGTTATAGAGTCATTTGTTGCAGGAATTGGTCTACCCTTTTCACACTGTATGTTTTTGATTCATTACAAACAACAAGCTTTACCGAGTCATTCATTGCAGTAATTGGTCCACACTGGTCTCACTCTATGCTTTTGATTTACTAAAAAGAACCAGCTCATGAGACTCATTCACTTGAGGAATTGCTTACACTGGTCACACTGTATGTTTTTGATTCACTAAAAAAAGACGACTCATTACTTTTATGAACTGTTTTTTCGTGCAGTATGTTTTTGATTCACTAAAATGAGCTGGCTCATAAGACTTGTTCGCTTTAAGAATCGTTTACACTGGTTGTGGTATATGTTTCTGATTCACTAAAAATAACTGACTCATAAGAGTCATTTGTATGTACGCATGTGCAAATTTTTTGTTATAAAGAGTTTTGGCGGTGTTTGAGAAAAGTATTCATGTCATTTGAAAGATGTAGTCAATAGTCATTGAATGCATTTTGTGCTTACTGTAAGCAATGCTAAATAATCCACAATTTAGCCCACATAGACTGCTGTTGTGCTGAGTGTGTGAAGAGGTTTAAAAAGGTGATCAAAATATTGAGAAATGGGTCCTATCGATTTGTAAAAGAACTGTAAATCACAATCTGTAAATCGCCCATCCTACTCTTTCTCAATTTTACAACATCATGACCACGCTCCCTAACACGTGTCTTATACTTCTTAAAATTTGCAAGCAGTGTAGGTTACTAGCTGCCAAAACTATCGCTCATGTTACTTTATGCCTTTAGCAAACCCATGAGAACAGCCCAGACGTACTCACACACACACTGCAAAACATCACAGCACTGACCACCCGCAGTTTCACCACGTCAATTAAACACACAAATTCATTTAGTCGCCCCTCCCTCCCTGCTGGATGTGATGTGTTGCATTAATTAAAGTGGCAGACGTCGGCCTAATTGGAGCTTGGATGAACGTTGATGTGTGTGTGTGTGTGTGTGTGTGTGTGTGTTCAGCTAAGCCAGTAGTCAACGTACAAAGTTGCATTGCATAGTTTATGCAGTTGCCTTATGCAGTTTATACAATTCTGACTTGAGTAGTATTATTGTATTATGTGTTTGCATTTACAAGATAGATAACATAACAATAAGATAGATAGATAGATAGATAGATAGATAGATAGATAGATAGATAGATAGATAGATAGATAGATAGATAGATAGATGATAGATAGATAGATAGATAGATAGATAGATAGATAGATAGATAGATAGATAGATAGATAGATAGATAGATAGATAGATAGATAGATAGATAGTATATATATATATACATATACATATACATATATATATATATATATATATATATATATATATATATATATATATACATACATACATACATATATATTATTGCTTAACTGCCAAATGAAAATGTACTAAATAGAAATGAATCTTCTATTGTTGATGTCTGGTATTTCATATCGTGTGTGAGAGTATGTGGATGACATCTGGAGTTCCCTCATGTACTGCAGGGGTCTGCCAAGCAATGGCTTTTTAATAGACATGTGTGCAAACACACACATACACATGCACATCTACATGCACACACTGTGCCTCCCCTGGATAGAGATGTTTATCTAAGACGTGCCAGCGGTGTCCAATCCCCCACCTACTCTGATGCATCTGTCAATGTTCAGCAACTTCCATCTGTGCTCTGTGTGTGCTTGTGTCTATGTGTGTGTGTATTAATATGACATTATGCAGAAAGAAAGAAAGAAAGAAAGAAAGAAAGAAAGAAAGAAAGAAAGAAAGAAAGAAAGAAAGAAAGAAAGAAAGAAAGAAAGAAAGAAAGAAAGAAAGAAAGAAAGAAAGAAAGAAAGAAAGAAAGAAAGAAAGAATACATGGTGTAATTGAATTTTTGTTCTGTAATTGCTGGTCAACATTATGTCTCATTAGTGTCCTGCATGAAATAAAACAGCATGAATAACACTTTAAAGGGCATATTGCAGGTTAGAGGACCCAACGAGTCAATGTACTCACCCTCATGTTGTTGCAAACCTGTATGAGTTTCTTTCTTCTGCTGAACACAAATGAAGATATTTTGAAGAACGATTGGAAGCAAACAGTTGTTTGGCAC
This sequence comes from Cyprinella venusta, assembly GCA_038021265.1. Lineage (NCBI taxonomy): Eukaryota > Metazoa > Chordata > Actinopteri > Cypriniformes > Leuciscidae > Cyprinella > Cyprinella venusta. Next base: position 29,019,688 of record CM075866.1, read on the forward strand.
CATTGACTTCCATAGTAGAAAAAAATATTATGGAAGTCAATGGTGCCAAAGAACTGTTTGTTCCAATCACTCTTAAAAATATCTTCATTTGTGTTCAGCAGAAGAAGGAAACTCATACAGGTTTGCAACAACATGAGGGTGAGTAAATGATGACAGAATTTTCATTTTTGAGTGGAGTACCCAAATTACCTGTGATATGCTCTTTAAAAGGATAGTTCACTTTGGAATTAATTTTTGATATGTTTTAGCTTACCTCAAGGGCATCCAAGATGTAGGTGTCTTTGTTTTCACAGTATTTTCAATTTTGATATTTTTAGGTCAAACCGTTCTTGTTTGTCAGTCATATAATGGAGGTATATGGGGTCCACCCTGGGTCCACCTCAAAGAGCATGCACAGAGAAGTCCAAATTAAACATGTTGAAACGATTTTTTTTTTCCGCACTTCCGACGCTTTCCGGTGCTTGCGCAGACCGAAGCGCCCGTGCCTTCAGATCACTTGGACGTGGCTGTGGTTACAAGAGGTAAAAATGATATAAATCGTGTTCTTTTTCTCACACAAACCACTCGTTTCGTGTCTTAGGCCATTAATGTGTACTTACATTTACGAGTCATTAAATCATGTTTCATTTGGACTTCTCTGTGCATGCTCTTTGAGGAGGACCCCATATACCTCCATTATATGACTGACAGACAAGAACGATTTGACCTAAAAATATCAAAATTGAAAATACTGTGGAAGCAAAGACACCTACATCTTGGATGCCCTCACTCTAAAAAATGCTGGGTTGTTTTAACCCCAATTTTGGGTCAAATATGGACAAACTCAAACATTGTGTTAAAAATGTAATTTAAAAATGTAACCCAATGGCTGGGTTTGTCCATATTTGACCCAAAATTGGGTTAAAACAACCCAGCATTTTTTAGAGTGCTTGAGGTAAGCTAAAACATATCAAAAATTAATTTCAAAGTGAACTATCCCTTTAAACTAAGTTTAGAGTAGATGTTCTGTTCCTGAAAACAAAGCGCAAACATCGACTTACTTTCGTCTCTCTTCCGCTTGCTTGCATCGGCAGGTGAGCTAATTCCCAGAATTCCACTGATAGAGTAGGAGGAGCCTGCAGTGTCACTGGTTACTGAGGATACCTGGGTCACTGCCACTGTAGAGGCTAGAAAGTTACAGAGAGGTTATGAAGACCACAAATGTCCCAAAACAAAGTGCTGCTCATCGTGCTGACAGGACTTTCCCATTGGAAAGAATAAACTGTGATAAAGAAAAATGCAGGTGTCCTCTATTTCATTTTTTTCTGTATGTTGGTTGTACCCCATTATTTTTTGGTTGCACAACATGAATTTGATTTGTCAAATATTAAAACCTGTGAGTCTATTTTTGTCTTATACAACAGTCTTCAAAACATATTTCTTGTTTTCCACAGAAGAAAGAAATGCTTACAGGTTTGGAACGACATGAGAGTGAATAAATAATGACAGTTTTTTGGGGGTGAACTATTCTTTAAATAAAGCTTTCTTTTCGAGAATATTATTTGAATGAGTTTTTATTTTTTTTATTTATTTTTTTTTTGCTATAATAGCAGGACAGTACCTCTCTAACGTTTTCACTTTATGCCCCAAAAATATATCCAAATTTTAAATTAAAATATATTCATAGTTCAAAAAGACCATTAGCATCGTGTCATCAACCCTTATACATAAATTGCTCGGAATTTGTAATGTGATCTATTATCCATTAATATTTTGTATTGAACTGGTGTAACCTGCGGTATCATCTTCCATTTTTAGTCCATTTTAATCATTGGTTGGATTTCCAGGTAAGTGTGTGTCTGTGTAAATATCTCTGGACAGAATTGGGTTTTATGTGATTCTAGCCTCTGCCTAGTTAAAGCTTCCAGCCCAATGTCTTTTGTTGATGTGTGAGGTGTTTTTGAGTTTTGTTTTCCCTCTCGTGGTTCTTGGCCCAGCGTTTTCCCCGTTTAAGACCTTTCACCAAAAACTGCTGTCACTCTATCCTAGCAGCGTGCTGCCGCCCAAGGATAAGATGCTAACAAGCTAACAGCTTTTCGACATGTCTGGCTGTCTGTGAGGTCTTGGCAGTAAGGGACGAGGCCACAAAGTCTTCTCTCTGTCAACCCTTCATTCTTTCTCTCTCTCTCTCCTCTTTATCTCACTTCCTGTCAGCTGACGTACAGCCTGAGTGACAGTACAGTGGCCCCAAGGGGACACTAAGGTGTAGAGATGAGGCTAATCCCACATCCCAACAGACTGCGCTAAAATGGAGAAGGTGGGGAAAAAAGAAAAACAAATCGCTCGGAGAAAAGATAAACGCCTTTGCTCGCCCGCCGCTCTCGTTTGCTAACCAGGTGGAAAATGTAATGAATGCATATCCATCCATTTTTTACCCCTGATTTATCGTTTCAATTATCTGATTCTCTTATTCTTTTGCACTTTTTCCCCCCTCACGTCAAGGAACGGAAACCCGAAGCGAGCGCTTTATATTCGAAATCCCTAAATTTCAATTTTCCGCCTGAGTATGAGAACTATTTATCATCATAATCTGAAGGAGACAGAGAACTGGCAAGCGTTGTGCGTGTGAAATTAATTTAGATTAAGCGGAGGTGTGCGATTATGAAGATTACTGACAGTGAGACAAACACAGTTCAATAGTTTATTAACTGCCAACGGGAGTTTTCCTCATAAACTGGTCTCAGACCATTTTTAGAGACTCCCCTTTGGTTTTTGGAGGCGGCATTTTGAGCGTCAGGGATTGAAGGATGTAATCAAACGTTGAAGATTGAATATATCTAAATGTAAATGTTTCAAAATCTCAAATCTCAGTCCCCCTCAATGTCTAGCATTGGTATATGACACTGCCTAGATAAGTTTCATAGGGTTACTGGGATGGTGAAACTTTTTTATTCCAGTTTTCAGTCACTTGATCCTTCAGAAATCTCAGAAAAGACTTTTTTTTTGATTATTTTATAACATTTTAAATACATTTACTGTCACTTACTATCACAGCAGAATAAAAGTAATTTCAAAATGTAGTCAAAATGTTGAGTGGTAGGACTGCTTTTTTCAGTAGCTACATTTCTATTTATTTTTACAGTAAAATCAAAATATGTTTCAATCCTACCAAGGACTAAAATTATCCATTGTGAGGAATTTGAAATATGACAAAAGTAAATGTGACATTGACTCTTACCTAAGTTATGGGCAGAGATCGCTCCTGATTGGCCAGGTGGTTGCTGGACTTTAGTGCGAATTATCCTGCGGCAAAGACAGAGCAAACAGGAATTAGACATTATGGTCCGTTTGAGGTTGACCATGCAAAGGTGCTATGTGTAGGGGTGTGTGGGTACTGTATATGCTTTAATATAAGAATGCAAGCACGTGATGTGTGTGTATGTATGTGTGTGTGTGTGTGTGAAGTGGCTCATGCAGGCTGACATGGCAGCAGAGTCTCACACTTCCTGCATGGCTGCTCAAGCAAAGCACCTTTCCCCTCTCTGCCCCCCCCCCCCCCCCCCTCTCTCTCTCTCTCTCTCAATCTCTCTCTTTCTCTCTCTCTCTCTTTCTCTCTCTCTCGCCCAGAGAAAGATTGTCATTGTACACATGCTGTTGAACCAGTGAGCTGGACACTGCTCATGAATATATGTCTTTTTATTCCACTAAGTCAGTCAGTCCTGTTGTTTTTCTCTATCCTCCTCCGTTCTTTCTATCTATTATCCATGCATTTCTCTATCCCTTTTCTAAAGTGATCAACTATTTCACAAAAATGTAATGGTCTGTACACATACGTTTTTGAAATAAGTCTTATGCTCAAAAAGGCTACATTCAAATCAAAAACACAGTATTGTAAACAATAACCAGTAATATTGTAAAATATTATTACAATTTAAAATAATTGTTCTATATTCTATTTGATTATTTTTTTTCAAATGTAATTAGTTCCTGAGATGCAAAGCTGAATTTTCAGCAGGAATTACTTCAGACTTCAGTGTCACATGATCCCTCAGAAATAATTTTAAAATGCTAAATTGGTGCTCAAGAAACATTTCTTATCATAATCCATGTTGAAAACAGTTGCACTGCTTAATATTTTGGTGGAAACTGTGATATTTTTTTTCAGGGTTCTTTGATGAATAGAAACTTCAGAAGAACAGCATTTATTTGACATAGAACATTTTTGTAACGTTATAAATGGATTTACTGTTAATTTTGTTCAATTTAATGCTCAAAAGTATTCATTTCCTCAAAAAAAAAAAAAAAAAAAAAACGCTAATTTTACTGACCCCAAAGTTTTGAACAGTAATTTATGTACACAAACATGCTTTATGCAAATTCACAAACAAATTCGGAAATTCGGAAAAACACACTTTAAACAAGTTCAAAACCCAATCAAACCTTAAAAGGTTCAATCTTTTGATCTCAAAAGGGTCACTCCCTTATATTTTAAGGAAATCAAAGTTTGAAAAAAATTCAAATTGACACTTAAACAGACATTTTTGTGTCAAGTTGAATGGATAATGAAAATATTTTAACCGTGCACACACACACACCTGTTGATTGAGCTGACACTGGGCACGCTGTCATTATCACACACTCTCTCAGCCAGCAGTCTGTCTCGGATCTCCCAGGCAAACATGGTGGGGTTTTGGCGTTTGTAATCAGCGATTTTGTCGACGACTTTGGGTGTAGCAACCTTTGGTTTGGAGCCTCCGATCACCCCTGGTCTGATGCTGCCTGTCTCATAGTACCTGTGGAGCAAATAGATAGAGAGTTGTATTTAACCAGGCAAGATAAACAGAGAGTTCTGGCATTGTAGGCCTATAATGCCTTGCTGTCAGCACGCAGTAGGTTGCTAGTAGTAACACAGACACCGTGAACAACACCTTTCACAAACCTGAAATGATCAATCTGTTCAGCCGATAAAAAAATAAAAATAATATTTTTAAACCATACACACTGGAACTCTGAAATACACCCTGGTCTAAATTCAGATTGAAGCCATACAGATAAATGCACACCTGTGTCCACACATTCTGTATTATGGTAAGCGTAAACAGCCTATATTTAAAGGAATAGTTCACCCAAACAAAAATCAATTACTCACCCTCATGTCGCTCCAAACTCTTAAGACCAAGTTCATCTTGGGAACACAAATTAACATCTTTTTGATGAAATCTATGAGCAACGCAACTACCACTTTCCACAAAGTTCATAAAGAGATTTTAAAAGAAATTCATGTGAATTGAGCGGTTTAGTCAAAATTTTCTGGAGAGGTACGATCGGTTTATATGATGAACAGATTGAATTTAGGCTTTTATTGACATATAAACTTTGATTAGCGAACAGAAGCTAAACTGAACTTGCTTGAAGTGCGAAAAGCAAACGTCTTGCGGAAGCTCGAACTGCTGCGTAACCAGCCCGTTCTCATAGCAAGGCGTCATATACTGACGCTTTTGGCATTTCGTCTACATCCAACGCACATGGCACCCTTCAGCGTCAATATGAAACGCAAATAAATATGGGCCAGAAGGCGCCTCCTAGTGGTGTAACCCTAAACCTACCCCAGAACTAAACCTACCATAACCGAACAAAAGCCCTGTGCGTGTTATATTGTCTCTAAAGGGTGCCATGTGCGTTGCATTTCGACGAAATTTCAAAAGTGTCACTATATGACACCCTAGGATGAGAATGCGTTGGCGTAACACACGAGAATCAACATCATTGGTTCTTGCACGTCAAGCGACCATGCTTGAGCTACTGTTTACCACAACTGATGTGTGAGTTGATTCATAATAAAACTAAAAAATAAGTGATCGGGTCTCATTAGAAATTTTGGACTAAACCACTCAATTCTTATGGATTAGTTTTACGAACTCTTAAATAACTTTGCCATCAAAGTGGTAGTTGTGTAGACTGTCAACAGAGGGACAGAAAGCTCTCAGATTTCATCAAAAAGATCTTCATTTGTGTTCCGAAGATGAAAGAAAGTCAAACGGGTTTGGAACGACATGAGGTTGACATGAGGTTAAGCAAATCATGGTGGAATAATCATTGATTTAAATATTAATAAATTATTATACATTTTTAATATTAATACATTTATTTAAAATATATTGAAAATGAGATCATTTGGTGAATAATCATTATTTAAATGATTCATATTAATGCATTATTATTATGATATTCTAATACGCTTGTTAACATTTCTTATTATAAATGCCGAAAACAGTTGTGATGCTTAATATTTTTGTGGAAACTCTGATTCTTTGATGAATAGTAAGACGTTTATTTGAAATAAAAAAATATTTTGTAACAATGTAAACGATTGAACTCTTTTTTTGTTCAATCCTTGCTCAATAAAAGTATTAATTTATTACAAATAAAAAAAAAATCCTAGTTTTGAGTTACCTCAAACTTTTGAACTGTAGTGTATATTATGATATTAGTGATATATGATATTATTATTTATGAATGATTATATTAATGCATTTATTAACCATTTGAAAATGTATCGAAAATCTGACGATTAATTAAACTTTAATTAACGTGATCTTGAACATTGGTGTCTCATATATTAGCTTTTTCTCTAGCCCAGCTATGCATTACAGTAATTTCACCAAGGTAAATGGGGTTTTAGGTGCTCTGCTTCATCATGCATGGCTAGATTTAGTTAATGTCCTACACACAAAGATAAAGCATACAGCACAGCCATGAAAAGTTCCCCAAAATTAGCATGCAGAAAATTCCCTCATTACAAGAGAGCCGAGTTAGTCATACGCCTTATTTACTCAAACCTCACTTGCAGCCCACATATTAGTGTGTTTTCTGCCTGAGCAGTAAGAGGGAGGGAAGATATTACCACACACACACACACGCACACACAGAGAGCGCTGCAGTAACGGTTGAGTGAGTTGGACCGGGGCTGGGGGAAGAGGGCTGAGGCAAAGGAGAACAATGCGAAACACATTTTTTTGATATAGCTAAAGGCTCTAGCACTAATCCACACCTTTATCCATTCAAATTCTGCCCTCCCCCTTAACCCCTTCCTCCCTCTCCTTCACTCTTTCCTCCTCTCTCTCTCCCTTTCTCTGTCCTTCCAGCCATCCCTCCCTCCTCGGGAGACGTATGGTGCCCGGTGTCATTTTGATGCAAATGTAAAATGTGATGAATCTTTTCTTTTTTTTGTCCCAGAAAGAAAAGACGGCGCTTTGACTTTGGCTTCGGTGCGAGATTTCAGAATTACTGAATTTCAACGTGTCTCCTTTGAAAGGAACCGCTGAGTCAGCCTCAAGTTGAACCAAAGGCAAGGGGAATATCAGCCGTACGGCCGGCATTCATCAGTGTATGGATATTTTGGAAATTGATATTTATTATGGATTATGTATCAGTTGACTTTGGTGAAAGAATGGAAGGATGGTTGGAAAGCATTTAAAGGCAACAAACAGACACTGGCTCCACTGTTTGAATGCAATAGAGGACATTAAGCTGGTTTCCCAGGCAATGATTAAGCCCAGTTCTGGATAAAACAGCACAGGCAATGGAGATTCTCCATTCAAAATCCTCTTCGATTTGGGACAAGGCAAACTCTGTCTGTGTGAACTAATCCATATTATTCACCAATGCAATGTTATATGAAAATAATCATATAATATCTTGAGAAACTGTCTTTAAACTGACATAGAGCTCTATGTCACATGTTCGCCTAGTTGCAAGTTGCATCCACTCTCTTATATAATATATTTTAATAGTTTACAGTTTGAGAAATGAGTTTCATAAAGTGCTACATGTTTAAGTCTCTTATACTCATCAAGGCTGCATGTATTTGATCAAAAATAGAGTAAAACAGTATAATAATAGATCATTTTCCAATTGAATATATCTTGTTGATGCTCAAGAACCATTTCTTATTATTATCAATGTTGAAAATGGTTGCGCTGCTTAATATTTTTCTAGTTAAAGTGATTATTTCAAGATTGTTTGAGGAATACACAGTTCAACAGAATCACACACATACTTTGGTGCTATGATATAGAATGATGTATGGTTAAGGTTAGAGTTTATATATATATATACACACACTCTGTTCTGCTTCTGTTTGACATTTTCTTATGATAAGCAGAACTCACCTGCCGAGTATCTTGCTGACGCAGCCGTGGCTGACCCGGAGCTGGCGGGAGATGTCACATGGACGTACGCCCTGATGGGCCAACTCCACTATCCTCTGCCTCACCACGTCAGGCAAAGGCCGCCCGTTTACAAACACCCCACCCAGCTGATTCACCCCTCCATGCCCTGCGGACACAGACAGCAATAAAAGGACACTGAGCAAATCATATCTTCCTTAAATACAGAAGCTTTCACATATAGCAGGTAAAAGGTGAGTGCTGGTGTGTGCGCACGTGTCTTTGACCTGAAGGTTACGATTCATTATTCAGTCTCTTCCCCTCCTCTTTATCATATCTGCCCCTGGTGGTCACCTAGAGAATTGCACATGACCTCCTCACTCAAGTTTGTTTTTGTGTATGGTCTATAATTGTAGTGGAGTCTCTTTTTTTTTTTTTTTTGCACAGTGGGTGGTGGGCTGAACCTCCATGATGGGCTTAGACTTTTGGATATTTTCTTTCATTCTTGTACTGTATATATATTCATTAGAATTCAGTATCTTATCATCATTTCAGTGCAGAAGTCTTTGTGGTAATCCAGCCCAATCTGCCATATTAACATACTGATTGCTTCAGAAGGAGAACACACAAACACACATTTACACACACAAAGGGACTGGGGGATCTGTTAATCCGAGCTACAGGGTAATGGATCTTAAATACATCCGGGCAGGCGATATCAAAAAGACCAAACTGGCCTTGTGTCCTCATAACTATATATATGTTCAGCTAAACGAAAATTAATACCCAGCTACGTGTCATTTTCATTCTCTCAAGGCAGTGAGCTGCTTTTTAATGAAGTTCCTTTACTGAGCGATTTGACCTCTGAGAGGTCTGTAGAAGTCTGATTTCAGTTTCATTTGACCGCTTTTCTATTTCGTTTTGCTTCAGTTTCCTTTTTCTTTTAACAGTTTATTATTTAAAAACTTACTGGCAAAGTCATAAGGTCAACTAGCTCGGTTGATTTTAAAGATGTACATTATAAATTAGGTGTGCAAACTTTTTTATGATTAAATGTGTGTGTGTGTATGTATATAATTTTGCTTAATCCCCACAGTTTTAATGTGATAAACAGCATCACATATGTGTCCTTAAGAAACACACACAGTGAAATGCATCAGACAAACGGTCAAATGAAACTGAAAGTCGAGAATAAAATGATTCTTCCTGTGGATGGCCTTATGTTCTTAAATATGGATAACTTAGAGAGTTTTTAGATCCGTTTATGTTGAAATTCTAATACTTTAGTCAAGTCAAGTCACATTTATTTATATAGCGCTTTTTACAATACAGATTGTATCAAAGCAGCTTCACAGTGATAACATGAAAGTAATACAACACAGATCAATAATATTGTTGAATATTAAATGTCCCCAAATGTTTAGTTAGAAAAGGTGGAAACTTTTTAGCTGCAACTAATCACCAGTTAAGCATTGATTTACAGTTGTTGTGATGACCATACATATTATTAATATATGCACAATGAGCAAGCATGCGTTTAAGTGTGTATGAGATATGTGTTTGTTTGAATATGAGAGCGTAGAGAAATAAGGTTGCCGTAAGGATTAAACGAAACAAGCTATTCAGATGTGATCTGACCCAGACTTTTCTTCAGCAAATACTGCAGGCTTATAAATCGAAGTGTTCCTAGAGCTTTGATTGATTTCGAGGCAGGTTCCGTTTAGAAATGGCGAGAGCGGCTGAAAGACATTCATGCTCCCCCATCCAGAAAATAAACCCGATTAGAGACGCTGCTCCATTACGATCCGCTATCGGCCGCCTCGGTTAAACCAAACGCCAGCAAAGCGACGTGACATCAGGCGTGCTTTAACAAACACACTCGAGAGGGAAAAAAAAGAAAAGAAACAACTACGGGACTACCTTCATTCATGCAGGGTAAATGCATTGTTTTCGAGAATGAATGCATGCAGAATTTGGAAATAAAATCACAGATACATTTTGAAAATAAAAAAGAGTTTGATTTATCTTGTAGCCAAGGCTATAGTAAAAAAATACGTTTAAAAATAGGCTATAAAGTGCAGTAGCCTAAGCGTTTAGGTTTCCTGGATTAAAAAAGTTTTAAAGAGATTTTTTTTTAATTCTTCATATGGTCATAAACTAGTAGTGTACATCATATTATTAGTAACAGGTTGATTATTAATATTTTGTCGTTTACTCATGTAACATATCATTACCAATTAATTATTAATGTCTCACTGCCTATAGCCTATTATTTATTTTATTTACTAATAATGAATTTTTGCATAATTTACGTAAAATTGTAAAAAGAAAAGAATACTGTTTAAAAAAATAAATAATACCAATACCAAACAAACAAGGGAAACTCAGAGCACAGAAACAAAAGATGACACGTCAGAAATTCCAGCAAAAAAAAAAAAAAAAATCTTAGCAAAGTTCAGTGCTTCACTCCTAAGTAAGACTGAATTAGGCTGGTCATTTTTTTTTTCGATAGACAATGACAATTTCGTATTTAAATTTTCTATTTAATTCGTGTTTAAATAAAAACAGATAAAACGCTGTTAGAAGTCTTTGGCAAAATTAATATACGACTACGCATTCATCGCTCGTGTCAATTTAGGGTAAAACTTTAACCAATTTATACGACCAACTAGTGGCCTAATAACAACTGTAAAATAGCCTATAATTTACTGCACCTGGTGTTAAATATTGTAACTTACATTGTACGAGAGTTCACACTTTTTATGGCAATTTAAAACCTGCAAAGTCGTATGAACAAACATGAGAAAGATAAGTACCCATATGAGTTTAAAACACCCTAAAGTCTTCTTCCTGTCTCTGCAACATCAGTGAAGTTTCTTTCCTCATAGCTCGCAGTTTCTTGGCACAGACAGTCCATTCTTAAGGCTTGCACCGTTTGACATTTTCGGTGTAATCGTTTTACCCCGCGGATTGTGTTGAGATATTGTGGCAGAGAGGAAACGTGATTCGTTCTAGCTTCTGAAATGTGTATACATCTAATCCACCGTTTCATTCACCATGCCAATTGATGTCATTTCACATAGACGTGCGTGTGTGTAAGAGTGGGTGGGTGCGCGCATATTGGAGTTTTGCAGGTTTATTCATCGATGAGAGAGAGAGAGAAAGAAAGAAAGAATGAGCGAGCGAGCGAGGAACAGGAGAGAGAAATCACAATTGCATTTTCAGGGTGCATAATATGTGATTGGCAGCTTGGTTTGGGTAACAAAGACATTGCAATTCTCGGTTTTTTTTAAAAAAAAATATTCTTACAAATTAAAGATACGCTGTTTTTTCATAAATAACTAATAAATATTGAATGATTATTAAAAAAAAGTGTGTCTTGCACACTGAAAATGTTTATTTATAATTAGGCTAAGTAAAATGTCTAACAGACTATTTAAATGAAGCTGTTGTTTGCTGCTTGCACGCTGACTGCAACACGAATAAAAATAAAGAGCAGGGAAAGAGAAAAAGGGGTCCTTAACGCTGGTATCTTGGGGGACCACCGGTGTCCGCCATGTCACGAATGAGTGACCACACATCTCTCCGCCACAGTGAGCAACTTCAGCTTTCGTTTTTAACCTCACAAGTGGCCTGTCTACAGCTACCCTCAAGCAATGTATTTAAAGGTTACGGAGCCTGTTTGCCATAACCTCAGCTGCGGTTCAAGTTCAGTTTGTGTCCGCTGGCTCTGCTGGCCTTGGCCGCGATCTCTTCCCCCCTCTCTTACCCCCTGGGATTGTCAAGCAGGCTAAAGCTCTAACAAAGCAATCCGGTTCTTAGAATGCCAAAACAATCGGACCAAACAGCAAAAAACGTCACATTTATTTAAGACAGTTGCCTTATTCAAGTTTATAATGCACATGCTTTGATTTTATTAGATGTAATCAGTTTACTCTTAAAAATAAAGGTTTCAAAAGGTGGGAATCATTTTTGGTTCCCCAAAGAACCTTCAGGTCATCAGTTCTTCAAGGAACCATTTTTATTAGTGTGAAAAACACTTTCAAGAACGTTTTGTGGAATGGAAAGATTTCAAGGTTCTTCTTGGAACTAATGCCAATAAAGAACCGTAATTTTTAAGAATGTAGCCTATATTTTGTTATCCTATTTATTTAAAAAAACATTCTGGGAACTCTGAAATAAATCAACCGTTTGAAAGCAGTTACTGAACGATACGGTGAACTTACTGTGCATCGCTGCGAACGGGTCGTGTTTGCAGTGGATTTCCATCGTTTAGCAGGACAGGCCCTCCGTTCAAAAGAAGCAAAAAAGTCTTTAATGTCCAGTACTTTTTCTTTTAAAGGTTTGTGCGTTTGTACTCAGTCCGTTCTGCTCGGAAATGTCTCTTTAAAACGCAGTTTCAGCTGTTTAGAAGTCCAAAGAAACTTTGGTTAGAAAATAAACAATTGACCCTGAAGACCTATGGCCTATTAGGTCAAGAGTAAAAGTCGTTTTGTGAATTGCGTGGAGGGACTAAAAAATGATAATTTCTTAAATAATCATTTATCTTGTCCGTCATTAATTAGTCTACAAAAATAAGCAAAAAGGCGGTCCGGGCACAACCCAGCAGGGTCACACAACTGCTTCTGCGGCCCAACATCCAGAGCGAACTAACTCAGACATCTGTAGGGATTCATCAAAATGGCATATCAAGAAAAGTCCTGGCATGTACCAATTTTAATATTAGTCCGAACAGTCTTCTTAAGCTTTAGATAAAAATGTAGAAGTCTCGTTTCCAAGCTCTATCTTGACATCCTCGCTCCACTGACCGTGACCCGTGAACTGTGACCGAGGTTCGCACTGTCAGAGCGCGTCCCTTCCAGGGATCTGTAAAATCCTGGTGAGGTTTCTGAGAAACCCAAACATTTACTTCATGTTTAACGGATCTTCACATAAACGCGATTTCCTTGCATCTTCTAATTGCTTAAATCGCGCCCTCAGACTCTCTTTAAAAAAAAAAAAAGAAAAGAAAGAAAATATGCAGATTACTCCGACAGCACGAAGATCCCCAAACAATAGACATACGACCGTAGACATATAAAATTAAAAAGTACTTGGTGTGAACCCCGAATCAAAATGTTTGCCAAAGTTAAACAGAAAATGATAAATAGCCATTGCGCGAAGCATTTGAACTTGAAAAAAATGTCCAAGAAATGTCGTGAAGAAGAAACAGGTTTTTATCAAGTTTTGACCCGCGTAAAAATCCACGGAAAGTCTCAGTTGACTGGTACGGTGGTGTAGTTTTTCTCTCTCGTCGAAATTGATGTCCGCCGAACGGTGTTCTTCCAGTGTGAGAAGCAGTGGTCGAGCCTCCAGTCCTTACCGCGCAAACACTGCACGAGCGCACGGCGCGTTTCAGAACCTGCTCTCTTGTGGACAGCGCCAAAGCTACAGCGCTCTGAATCTACTACCGAGCCCGAGCGAGACTGTCAATCAAAAGAAGTCTACCTATCCGAGCGCTGCACCTCTGCCGTCACAATCGCCCTGAGTCGCGCTCAGATAAAGACGACACCGATTGGCTAACAGTGAACCAATATGAGAGTGGCGTGCTGTCCCAATTGTGCACCGACAAATAGGGAGTCTTGAATCGAAGTTGGTTCTCTGGCTTCGCTGATCCCATGTCTAATTTCAATTAAGGAAGGTGATAAAATTGAAATTCTTAAATATCCGTTTGCTCTTTTTTCAGTTATTCAATTAATAAATGGTTAATAATTGAGTATTGCGTCATAATATGTTTTCAACTGTGAATAAGCTTTGTTGAATCATTATTTTTTTAAATGCTTGACAACTGACGGATTGCAGCATTTTACTGAGCTACATGTGCATATAACAGATAATGATATATATAAAAATAAATATTTTCTCACTGTTGTATTTACACATTATTAGAAATTATAAAGGATGTCCCACTTGCACGTGCAGTTACGACTGCTGTTTGGTATCTTTGACAAAAGTTTTAAAATTGTTATTTTAAAAAATTAAAAAAAAAAAATACTTTAAAAGGTTTAACAATTCTGCATTCATAATTAAATCTATTCGTTTTTATTTATGAGGTTCTCTTCCAACATCATTTTTCTTCCTACATGTTTGACGGACACGAGCGCTGTTCCAAAAATACATTTGCTCTATGCTAAATCATTTTTTATTACCAGCCCTAAAAACAGAAATTAAGTCATGTTAAGTTTAGTTGACTTAGAACCTATGGTGTTTTTAAATAATGATTATAATTGCCGTGGTGTCTAGCATCATGGTAATTAGTGCAATACACTTTTAATTATTTTTTTTTAAAGAAACCAGTAGCCTAGGCTATTATTTCATTCATTCGTTCATTTCATTGTTAGATCACACGAAAAAGGGACAAAATAGGCTACTTGAATTTAACTGATTCAGTTAGCCTATAATGAATTAGCTTGGGAGTATTTTCAACACCTATTGACTTTTTTATATAATTACCGTTGTGTAGCCTAGCCTATATTTATTTATGTCCTTCAATTTATATACAAAAAAGGGCGAAACATAAAACGACTAATGTTATTATGTTACATTCATGTTCCATTGCCTATATATTTAAAGGAACACCCAAACCTTAACTCTTCTAAAACTCCATTTTAATGTTTTGATTGAACACTTTGGGGCAAATTTCCGTGCATATTCTGCGACTAGTCACATTGTTAATCTAGAGATCAAAGATACAATTATGTTATATATGGATTTGCCTGTGTGGTCAGAATAATGCAATATTTATAATCACTGTAATCCTATGGTAGGCTATGCTCAAAATGCGTGTGCTCAGCACACATATTCGCTACATTCTGTGAAGGAGAGATTCCTCCGTGGTGCGCCATAAGTGCCACGAGGGGGCGAACCTTTGGTCACTTATGAAGAAGCTCCATCGAGCGCAAACACACACACACACACGCACACACACACACACAGCGCGCGCGCACACAGCAAATGCACACGCACACTTATAGTCTTGTGAAATTATAGCAACTAGACGTTTTGCAATGTTAAAAAAGGCCTAAGCGCTATTTGCAGATATTTTGTATTCCGTTTTTAATCTCATTAGACGTTTAAATAGGCTATGTGTGTCGCTGTTTTGTTTTAGAGAGACAAACGCAGCCCACAAATAAACATTAACTATGGCTATTTTATAACTTTATGATTAATTTTAAATTAGATATTTTTTTTAATTATTTGAATTATTGTAGGCTATGCTACTTTTGTCTCTCAATTTCCATGTGTTTAACTGTGGCCCACGTGACTAAATGCTCTCAAATTCTGTCTTTCTTGAGGAAATGCTCGCTTATAACAGATGCCCAAATTTTTTGCTATAGCTTCACAAATTAAATACAAAAACAAGTAAAACTAAAACACAGCTAATCATTTGTAGCCTACAGTTTGCTGTTGGCTCTGTCTTGGAATAATATATATATATATATATATATATATATATATATATATATATATATATATATATATATATATATATATATATATATATATATACATATATAAAGTTCTATCATGATTCAAACCATTTTTTCTAAATCATAAACATAATCCATTATTGAGTGTTTTTTTTTTTAAGACAAAATGATTTAGGATTCGGGTTATTAAAGAAACCACTTAAAAAACAAATAGCCTATGCTACAAGACGGTAAAAAACACACACACACACACACACAGAGAGAGAGAAAGAGAGACAGAGACACACACAAAATAAAACAAGAATATAGAAGTTTTCAAAATTCGGTGGGCACAAATTTGAAAAAATAATTCTGAATAGTAGAGCCTAGAGTCAAAGCCAAAGACAAGGCTTCCAGTCCACACCAAGTTGGCAGTTAATGATTTACACCACAGAAACTCGTATTTTTTCCGTTTCTTTTAGATTAGCTGTTTAGTTTTATTCGAGTTAAATCAAGTTATTTCTCGGTCGCTATCATTGAAAGGAACCCCTCAGAACATCAGGAGGATGCAGCATTGCTTTTCGACGACTGCAAGTTTGCTTAGTTTAAGTTTTAAAGACATATATTTTTACACAAAAAAATGAACAACAGTCATAGTCATAGCCTACTATAAAAATTGAATGCTCATAAAAAATAAATAAATTAAAAAAAAGGCCTACTGGGATGTCCAATGTCTCATTATAGCCTAATATGATTTAGTCTTCAATGAATCATGGGCGTAGCCGTTTTGACGCAGGTGAGTTTAGCCACCTTATGGCTCATTTTCTATTTACAACAGAACTATTGAAGAACGTTGTTTCTCGTTGTTATAAAAATTCCCTTTAGGCCTATATAGCATATAGGCCTAACACATTCTACATGTAAGCAATCAATTTTGACTACTGCTACATCTGTGAAGCTGTGAAGCTCAACCTCACGTTGAGCCAAGTAACAGCAACAACACCGGCGGATTAAACGCAGAAATCTCAACTGGACGCGCCATTTCATTGGAAGTTTTAAATGTGACGCGTGAACGAGTGACGTTTATGAAAACACAAACATATTTCTTATTGAATCCAATGCTGAACGGTCATAATTTATGCTTCTGGATCAAAATGAAATAATCTGCAGGGACTCAAGTCTCAAAGTTTTTTTTTTTTTTTTCCATTGAAACAAACATCTTTCAAGAACCCCATTGTGTGCGTCACTGGTTCCTCATCCATTTTCGCGTATATAGGCCTCGTTTTTAAAAATCCTGACGGTTTTGAATTTTGATTTTGTTCTTTGGACTGTAGGGCAGAAAAATAGGCCCATCCCCTGCACACTTCAAGCTCAAAATCAAAGGGTCCGCAATGGTGTGCCAAAATAAGCTTAGAATTTGTAGACCCATTACAACGTGTTGTTCTTGATTTGTTTTTTGTTTTTTTCTTATGTTAAAAGTGTCAAAAGATGGACCACCAACATTCATCATATTTAATCCCAAAAACAGTTTTATAAAAGACATCTAGCCCATTTAGCAAGTGTACAAATGCTGTATTTGTAAAAAGTTTTGTAAAACAGAGACCTATAGACTACTTTGAACAAACAATAGTTCAAGTGAAATGGAGAAACAGACAAGGCCCTACCCGACCGTCCGATGCGCAGAGATGGACCCTTTTGGTCCAAGTCCATGCCGTGGCTAGAGGTTGGACAGAGGGATGAGCGGGGGGGTGAGAACAAAAAAGTTCCCTCTCCTATATCCTCTGTTGCTGGTCTCTCTGCTCTTTTTTTTTTTTTTTTTTTTTTTTTTTTTGTAACAGTGGTTTTGACAAATGGTAGTTTGAAATAATGTGACTCTTCCGCTCCCTGTTGCGCCGTTGCAATTGTTCACTGGAGTGAGACTAAACGTTTTAGGTGGAAAAGAGACTCTGAAGGAAGCGTGAAACGATTATGGGGCAAAGTCAAGAAAGAGCCGCGCGCTCATGCCTTCTTTCTTCCTCTTCCTCTCTCTCTCCCTCTCTCTCTCTCTCTCTCTCTCTCTCTCTCTATCTTTCTTCCTCTCTCTCTCTCACTCACTCACACACACACAACCGCTCCCCCTCTTCAGATAGACAGTGACGTGGGGTTGAGGCCCTAGATCTGATCATTTGTTGGTAATACTTTTCAAACTTAACTTTCGCTCCCTCGTTTAAAGATAACTAGTTCACCCCAAAAATGAACATTCTAGGCCTATCATTTACTCATCCTCAAGTTGTTCCAAACCTGTAAGCATTTCTTTGTTATGTGAAACATCAAAGAAGATATTTTGAAGAATGTCGGTAACCAAACAGTTGTTGGGCATCATTGACTTCCATCTTATTTTGGTAACGCTTTCTTTTACAGTACAGTACTTACAGTGTACTTACCTAGAATACTGCTAATATTAGGTAAGTACATGGAACAGGGGTATGTTTAGGGGTAGGTTCAGGGTTAGGACTAGTTATTAGTTACTAAAAAAGTACATTATTTACATGGATAACTGGACTGTAAAAGGAAGCGTTACCCTTATTTTTTACCTTTATGGAAGTCAATCAATGGTTACCGACATTCTTCAAAATAATCCATTCATACCAATTTTGACTGGGCCTAAATGATGACAGAATTTACATTTTTGGGTGAACTGTCCCTTTAAATGCGCCAGGGGATTTTGGGTTCAGTAAAGTGAAATACAGAATATGATCTTTAGTTCAATGCTAATAGGCTAATAATAAAATAATCACTAAACATGTGCGTGAATCCCAAGGCCTACAATAATTTTCAATATTCAATTAATAAAATATTTATTTATTAAATTATTTATTTATAAAATCCAGTATAACCTATTCATTATAAATACGAAAATCGCCTATATATATAGGCCTATATATATATAGGCCTATATATATATATATATATATATATATATATATATATATATATATATATATATATATATATATATATAAAATTTTATTTATTTTTTACATTAGGCTGCAATAAGTGTCACCAAACAAATGTAAGCCTTCTGCCAAAACACACACAAAAAATAACTTTCAGTCCGTGAGGCCTTTTGGTTGCAATGATGTGACTTTTTAAGGTAAAATTTGGTCAGTCTAACGAGACTTCTGCTTTTTTTCCATTTACCACTGACAATGCACGCGAACGCACGCGCTGGATGACGCCAGGCGATGATTCGAGGTCTCTAGGTTCATGGGCGACACAGACACAATTGAGCGCGGAACAATGCGATGGACGCGCCGTTCAGCACTCTCTGACCTCTTCTCAGAAAACAACAAATGTAGCTCATTTAATCGCGCCCCATAAAGCCATGTTCCATTGATAGAGGGCTAAAGGCAGAATAATGAATGCAGCTTTAGACCTTATTAATTTAATTCAGAGTGGCCCGTGGCTTGTCTCAGATAATTTTGGCCCAGAGGTCAATTATTTAATTACAACATTTTTCGCGCATGACGGGAAAAGCCCGTATCCATTTGCAATAAACAAATAAAAGAATGATATATTTTGAGGATAAAGCCCATGCAGAGTTCCAACTGCCTTCTGTGAGTTGTGAAGCCCTGGCTGTTTCAGTGCAGGTGTCTGTTGTCACGGTGACCTGAGGCGATGTAACCGCATCGCTACACACGACTCTCCGCTCGAAGATCAAAGGCCAAGCTTGTCCTACATCAACTTACATCAACGTCCACTCTTTCTTCCCCTGCTTCCTTCATTCATATTGCCTCCTTTAACACATGCATGAGACCACAGAATTTCTTTTTTTTTCATTCATCCATGGATTTCTTTAAAATCATATAATTTATTTCCTCTGTTTTGTATTCACGATGTGGTCAAACCACAGTCATAATTCTTAAGACATCAAGGACGATAAAATAGCTCTGGGATTTTTATTTTAATGGATTTATTTGTCGAATGACAACGTTTCCGCTTAATCAGCTACAAAAGTCCTGAAAAACTATAATCTATAGCCTATACATATAAACATCTAATATGTTCATGTAATTACATAATTATTGTTAGCCTATTATCGCAACAACAGCCTAATAATTATTATTAATAAAATCATAGAATAATAGCCGTCAGTTGTTCCCTGCAGAGCAATAAAAAAAGTCTTATAGCATATTTTGACTGAATGAAGCCTGTCCCTTAATTTACAATTGCTGTAACAAACCTGTTTTAGAAACTATGCCTGGTAAATTTGCAAGACATAATTTATTAGCTAAATTGCTCTGTAAAAAAAAATTCATTGGCTATATGCTTAGAAATATAGCTATGTAGACCTATGCAAATGCATAATAATAATAATAATAATAAAGCAATGGATTTTTTTTTTGTTATTAAAACACAATTCTAAAGAGTTTTGTTGTCTGAAATTCTGATATTTCGATTGGTAGCATTGCACCGATCATGCAGTGTTAACGTGATAGGATTACAAAATGTGATGTTTCAGGCTCCTTCTTGGTTTAATTAATAAAGTAGGCTAATTAAAGCGCGGGGAGTTTTTGGTGGGATTTTGGTTGTTGCCCTGCTGGAAGCGGAAATAATCGCTTTTGACCGAGACGCGAGAGTCAAGGAGGACAATTAAAATAAAAAGTAAACAAATACACAGAGAAAATCAACAACATTAATGACGTCTCTGTTTTTTATTCAACTCATTTGGTCTGTGATTGGTGTTATAGCAGTCCAATAATCCAATGCTTTCACCGCAAGCTCCCATAATCAAAAAGTGTCGTTTCAGTAAACATTTAAAAACAAAAACAACCGAAGAAATTCTGACCGAAACACACGTTTCTTAATATCCCGCTCTTTGTTTCCTCAAATAGGCTACAATGTTTTCAACACTGTCATCAAAAAAAGCCTAAAAAATGGGTCAAATTACATATTTACTGAATTATTTTAAAATCTTTTTTTACGCAGTTTAAAGGAGATCCCCTTTTCACCTATAGGCTACCTGTATTTCGTCCGACTATTCTTAGATATTTTTTTGGTAAGCAATTACTTTAAATATTAGGCCAACTTAATTGACATCTTATACCAAAAACCTGACATTTGGAATTTGCTTGGTTAAAATAACTACCGAAAAGCTTTTGTTGCAGAGCTGTCAAATCTGTCAAACCAGGCTTATTTAACAAATAAAATGCGTTAATATGCACTTTCCCCCATATTTAAAAGCATTGATAGTTTGAAATGCAGAGAACATTGATGTGGGATCCTTTTTATTGTCCTATTAGATTATTAGTATTATTATTATACATGGATATAGCCTGTGTTAACTTGTGGAGAAGTGATTGTCAGCTAGAAACAGAATCCTCATACTGAAAATCTGTTTAAAAGAAGTTTTCTTAGTTACACCAAAAGAAGTTTGGTGTTATGCCAAAATCTGTACCAAATTAGAAATGATCTAATTGAGTGATTTATTTGATGCATTTTAAGTATTAACCTGCCAACAACTGTGAAAATGTCTCTTGAAGTATGAACCCCAAGCCTCAGCAGGAAATAGTGCCAGTTCTAGACCTGTCAACACTTGGCACAACACCAGACCACACAAAGAGGACATGGGTTTCTTCACTGAATGTTTTGTTCCAGATCATGTGACGTGTAGCGACATGCTGGGGTCAAACTGTGCCTTGATATTCTAAGTGGACCCTCAAAAGGGAAAACAATCAAACAGGCAAATGACATCACCCTTTATAATAAATTGTCAGAATCAAAGGCTCTATATTGCCTGCACAAACAAAAGACAGAGAGAGAGGGAGAGAGAGAACCTTATTTGAAAAAAAAAACCTTTATTTATTATTTACATTTGTTATTAACCCATTATTTAGTGTACAATTTGGTACGTATATAATGTTCATATGGTTGTTTTTATTAGGAATTCCCCATCTATAGATTGGTTCTACACAGCAATAAAGCTATTATGTTTGTATATATAGCACCCAAATAGACTTATAACTTTCAATGCCATAATAATTGTATGCTCAAATATTGATCATGGCACAGTATGGGGCAATGTTACACTTGAATAACACACTGAAGGTGCAGACTGGAGACATCAGCGATATAAACGCAGGGGTAGGTGAAGGTGGCCATTTGGCTTCATTTCCCAAATGAAAATCTTTCTCATGCAGAACAGCCATGTGAAATCAGATATTGGAATGGGAAAGCCTGCATCCTCGCTCGTGACTCCATCTTCAACACCCGACTGGTTTGAATTTGTGGAGATTAACAGATGAACAAGCGCTTCCCTTTTCCTTTTAAAACAATAATAGTAATAACGATCAACAAATACGTCCAATATGGCAAGAGCAGCCAGGCATTCCGTTCTCCAGCTGCAATCCCTATTTCTGCAGCTTTCTCCCAAAATATGGCATATGTGGTGGGCTTTTGGCTTCATTTAGGAAATGTAACCTTTTGAAAGAAAACAATCCACTGCTTTGATGGCCTTTTCTGACACTGACACGCATGGAGACGTCTTCAGAATCAGATGGCATTCACACCATGATTCCCACATCAGCGAGCTTTGTTCATGTCATAGGCTCTGGAGATGATAAAGGTATAGCCTGTGATTTCACAAAAATAGAAAGAAAGAAGGAAGGTAAGAAAAGCAAGCAAGAAAGAAGGAAAGAACAAAAATGTGTGATTTATATTCAGATATGTTTGTGACAGATATGCTGCCTGTTAAGATATGTAAATTCTGGACCTCAGAAGTGGCCAAACATTGCAACTGATAAAAGGACATTTCGCATGTTATTTCTATCACAGCAATAAAGATAGCAAGAAGTTCACAGCTCAAGTAAAAAACATCTTGAGCTTATGTCTTGGATAACTGCTAGCAACAAATGAAATTGTCTTAAATATATAGGCTAGGCTATACGCCAAAATGTTAACATAAAAAAAATATAAAAAAATAAAAAAATAAATAAATAAATAAATATATATATATATATATATATATATATATATATATATGTATTTAACAATACATGGGCCTACATGGATACACGTATATGTTTTGTATTTATTTATTTATTTTTTAATATTTAATTTTTATAATAGGCAATGCTTTAGGCTATCGTTTGGTGTGTGTCATTTTTTTGTGTGTTATTATTTTCTGCTTTCTGACCAACACCAATGGCAAATCAAACCTCATTTTTATTATTATTATTAGTCATTAACGGCAACCTCTTCACAATGACACTAGGGCCTATATCTATCTGAACAAGGTGTACAAAAAAAAGAAAAAAGAAAAAAATTCTTAGGCCTTTGTCTACTACATTTCAGGGTATGTATAATGGCTTCCTTGTGTTTCTTATAACTGTACAACTGTAAGTACAAATTCCTACAAACAGCTCAAAGATTTCCAAACCCTCTCCCTTCACTCTATGAACAAGCATGGTAACAGTTAAAACAGTCCCTAGACTCAACCATACTAACCTTCAGTGAGTGCGCTAAATGTAGTGCATTTTTTCCCAGGGATGAAGAACAGTTGGCCAACCATTAAATTTCCCGTGGAGTCCGGAAGTGAGTGTCACCGCGTTCAAATCGGAACTTGTAAACAGGTCAGATTTTTCTTCAGCCTGATAGAAAACTAGCCTTTAAAACGTGTCATATTGTGTGGTTAAGGTTACAGATGTTTTAAAACACTGTCGTGACCGTTTATTAGCAATACATCCACAACCGACATCCATGTGTACGTGAACACACGTGGGTCATTGAGTAGCACTTAATAGCACTGAAGCTAACACATGTTCATAATATATGTTGCCTAATGTTGCATTCAACGATATAAGGCTGTTAGATGGCAAGTTTTTTTTTTAAATGTAGTCTTTGCTTTTATATATATATTTATTATTGTGAACCATTCCTATTGTTACTGAATTATTCAGGCTACCAGTTTGCAAAGTGTCCATAGCTTGTGTTCTGTGTTGTTGTTTATGCGTTAAATCTGTTGAGTTCGTGATGTTTGGAATCGTTTTTATGGATTTGACCAGAAATCTCTCTGACTTGTGAGACAAGTGAGACATAGAGAGGGTAACAAAACAGAATTGATTATGATGCATCCTCTGGCATAATTGCTATTGTACAGAAGACAAAGCAGTAAACTGACAGTTTGTTAAAAACTAAACAGTAGTTTTTAACACGCTTTGAATAAAAAAAATGTTTGACTTAAGTGTCTGTCTATCTATCTATGCAAAGTTTACTCATTAAAAATCGAATATTTCTTCAAAATAACGTTAGCTTTATTTGTTTTGCTCTTAAAAAGGCTGAAGTGAAGTTCGCCATTTAAGCACTGTTTAGTGTACTAATGTGTACAACATCAATTGAGTAATTCTCAGTTGTCTCTCACAGCATACATATTTTTTTAATTAAGGTTTTGATAATCAGAATCATCTTGATAACAGTGTCAAGAAAAATCATTGATATTATTATTCTTGTGAATCAGGTATTTTAAATATGTCACAAAGGTGTCTAGCAGGCTTGAGTTTTAATAGTAATAAAGTAATATGGTTTCATTTTCTGTTAGTATTGCGAATTAAAAACCTTATAAATTAATCTAGTTTGCATTTGTAAAGTAAAATGTTTTTTAAAAATAAAATAATGTAAAATATTTATTTATTTTTGTGGTGGGGCTTGTGCAGATATTGGCAGAACGATGCACTGAATAAAGCAATCTTTATGGGCATTGAATGATGATTCATGATGATGTTTATGGTTGGGCTGTTCTCTGTTTAGGGATCACCTTGAGATGTTCTCAGGGTATCAGGAGCGGGAGGACTATGAGGATGAACTGTACCGGGATGAGCCAGACTCTGGTTTGTCTGACGCTGACAGCGAGCTGGAGTTCCGGCTCTATTCCCAGCTGCACTACAACGCTGAGATCCAGGAGGACCGTGAGGACTCGAGAGAGGTCCAGTCATCAGTACCACGGACTCAGCCACAGCAGAAGTCCTTGCCTCCTGCTCCACCTGTAGACGTTATTGTGATTGACTCCGGCCCAGATGCCATCACAGTGTCAGACAACACAGAGGAAGATGACAGCGTTTGTGCTAACAAAGGTCAATCATCAAAATACTGGAAAAGGAAGCTGCATCCCAATAGCTTACTTTCACCCTGTCCATCACAAGTTCAAACAGAAAGGAGCTCTCCAAATGATATTGTGCTGTTGGATTCTGAATCCAACGAGAGCTCTTCTGAATCAATACCTCCTTTTGTGGAGGATCTGGATTCGGACTCAGACTCAGATGTACTGGAGAACTGGATGATTCTGGGTCAGGAGAAACAAGATGAAGATCAGAGCATCCAACTCAACATCTCCAAATTGGAAAATCCAGGTAAGGATTTTCACTCAAGTTTAAGACAAATACTGAAGCTGTTAAATAAGCTCACCTAAAATGCCCATGTGGTCTTTCACTATAAGAATCTGAATCTATATTAAAGGCAGGGTAGGCAAATTGTTTCAGAAACATTTTTGTTATGCTGGTTGAAAGTCTCTTCACATCCTGAGTGCAATCACTAAGTTAAGTGGTCTAAATGCATTTATATATATATATATATACAGTATATTGTCTGTAGAAGGTGTAGGACCATAAAATGGTCATCCAATCATTGCATTTGGTCCGATACTTTGTCATATTCGCGTTTTCTTTCCTCCATGCCCCCTGCTCGGGCAGACATCACACTTCATCAGCACATTTCATTCTGTCACCGAGCCCTATGCTACCTTTTACAGTTCCTCCTCAACCAAAACAACAAGCTTATGCTGTATTCGTGCCATAGCTACTGTAATTTGGAAGAGATGGAAACCCGCGGCTTTCTACATGAAGCGTTTCTCATATGTATGTGTTTTAATTAGAGCCCGACCAATAAAGGATTTTGAAGGCCGATACCGATAAAATATTTTTGGGTTTTAAAATCCGATATTCCGATATTTTATTTATTTATTTGAAACTGGACATGATAGTCACAAATGTTGTCATGCTTATTTGAGTTTAGAGAACTGATGGGGATGTTCTTTTAATTGTTATTCAAGCAACGAATGTATCGTGACCAACTCAACGAGTGTTGCCAACAGGAACGGTGTAGAGTGCCCTCTGGTGGACAAACGATACTCCAACACTCATGACATGGTTGAGGCATGTTCGTCCATTTTTATTTTATTTTTGAAATATTCATCTATCGGCCATTATAACTGCCGATACCGATAGTGTGGAAAATGCCTAATATCGGCCAATAATATCGGTCTGCCGATATATCGGTCTGGCTCTAGTTTCAATGGCAAAACTCAATGCCAACTCAAATCTGCAGCTGGCATTATGTACAAGTAAGAGCTCTGTAAGATTTTTCTCGTGATGCTTTGTTTGCCCTCTGCTGTACGCGTTCATGTGTTTTGAAGGAGGTGTGGCTTTGGAGACGCTCTGAAGGGAGGGTGGGATCTTATGCTTTCAAAGCTAGCTCGCTATTGCTAGCCTCTCTGAAAATTGCCTACCCTACCTTTAAGTTGTTTGTGTGTTTTAAATGTTTTGATGTAAAATGTGAACAAACACTTGTAGACTGCTCTTTTAAAGGGATAGTTCACTTAAAATCATGTCGTTCCAAACCTTTATGACTTTCTTTCTATTGTGGAACATGAAATGTTTTTTTTTTGTTATAAGAATGGTTTAGTGACCAACATTCTTCAAAATATCTTTGTATTCCTGAGAAGAAGTAAAATAATACACGCTTGGAAAAATGTGAGGGTAAATGATGACAGCATTTTCATTTTAAGTGAGTATTTTGTATTATTTTTGCACTTTTCTTTAAGTTTAAGTTTAAAAAATGACCATTTTAGCCCATGTGACTCGTACGCATTTGCCAAGCCGTCAAAGCCAACGGTGTAAGAATTCGTGGCAACCCTATGTTTGATCAGTTTTAGAAATTATTATTATTATTTATTAAATGAATATATTATTAATAGAAAAAATAATTATTTATTAATTCATTAATATCATGTTTTTGTGCAAATATGTTTCTCTATGTTAGTTAGTCTGTATGGATAGGCTGCCTAGAGGGTCAGCAGGCCAGAGGACTTGTGTTAATATAAGCAACGCAAAAATTTGTGTTTATCCCCAAAGCACTCGGCTGTATGTGCATAATCAGCGAATCTGATGTCTCATCTTCATGTATTTATTATAAAGTTACCGTGCCGGTGTACCAATTGAACGACTAGGTGTGTGCGTGAGCACATGCATCCTGCTTTACGTGTGTAAAGTTAATTTGCATGCGTGTGAGAACATGCAGGAAAAGCAATGAGGGAATATTTCTGTGTATGTAGTGGAAAAAACAAACAAAACATAACAAACCTCCTGTCAGAGAGCGTGAGCGAGAGAGAGAGAGAGAGACTTTAATCATAGATGAATAAAAATGTCTTTGCAAATCTCTCCAGATCTACACATTAGGTTAACCTGCAGAGCTCAGCAAAGCAGCAAACCCCTCTCTCTGTTTCTTTCTTTACCCTCTTCCTTTTTTCCCTGAATGTGCTGTCCTCATTTCCATTCGTAGACTCCTTCCTGTTCCTATTATTCATTTTCTACTCTTTCTCTTTCTCCTTCTCTCTTTCTTTTTTTATCTAGTTCTCCCTTTCAAATACAGAGGATTTCATTGTGCCTTTTCTCTCTCTTTCCCTCCCTTCATCCATCCATCCTTCCTTCTCTTGCTCTCTCTGGCTTATTTGAATGGTGACTGTGGAGGAGTCTGTGGGCTGGTATTTCTGCTCTGTCGGTCATGCCTCTCACACTCATGTGCAGAGGGGGCCTTCTCCTGCCCTGGCCTGCCTTTGTTACCCAGAGAGAGAGATTCAGTGGAGGATGAGAGAGAGAGAGAGGAGGGGGACAGAGGGTGGAGGGAGGAATGGGGTAGCTCTCTGTCTCTCTTTTTCTCCTCTGTGTCTCTGATCTCTGGGGCTTGACCCTGCACTCCAGAACATGTGGGTCACACAAGGGAGCGGAGCTGGGAGGAAGTGGCTGAAGAGGTTGCAGTCTGCATGTTCACTTACACACCTAAAAACCAGAGGTTTCCATTGCCAGTTTAACTGTGGTATAGCGGGACAAAAGGATGGAAGTGTAGGTGAGGGTTGGGACCACATTTTTTTTTCCAAAAATGTGTGCGTTGATTGGACTCAATCGTAAAGCCTACCATAACAGAGCCATCATATTTTTTCCCAGGACCCACAAATTCAATTGACAGCCTTAATATATATTATCATCATATATTTATCATATACTCTACTGTTGACAATTGACATTTTTTTAAATGCTTTTTTCTCTTATGCTCACCAAGGCTGCATTTTTTTTCGATCAAAATACTGTAAAAACAGTAATATTGTGAAATATTTGTACAATATGCAATAAGTGTTTTCTGTTTTTTTGACATATTATAGGATGTAATTAATCTGTGGCAAAGCTGAATTTTCAGCATCATTACAGTCTTTCATATTAGAAATCATTCTTATATGCATATTTGGTGCTTAAGAAAGATTTTCTATTATCATCATGTAGAAAACAGTTGCGCTGCTTAATATTTTTGTGGAAACCATAACATTTTTTTTATAAGATTCTTTGATGAATAATTTAAAAGGACAACATTTGAAATTGAAATCTGTTGTAGCAAGCTATATAAATGTTGAAAGTAAGTATTCATTTCTCAAAACAAATTTCTTTTTTTACTGACCCCAAATACCATATTTTAGAATAGTGTTCGACTGAAATTTCGGACAAGACATGTTTCTGTAGCTCAAACAGTAACTGGTAAATGTATATCTTGAATGCAATGTAAAAGTCACTTTAAATAAAAACATCTGTCAAATGTATAAATATAAATTGGATTGGATAGTTTGTTTATTGGCATTGTCTTAGGACTGTACACGTTGCCAGTTAACAGAAATGTTAGTTCCCCTTTGTGTCATTTTCAACATCTCAACTTAAATACTTCAATAATAAATCCTAAACATTTAATAATAAAATAAATATTTGAAATCTCAAAATTCAAATATTTGTAAGTGAATTTTAAGTAAATACTTTTTATTTATTTATTAGTTTGATTTATGATTATATATATATATATATATACACACACACATGCTTGTATATATTTAAGAAATATTTGAATTTCTTAAATATATACAATATATATGTGAATTTATATATATATATATATACACACAAAATAATTATACACAGTGCACCCACATATATTATGTCAACACAAACTTTTATTTTGGATGTGATTAATCACGATTAATCGTTTGACAGCCCTAGTATATATCAAATCTTTATTATCATATAATATTTAGAACGTGAGCATAATATTTAGAATGTGAGCATAATATTAGCCATAAGCCATTGCAATAAACAATCTACACTTAGTATATATATATATATATATATATATATATATATATATATATATATATATGGAGTGAGTCTAGCTGTTTTGTTAGCATCAAAAATACCTCCAAAACACAGCATTGTGCATGTGCATAGGGGGAAGTAAACACATTTTGATTTGTTAACATGTCCTGTCCTGTCATGGCTATGCACTCTCCATAGGGGATGCGGAATTTGTGTTTAGTGTGATTGTGTCTGTGATACACTAGTAAAAAGCTTTAGACAGCAGTGACTAATTTCATTTGAGCACACAGACTCACACTCTCGCACAAATCCAATTCTCTTCAGTTGCAAGGTCTCAACTATGTGATGTGTCAGCCGAACAACATACAGTCGTATTGTGACACACACACACACACACAATGAAATCCAATTCTCTACAGTTGTTAGTGTTGCTGTTACTATATGGGACACACACACTCAGGTCGACAGAGGTTGATTTGAAGAATGGTACGCATTTAGAGGACAAAAAACCTGAGAATGAGAGTGTGTGCACACTAGTGTTTATTATCAATTGAAGTGAGATTTTAACAATATTTCAGCTTATCCATCTACAGTACTCTGTCTGGAGGACAGGTGGGTGGGTGGAAAAGTGTTACGACGGCATGATGAGACAAAAACATCGCTAAAACCCTCCCAAAATATCCTATTTGTCCTTACAGTCCAGCACACACAGGTTGTGTCTCTGAATCTATCTGACTTTAGGTTGGAGGGGGGCCCTTGGACCCCACTCAAACGGAACAGACAAGAAATATGAGAGCCTCCAAAAAAAAAAAAAAAAAAAAAAAGGAGGGGGAAACTCAGCAAAGGGGGGCTCTAAACTTGAATTCGAGTTGTTGAGCCTTCCTCAGTGGTCACACTTTCTTTTTCTTCCCCCTTTGTGCTTTTTTAATTTCCCTTTCCCCCTTTTTATCTTTTTTCCCCCAGTGTTTTCCCTCCCCTTTTTGGTTCTGTCTGGTTTTTCACCCTGTGAACACCAAAGTTTGTCATTAGGTTGGACTAAAGCAGTGGCAGCAGATGGGCATTAGTTTAAGCTGAATGCATGGGTGTTTGAAAGAGAAGTGTCTTTGAGTGTGTTTGATATACTGCAGGGCATATGCAAAGGTAAGACATTAGCAATCCCTCTTGTTTTTGTTTCAAGGGTTCAGAAATGGCATTACAGCTTCTTTAGAGTTGTTCGTTGGTGTTTGTGTGAATCATTCTGTTTTTGGCTCTCTTACTCTTTCTATTGTGACGCGACTGCCATCTTCAAAGTGGTGAACGTGGCCCACCGTATCCTATTGGGTGTTGTTTTCTCTTGCCGTCATCGCCTCGTTCTCTCTTGATCTCCCTCTTTTTTCTTATATTTCCCTCTCGCTCTCTTTCACGAGGCCACACCCAGACTTCCACGTATTACTGACAGGTGTCTGTCAATCACATTTGTTACCTTCCCCTTGAACTTTGACTTTTGCTATTATCTACTTATATAGGCACCATTGTTAAGTGTGTCTTTACATTAAGTACTTTTATTTTAATGAATGAAACTAAATTGTTTTGGTAGCCGTTTGGAAACCAAAGCTAGTTATTTATTCAAAAATACAGAAAAATATTAATATCATGTGAAATATTTTTACAATTTGAAATAAAATGTTTATTTCTGTGATGCAAAGCTGAATTTTAATGAACCTTCAGATTCTCACAAACTTCTCACAAAATCATTTCAAGATCAAGAAGCATTTATTATTGTTATTAATTTTAAAACATTTGTGCTGCTTAATATTTTTGTGGAAATCTTGTTTTTCCCAGGATTTCTTCCATTCCATTTTTCCATCCATTAGAGTTTATTTGAAATGACAATTTAAAAATAATTACTGTCAAAATCAGTTTAATGCATACCTGCTAAGACTTGGCTGTAAAAAATGATACAAAAATAACATGTTTTATATATATATATATGCGTGTGTATATATATATATATATATATATATGTGTGTGTGTGTATATATATATATATATATATATATATATATATATATATATAGGAAACCGATTTTTTTATAAAATATAAAATATTATTTATATTGTTTATATTATTCCCATTGAGAGATTATAAGAGATTAATACAAATGTCAAATACAAATGACTTCTTGAACAAAGTTGCTTTATTATATTTATTTGTGATATGGATGTAAAAACTGCTCATTTTTGCATTTGCTTGCATTTATTTTTTAACATTTCTTTAGGATTTTGATATTCACAATCAATCATGGATTTTGCATTCAATTTCATTTTGTTTTAAGTGCTCTTTATCACAAGGTTTCGTTTGACTGTTTCCTTCCAAACACATAAGGAACCTTACAGTTTATATTTCTGTTTTATGTACTTGTTTTCACATTGAGCTATATGTGTTGAGAAGGGCCTGAAGGTGAGGTGTAAGTGAATATGGATGTGGTTGTTTTGAATACGGAGTCAATAGAAGAGGAGAAGTGCATCATTATGGATGGGTCACAATGCTCTAGCTTGAGGCGGTGGCGGTCGGTCTGGAGAAATGAAACCGTATATTTTGTGTTTTAACTTCTCTTGCTGAGTGCTATAGAGAGTGAAGGTGTTTTATCTGCTGGATTTGTGAAGACTGCGTACTGCTGCGTGATTCTAGCAGCTGTGTGTGTGTGTGAGGCGTGGCAGCTGCGAGGTGATATGTGTCTGTAGGTCTGTGTGTGTGAGATTGGAGGGCTTTTTGGGTGTAAGTTTGTGTAATACAAGTGATGCTGCTGTGTGTGTGTGTGTTATTGTGAGTTTGTGGACTCGGAGGTGTGTGTGTGTGTGTGTGTGGCAGGGATAGGCATCAACTCTTATCTGGGCACAGCAGTGCCACTTCAGCTGAAACACCACACCCATTTCTCCACACGGTTTGTTTGAACAGACGCCATGTCCTCGCACAAACACACAGATTCGCCATAAAATCACAGCTCGAGGCTGTGTTTATTTCTATATTTTGAGATAAGATATTTATTGGTTGGATTTTATTGTAAGAATTACTATGTTAATAGCGTTACGAAATATTATGAAATGGGCCTTACTGGCATTTATGAGAAGCGTCTTAATGCTGTCAGATATTGATGGCATTTGGTTTTTGTTTATTTGTATTGACATTGCTATTAAATTCCTTTTCGAAATGTTAAATATAATTCATCAAGCCTTTCAACTTAGATGCACATTTTTAAAATATTTTCACTGTACATATTTGTACTGTAAGCATTATAATTGTTTTTTTTTTTTACATTATCGCGCATGTTATCTAATAGTCCAAAATAGTCAAAGTATCCAAAATAGTCAAAGTATCATTACAAACCATTGATTAGTGACTATAATTGGATTCACCTGTTTTCTTAACAAGCTCCCAGGGGTCCCATATTTTTTATGAAGACTTTTTTTTTATTCAGACAATATATATTTTCCTCTATTCAGATCTCAAAAAGTATCTATAGGTCTAAATCTGTCAGTTTGTATGTAGTACCTAATTTCACTTTTAATACTTTATTTTATAGGTGTATTTTATTTCTTTATTTTTACAAACCTTATAATATTGTCAATGTATTAGTTGTCATCCTTAACATTAAAAAATAATGATTGGCTTATCTGTATCAAGGGAAATTTCAATATCAGTATTTCCCTACGTAAATATATGAAATAAAGAAATGTGCATGCATTTAAGTGATTGCAAATGTCGTCTGGAAACTTTTTATCAAAAAAAGTAGGCAGCCCGACTCACTAAACTTTTGCCTTAAATCGAAAGAATCTCATCAAACTTTTCCAAGAGATTGTAATTTTCCATCGGCTCGACATCCGGCTTCTCCGAGAAAAGAGCATTTCCATCAGCTCTTTCTTCACGAATGGCCGGTGAACTACGCTATGAGTGTGGGCAGCGTAATCCTGTTTGAAAGGTCTGCGTGTGTTCCTGGTTGGACGTCTGGCGTTTTGGGTGGGCTCTGCATGGGACAGCAGGTATCCTTAATCATGTTACGGGGTGCGGGGTGTATTTTTGAGAAGGGGTTAGCTGGCAAGCTCCCATCCCAATTTCATACTAAATGGTCACACACCAGGTTTGATTAGAGAAGGCAAGGCCGAGGTACCCATTGTCATAGTTTCTGTCATCGGTGCAGAGCGGCAGGTCTGTGCATTTAAAGCCGCCGTAGCTTTTCTGTTGGAGGAATTACTCACTCCATTTTCCGCGAGTTGTACATATGAAACGAATAAGTATTTTGACTATGGTAATCTGCGTGAATAGACTTTACTTTTTTTTCAGACTTTACTTTTTTACCCACATTAGTCCAATACACTTAATATTAATATATACATATGTATAAATGTAATAGATGCATTGTATTTATAACAAATGAGCTGGTTTTGTTATATGAAGATTTGCCTAATGGTTTAATGAAGTTATCTCAATATGTTTGTTAATAGTGAGGAGAATATTCTCCCAGAGCAGGTTAAATCTGAATGTTGTGTCTGTTCCTCTGTGATTATCGTCAGCGCACATAGATGCAGCGTTGTCCCGGAAAACCTCAAGTCCAACATCTGTGTTTGTTTTCGCAGGTGCTCATTTGGTTTGATGCGAACGTTTTTTTCATTATAGAATATTTGTGTGGGCTGTTTTCAGACAAAGTGTAGTGGAAAAAGTCCCCCCCACCACCCACTAGCTTCTGTTGATAATTCCACACATTAAATTTATTTGTTTTTCAAATTTTCTGAATTATTTAAATGTGATGACAAGATGGTGGTAAAAAACAACAAGATGCCTATTTTGTTTTTTTTTTTTAAGAAGAGGAATTGAGACCACAGAAATGGTGTGGCCACTTCCATTGGCACTGAAACAATGTAACGAAGACCCAAAAATACAGAAATGAGATGGGTCGTAGAATGAATATAAAGGATACTATTTATTCACATTCAGAGTAATATTGTAATATATGTTAAACTTCATTTAAGTGTAAAATTCCTGGCCTGTGGATATTATCGTATCCTCTTGTCTCTTAAAGTCTGGGTTGATTATCATTTCTGAGGTACTGGGCCTCATAAGTTGTGTGTCGGTGCGGGGGAAACTTCAATGAGGGGGGAAAGGTAATTGCAATTACCAATAAAATTCATTATAATTAAGCAGTCATTTAATATAAAATCAAATTATTGCCTCAGCAGCCGAGGACGGAGGCACCCCAGTGAGACCTGATTAATTTTTTTCTTCTTCTCCCTTTCAGCACAACTGTAACTTTTAAATCACTCTGTCTCTTTGGGTGGGGTGTTTGGGTGAGGGGTATTTATTAAAACTGAGCCAATATGATGATTACCTGACTGTGTGGGTTATTTATGAGACTATAGATGATTATCATTTTATTACAGTGGTGCAAAATGAAGCGGGAATATTCTGCATCTGTTTCGAATCTTGTGGCCTCTTTAAGTTGGTCTGGTGGATGTGTTTCAAAGGGCTAGGAATTAGAAAACTGATATTGTTATACAACAACATTAGAGCATGGATCATTGTAATGTTTGGAGACAAGAAAATATGATTTGTCTTCTCTACAGTCGCTGCATTTATATGTCTGCTATCAAGCAATTCTCAAGACAAATCAGATTGTATGTGAAATATTAAAGTAAAGTAGCCTACAGAAATATGTAAGTGAAGTGTGTGTCCTGGGTTTGGAAGTTTCATGTATTAGTTGCATATTTACAAGCAACTAATACTAAACCTGTATAATATTACTCAGTACTTATGTGTGTATTACTAAATTCTAACAAAGGCATGTTTAAGTAAAATTAAATAGCTTCCATGATTATCTTTATGAACTGTAGATATTCGGAAAAATATTGATGGCAACCTACCTATAAAAACTGGGTCAATTGTATCATAGTATTCTGTATTACTTTCCAAATGCATTTGAGGTGATTGACATTCACTTGTTCGGATGTAGTTCTTAAATATCTACCCCACAAAATTCTTGATTAAATTCTGAAACTATGAAAGTATCTATGCTTAAACTATGCATTTAAGTGTCATTGGAAAGTCATTTTCATGATATTTATATTTTACCTTTACAGACATATTGCCCTATCTCATTTATTTCTCATACTGATATCTCCACTCATGAGCTTTGAGGTGTTTGTGTGTATAAATTTGTATGCCAGTCAGTGTGTGTCTCACTGTTACTAATCTCTCAAGGCTTCTTAACTCCCTTAGGGACCTTCCGGAAAAATGCCACCTCACTATTATTAGGTCTCTTTTGCATATTAAGGGAGTTGCTCTCAATCGTGTATGTGTGAGGAGAGAGTGTAAGTGCGCCAATATGTGCAGCAAAAGTTTTCCTTTTTGTTGCGCCAACTGTTAAACCAAACTCGTGGCATCAAAAACAACTTCATAACTGCTTTACTTCTCTATGGTAGCTGTGCTGTGAGAAAGAACCTAAAACATGGTTTAATGCTCTTTAATAAACCATATTTACCACAGTTCTTGCTTTGTAATTATTTAGTTCAATTGTATTTGTTCTAAGATTAGTAATTTCAGGTAAATCC
Source organism: Cyprinella venusta (assembly GCA_038021265.1). Taxonomy (NCBI): domain Eukaryota; kingdom Metazoa; phylum Chordata; class Actinopteri; order Cypriniformes; family Leuciscidae; genus Cyprinella; species Cyprinella venusta. The sequence continues at coordinate 29,055,301 of CM075866.1, forward strand.
ATAGCTATATATTACCATTGTCACACACAGTTTAACTTTTCTTGTTGTAGCTATTTTTTTTCCTTTTTTTAGGAATAAGTTATATATATATATATATATATATATATATATATATATATATATATATAATTGTTTTATATTGGTCATTTATTAATGACACTTTTAAGATTTTTTAAATATTTTTATCCTTTTAAAAGGATTATTTTTAAATGGATTATTTATTATATAATTTTTTTTAAATAATTAATAAAATAATTATAATATATTTATAATAATATAATATATATAAAAATATATTAATTATAATATGATTAATTAAAATAAATTAACTTTTAATTTTTGTATTTTTATTATAGGTTGTTAACACTGCCATAAGAAACCATATTTGCCATAATTCTTGCGTTATAACTGGTATTTGTTAAAAGCCTATAGTAAATTCATAATTTTGCTCCATATTGCCATAATTACCATGGTTAATGTTACTTTTTACTATTATTTATTTACATTTTATTTAGATTTTTTTTATCTTTTTTTTAATAAAATGTTCAATGTGAGACGTTGCATTTTTCACCTTCTAGTCTCATTATTTTAATTTATTATCTGCTTTTCTTGACTGAAAGTTGGCCTTTGGTTTGATATGCTCATAAGAATAACGTCTTATACAATATTTTGTTCTCTGTGAAATTATTGGACACTTACTTTACTGCTTTGTAGGTGACATTATGTTTTTGAACCACATAAATACTTGTCTAATGTTTTTAAGATGCTTTATTGTTATGTTATTCATTGAAGTGTTTGGAACCCTTCTGTCCTCATAGATTTCTGCATTTCATACGATGATATAAAAACGTATCAAATAATCCTCCAACATGCAGAAATAATGAAACCCCGCTTTCACCCGTTGGGATTTTAAGCTTGAAAATTTCTAGTCATAACCCGTAATGACATGGAGATGTAAAGCTTTGGGTTTCATCTGCTATCTAATACAGCCCAAGCATACAGTTGGTTTAGCCGTGATAGCTGACAGTGGAGCTGCGAACCTGGCAGTGTAGATTTTGGCTTCATTGGTGGAATGAGGCCGATATGTTCATGCGGAGACTGTCGGGAAGCCATTTCTCTTATATCATTCCACTTCTTCTCCCATTTACTGTCACTGCGATTGCTGCATACGCCAGACATATTGGTGGTTTATCTCTCCACTAACACCCAATAATGTTTTTGCTAGCTATCATCCTCATTATCACATAAGCAGGGATTTTTATTATAATGTAATATAAGATGAAGCCTAAACATTTCTTAGAGTAAATAATAGCTATACAAGCAGGAATGTTTTGGGTGAGTGAAGAATCACACTTTTTCAAAGCGGCATGTTGTTTGTATGGATTATTTATTTTGCCATTTTTATGACAGAACATTATAAAAGAAGAAGGGGGAAATGTATCCTGCATCACCCGTGTGAGCATCGCAGCTCCATGTACACTTATAGATATGAATTTTCTTTAGTCCTTTTATAGTTCAATAGCTGCATGATAATTTAACAGATCTGGCAGATTTTAAAGTCGTCATGAAACCGAAATTGTCTTTTCTTCCCTTTTGTGACGCACATGTGATTGAAACGATTACTTAAATGGATTTTTGTCCATCAGGAATTGTTTAGATCATTTTCATTTGCTAATTTCTGGAAACATTTCATGCGAGTGGCAGGTTGCTAGTATTGCCCACCCCTCACGCCGGTGTACGTTATTCATATTTAGTTGTAGTCACTTTGTTAAGAAAAATGCACATAATCGCAAGTATTTCTTTAGATAGTGAATGTCTATTAGTTTTAAGGCCATAGGGTATGTTTAGCATGCTAGTTAACTTGTACACATTTAAAGCTACACTGTGTAACTCTTTTAGTTTATTCTTAGTTAAAAACACTTAGTTCTTTCAAAAATATATGTGCTCATTAATGTATATTGACTTTGTTCAAGTAATAAAGTATTCTCGTGAGTGTATGCCATTGAAAATACATACGGGTAAGGGGTTCTAATGTCGGTCGCCATGTTGCCCCTCCATCTTGAAAGTACGTTAGCCAAAGAGGGACATACCCGTTAATTCAAGCTTCGTCTTTCGCGTTTACGTTTTGAGTTAACACTCATGGGCGAGGTCGAACTGGAAGCCATGTTAATCTTGGACTACATTGGCCACCGTAGGAGTTAAAACGAAATTGAGAGGAATTGAGAGGAACAGCAACTAATATTCACTTTCATATACCTTCTCACCACCAGATGGGGGTAAAAATCACACAGTGTAGCTTTAAAAGTTTTTGTGGAAAACGGACTAGAAATTGTGACGACTCATCTTGTGCACTACACATTTTACCCAATCAGTTGCTCTATTGGTAAGGGATAATGTACATCCACCTGTTTGTTATTGGGACCCCAAAGTAGATGGGTCTTGCATCAGCCTGAAGGGGTTTATTCTGTGATAACAACTGGCTTGATGGACATTATCCCACTTATTAAGACTACTTGCTACTACGTTAATTACATATGAAATATTTATCTGAGTCAAAATATAGTATTTGCTCTTTAAACGCAATGCTTCCACAGAGAAAGCAGTACCTAGTGCAGTAAGTTCAAACTAGACAGACATTTAAGAGATACGGTACAGTCATACCAGTTATTACACAGCATTTCACCACATAAATAATAATGGGGATAAGATATATTGATCTGAGATGAAACTTTTTTAAAATCATATGTGTTTGTTATCTTATAATCCATTGCAGTGCACAAAAAAAATAGTTGCAAAATTAAATTAAATTTAAAAAAAATCGTAAAATATTGATTTGACTTGGTTTTATTTTATTAGCTCACCAAATGCAAAATTCCAGAAAGAAAAAAAACGTTCCTCGCAAGCTTATAGCTCTGCTGACTTCAGTAACCAGTGTTTTTTGTTTTCAGCGGTTGTTATTGGGGAATAACACATGCTGGATTGACCTATCAGAATCAAGTATTCCACAGAGCCGTGTAATAAAATGAGAATAATGCCACCTGCCTCTAATTATCAAGTAGCAAGTCATGAATCATGGCTGTGACAGAACTAATTCCTATTGGCTATTAACATATGGGATGCACCCGTTTTTATATACCACCCAAACTTTTATAAAAGAAAATAGACCAACACAGAAAAGAAAAATATTCTTGAAAACCTGTGGTAATTAAGACTTTGTCATATGTTTTGTAACTCTGAATTGCTCAGAAGTATTAACAGGAAATGTTTTACCCAAAAGCTAATTATTAAAAGGATTGCCAATCCATAGATGAAAATTCACATAATTCCAAACCTGCATGCATTTCTTATGTTTTGGGCCCCATTGACTTTTACTGTATAAAAACTATAGCTCTTGTAGCTGTACATGAATTTCGCTGCTGTCAGAGTAACATTCCGATTCATAAATGTGTCAGTGCCGAACTTCGTCTTCGTTTAGGGTGTACCAAATGAGCACAGTAATGCCCTGCGCCCTCCAGAGTGAGTAGGGCAAAGTGATGCTCACTTTTGAATAGATTTTGCTGTCTATCTGTCTATCTCCTTTCTCCCCTTGCACTCTTCCTCTCTCTCGTTTTCCTGAAGTGCGGTGATCAATAGTAATTGGGTTGCCGCCGCTGACCAGCTTAGTGGCCCGGTGGACCAGCAGAAGGAGAAATGGAGAGTGTTTACGAGGTACTGAGCGTGACTGACTTTCCTCTGCAAATCTCTCCATATTTATTCAGCATTAGGCCTAATCTAAAAATCTTTTTTTTCTCAACCCCCTGTTTTATCTATATATTTTTATTTTCCGCTTCTTTCCCTCTCTGTCTCTGTCATGCACCAAAGCCAGAGAGAGAGAGAGAGAGGTCTAAAATGTAATCCTTTTTGAGGCTAAACCACCAGTACTCTCTGATGGCATATTTAATAGATTTTTCCCATAAAGGCTTTTCCTTAAGTGACTACATTCAAATAGAGAGGTATTAGTGATGGCATTAGGCAATCGTTAAGGTGTATTAAAGAAACCTCCTGTTGTTCATATAAATACGTTCAATTCAATTTGCAGATCCCTTTGGGTGTAATTGGATTTTCTGACGTATGGTGCAAGGGCACTTTAGGGTTATATATTCACTCTACTTGGTAAAGCAAATTTTATAGTACTCACTCACTTTAACAAAAATGCACGCAAACTTGTTCGTTTTGTTTGTTTGTTGAGTGACTTGCTATTTGAAGAAATTAGCATTTGCAAATGGAAATGCCAGGCTTGCTTGGTAGAATGGAACATAATATAAAAAAATCTAAGATTAATAATAATCTACAGTATGATTGTGGTTTAAAAATCACCTGTTTTTAAGCTGCAATGCTTAACGAAAGCATGCAAACGATAAGCTTTCGTGACTGCGTATAGGACAGCAAAGTTGTGTGAGCGTAACCGTGATAAAGACTATCACATGGAATGTCATGCAATTTTTAATCTGCAAAAAGAGATATGTCCAAAATCTTATACGATACAAGTAATTTTAGTTCACAATAACAATATTTGTGCTTTAAATAAGTGCGTTTTTATTTGATTCATTTTTAATACCATTTAAATTTCATTATTCTTAGCACCATTTTCAATATCAATTAAAAACTAATACTAGCTTAAACTCTCAAGCTTTTTGAAGACAAGTAAACATTGATAAAGAGAGAGCAAAGAAAACAAAACTACACTAGAACGTGCATGAATGAAATAGACCCAACTGAAAAACGTCGGCACTAGCAATAAGAAATACTACATAAATTGTATAAAGCAATCGAATGTTTGAAAAATGCATAGTCTTCTGTGTAAATTGAATAAACATTTATTCTTATTAAAGTTACAAAAGTGATTCAGTCAAGAGCTGAGAGAGATTTTTTTCTTCTTTTTTTGTTGCTTGATTAACATTAATAACTAAAGGAGGTAAATTTGAAAGCTGAAGACCGACTGCACGGATCCATGCGTTTTCTTTCTCAGCTCACTCTTAAGACCTAAATGACCATGTTTGCTTGCAAATACACGTTTACTTTGACACATTGTCTGTATTTATTGTCGTTTGTATTTAAAGGTGGTTTACTGTTTTTTTTCTTTGCATGATTGTGTTTATGGGGTGCAATATAACATGTATTCGTGTTTTTTCTTGATTTTAAAGTCTCATTTTTCATAAATTTCAACTTTATCGTAAGCCGCTTTCTCCTCTGTCATTTGAACGACCGGTTTACATCCTGATTCCATGAAACCACTCCCCCAGAAACAGGCAGTGGGCTTAGATTGGTTAGTTTGTCCCGGTGTGTTGTGATTGGCTAAATGTACGTTGTGCGGCGTAGTGTACGTTGTCCGTAAACTTCACGTCCATTACCTTTACAGGCGAAACAATGTGCTCCTGTCAAATGTAAGTAATGGTGTTGATACTGCCGTATCAGTTTGAGCAGAATCAGACCCAGAAAGCGGCAATGAAGAGAGTCAAGCAAGGCCTCCCCAAACACGGCTCTTACTAAACGTTTCTGAATGGTACATTTAAAAAAAAATTATTATTATTCTTTCTATTCTACTATTATAAGAATTTCGATACGTTGTTACTTAAAAATGCTACTGCTGCTTGTTAGCTTTTGAGATACGTTTTTCTACTGATTAAACATTTAATATAACTGAATAATTTTTTTTAAAGTTATTGTTTTATAGATATAATGAATAACCGTTTATCTATTCACAAAACTTAGTTTACTCAGTGTATCATTTTATTTAGGTGTAGCTCACATGTGGCAACTGATAACAGCTGAAGTTTGCTGCGATTACATAGATTACATAACTGTATATTAACTTTATACACGTTTGTCTTACACAAAATAGCATCGAACTAACTGGTTACTATATACACAAACAGCGTTGGCATTGGTTTACGTTCTTGATCAAATCGAAAAATTACGTCATAAAGCGTATATACATGAAAAATACATTTACAAAACTAGTACATATACAAATTCAGGTCCAAAATGTTTGGCGTTTGTCGTAGACACGAAGTAGGATAACTAAGTGGCTATAAATTATACATGCAAATACATCTTATTTGCAGGTTGTGGCCCAACAACTGCTGCCTCTGGTTTTAAAGTTGGAACTGCTTCATGTTTTAGTAACAGTTTCGTGTTGAATCTGGCACTGAATTTGTGGAGATTCTGGAAGCTGTCTTCCGTAAATGCGCAGCACAAAGAGCTAAATTACGATTGTAATTTTCAGGAACATAATCAAACATAAATTGTATCTATTGTTGATAAACTACAACATCCGCGGGAAGCCCGAACACAGAAGACCTGACAGCTGGGTGAAAATGACACTTTCGATGAGTCGCAGAAATATGGCCATGCCCTTTTTTTGCATATTCTGGAGGAAAGGGTTGATGCAAATGTATGGGTTAGTTACGTATAAAACCCGTTGTAGTCCCATTCGAGTCGTTTCTGTAGGCATTAAACTTATCAGTTTAAGCAGATATCTCCGCTTACATTGAACTTTCAGCACTGCAACTTTGCAGATAATGTTCATGCACCAACAGCAACATTACACACTATTTAAAATGAAAAAAAGTGAAATCCCAATCAACCACCCCTTTAACTGATCAAGCCCAATTAGATCACAAAAAGCAGTCGGTTTAGTTCTCAGGCACTCTGTTAGCAGCGGCTTCATGTACTGATATGAGTTGTCTTAAAATCACCTGTTTTTAAATCGCAATGCATGAAAACCAATGCAAACAATAAGCTTTCAGCAACATCTCGTGAGAAAAAAATCAATCCATCTTGATTTTTTTCTCCAACAATTTTGGATCGCTTCTGAGACTTTTGGATTTGATTCTGAGCTTAGTTTTTAACCGCATATGCGGCGTGTGCTTTAGAAACACCCGTCTTTATTACAACCTGCCAAAATAAAAGTTTAGTTTTACTTGAAGAAACGATGACAGAAATACATTAGTAAAATGTACTTCTCAAAGTAAATAAATAAAAAAAATAATACAGTTTAATAAACAGTATTTAAGGAATAGCACACGATCAAGAATTTATTTTCCTGCCACATAAATCTTATGCCTAATTTAAAAGTTTCTGAAACAAACTATTCCCCCAAACTCAAGAAACCCAACACTGAACCAATAGGGCAGTTGTATTATTTTCATTTGATTACGAGTTTTATGGATTTATTAGATTTCCACAGTTTTTGATGATCAATTCTTATTCAATCTTAACACACTTGTGGTTTGGTTTGCTTGGTTCCTTTTTTTCTGACTAAAAACATTAACGACAGTTAGTCCTCGTCTGAGTTGTGTTCAGATATCACCGAACCAAAGGACACCAAACTTAAAGGCATAGAGATATGTTCACAACCCGATTGGTCAGATTTTATGACGCATTTAAGAATTTTTGTGTATTTTGAGAAGGAACTTACCGATCACCTAAAACAATGCTGTGTGCTGGGATAAATGCGCTTGTTGTATGTGCATAGCCTGTATATGATGGTATTTTGACTAGCTGAGAACTCGTGAAGAGCTTCAAAGTGTGTAAAGGAGTCAAAACAGAGGCAGGTAACCTGGGTTTGGATGGAACCGTTCACACTTATTCAAATGAACCGCACTAAAAGAGTAATCAAACCAGGGCTCGTTTTAATCTAACCCAACATGCCAAGTGTGGCTAACCAAACATCACCTTAGTGTGGTTCTCTTGAATTAGTGTGAACGCTGCAATCCGAACCCTGGTGCGCACCAAACAAGCGGACCAAGACCACTGAAAAGATGGATCTCTGTCCAAATCCAAATGAACTCTTGTGCGGTTTGAATTATATAGGAACGCAACACAAACCAAACACAGGAAGGTGAGACCCAAAAAGGGACAGAATGCTCACGCTAGTCATGTTGTTCATGTTGCCCAGAGTTCAGAGTTCGGTACGGGTGTCCGTCAGAACCACGTGTCCTTGTAGCAGATTGTTTGTGTGTGTGATGGAGGGATTCCTGCCTTGTTTTGACTCCTTTACACATTAAGTTCTCAGGTGGTCCAAATACCATCCTATGCAGGCTACACGCATACAACGAGCGCATTTATCCCAGCACACAGCATTGTTTTGGATGTTCGTTAAGTTCCGTCTCAAAACAGGCAATACGTCATAAAAGCTTGACTTTTCAAGCCGACTATCAGGTTGTGAATGTATCCCTGTGCCTTTAGGTTCTGTGATAAAAATGCAAATCTGAACACTAATAGGAACAAATTAGAAGTGTGAACATGTATATAAAAATCATGAAAACTAAACTTGGGAAAAACATTTTATAGTGCCTATTAATGATAACATTTTAATAAATTGTTAAATTGCTGATGTTTATGATTTACATTTATTGTACATACTTTTTGGTGATTAAAATTTGATTACGGTAAATCCTTAAAACGGATTCCAGAAAAAAAATATAAAAAACTCTATATTAGAAAAACTATAGCCCGTTAAGAAGCAGTAGGAACCATTTCAATTTATTCAAGATTCATTTGGGTATTTGATGGGTGACCCACTGTTTATTAAATGTTAGCTTAAAAAGTAAAAAAAAAATGCCACCACACACACTGTAGGCCACCTTTTTATATTCAGAAACTTCATAATTCAAAGACTTGAGTTTCCATTGGAGGTCTGAATAGAAGAGCGAGGACAGGATGCTATGTCAGGTGAGGTCTGAGGACTTGACCCAGTCTATCGTTATCATATTAAACACACATTCAAATGGGCTTGTCAGTTGGGTTCTCTTTTGGGTGTTATTACCTGTCAAAAGCTGAGAAAAACAAAGTCAGATGGAGAGATGACTGGAGTGAGAGATGGATGGATGGGTGGAGAGGTAAATGGTAAATCCAGCCCTGTCTGTCATCTTATGCAAACCATTCTATCCTTTCAATTTAAATACGCATTAATCATCACTATAAATTGATGTTTATACTGTGAAATTTAACTGAACATTTAATGATGCTAAATAAAAACAACTTCAAGCAAAAGCCTCTTGTTAATCTGCATAGTCGGACTGTAACGGAGCAGACTATTCTAGCCGAAATGGGCTAACCAACAGAATGAATAAACAAGAGCTTGGAATAGCAAGGGAAGACCCGATAAATGAGAATTACGAGCGGGAGAATGAGCAAGAAGGAAAGGGAGGAATGCCCAGGGGAAGAGAGTGAGGTGAAGATGGACAGGCAAACCCTCTCGTTACACCTTCTCTCTCTTTCTCTGTCGCTTTCTTTGGCCCCCCCTTTACCCCTCTTTCACCCAGCCATAGCCCCACCATCTGTCTTTCCCCTTCCCTTCGGCTCTGCGCCTGACATCTCTCAGCCCTTTTTTTAATCTTTTTGTTTGATGGAATTTAATGTGATTATTTAAAAATTTGACATATCGTCTCCGTATGCGTTTATTAGTAACGCTAAGCTATAGTAATGAAACTGAAATCACGCTTTAGAGAATTTGCTTTGGTTTTATTACAGTAACACTAAATAGTGGTATTTCGACAGAAATGTTCACTCTAAGTAATACTAAATTTGTTAGGGAACTGAAAGAATCTAGTTTGTTTTGACAGTTTAACCCTATCATTAGTAATTTGAGAATTACAATATTTTGCAATAAATATAGATAGTTACATTACAGCACAGTACTGTATAATTACAGCAAAAGCAGACAAAAATGACAAAATATTGTAAAATTACTGTACAATACTACCGTTTTGTAGTTTACTGTACTGTTTGTGTGTATTGTAAATTTAATTACAGTACAATTACTGTAAATTGAATACAGTAACTTGCTGGCAACCTTGCTGTCAGTACTGTACTGTAAAAATACAAGAAAATTGTTAACAGTGCACTATTTCTCATAATAAATAATAATTACATGTTTGATCAATTTAAAGATCTGCAGTCAACGCACAGAAAATACCAAAAATCAAATATTTACAGTAATAAACAAAGAGAATGTTGACAATCACTCAACTACTGTGCAAGTATATGGGGCAAACAATGTTTCTCCATAGACTTTGATTGTAAGTGGATTTTGTCAAGACTTTGTTTTGTTCGGTTTAGTTAAAGCTGAATTTGTTGAATTTGAATTTTTTTTTAAATATTTTTGTTTAATAAATCTGTGGCTATTATGGTCTTACTACAAATAAATTATGGATACTGTTCTGGAAGGGGAGTAGCTCGCCATATTGTTTTATCATCTTTGTTTAATTCAGTTCCTCCATAGACTAGTCATCTGCTCTGTAGCTTTTTTTTTATTTTTAGCAAACTATATGTAATTTTTCCTATTTTTGCTTCCTGTTTAACAACAGGGGATTTCAATTTTATTTATTGTTTATTGAAGTATTCCTTGATGCTCCATTTGTGGAAATGTTTCAATGCAACGGTTATTTTTACACGTGCTGCCTGCTGTCAATTTGCTGTAACTGAACCCCACCCAAACTCATATTTTATTCCAGGTTGTCCGAGCTGAACAGTGCAGTCCTCCCATACCCTCCACACACACACACACACCCGTGGACTTTTCCCTGGGTCTCTATGGGGAACAGTAGAAGTAATTCCTTTTGTCTTTCATTATAATTCCAGACTGAGAGATATCGTTTTTATTAATGGCGGCTTTATGTTTCCTAATCTCATTTGTGTAGCTATATTTAATGTGTGTGTGTGTGTGTGTGTGTGTCTTTGGTTCCCACCTGTTTTATATCCATCCTATATTGTTTCAATCTTTCCTGAAGTCCAATGATGGCTACAGGCAGAAAAGAAAAAAAAATTAGAATCTTAAAGCGCTATTATTTAATTACCAATGGCTATGGATTTGCTGTGTGTGACTGAAGAGGGCGATAGAAAGGGCAGGATTATTCTGCTTTTTCAATTTACAGAAGCCCCACTGCCCACACACCCCCTAACACCCCAGACCCATAACATACACACAAACACCACACACACACTTCATCAGCACCCCCACCCAACCGCTGGAAGATAAAACAGCATTATGGTAAATTCCACTTAATGACAAATTTTTAATTTGCTGAACACGGCTGTCTCCCGCATCCCTCGTGTGTGTGTGTCTGTGTGTGCGCATTCACGTTTTAGTGAGTGAGTGAATGAAAGGGAGGCCTAATTACAGTGTGGGTTGGATGGGAGGAAGAAAAGCCCTCCTCTCCTTCTATCACTGCGATAAGGGAAAGGGAATGTAGCCGATTAATGATGGTGTTTATCTCTTTTCATATAATAACAATCATGAAAAGTCGATCTGCCCCTCAGCTTGATAGAAAAACACTCCCAGAGGAGAATTTTCATCAGAATGAAATTGAAGTCGCAAGTTAGTGGTTTTATTAAGTATTTCGTTTTTCCTTCTCGTGTGTTTGTGCGAATGTGGATTTGAAAGAAAAACTAAAGGTTTGGAATATTAAGTCAGCTTGTTGTGTTTGTGATAGGCGTGTTTACAGGGTCAATATCAATTAAAAACGTTCTTTAAAACACACTGCAAGCTGTGGAGACTCTACATGGAGAGTCTTTTGGATATAGGATACATTCATAGTGGTGCACTGGAATTTGCTATTTTGAGAAGCTAGCCAGTATTTTAAAGCTTAAGTCAGCTGGTTGTGATTTTACAAAATTAAACCATTTGCTCCAGGAAAATGACAATTTACAGATTTACATACATGTCTTGGAATATATATAGAACATTGTGAGACTAGAAAACAAGTAATGACAAGTTCAGCATCTCACTTACTTTCAAAAATGAGTGATACATCCAATACTAACTGCTGTAGTGGCAAATCAGGAGTATTTATAACTTGTTTGCACTATTTAGGATTTTATTCAGGTTTGAGTAACATGAGACATTCCCTAATAACCAAGTATAGTGTCTCAGTCCTGTTATCATTTGTATGACAGGGCAAGCTGGAGACATATTTCTCTGGTGGGCTTTTAAAGCAGGTTTGTCACAGACTATCGCTGTGACGAGTGACTGAGCGAGACTGAGAGCGTTGTGCGCACAAGCTGTTTCTATCAGTGCGAGTGCAGTCTGACTGCCAGTTTTGTAATTTGCATCATTATTTGTTGTTAAATTCATTTTTACATGCCCTTTATTGGATTCAGACTAATGATTTAATCTTAAAATGGATGTTAAATTAAGAATTCATACACATTTAATATACCGATATTATCGGTTAGAGTGCATGACAATTGTGTGCATTTATGTCTTGTCTATTGTTTATTTATTTGGATCCCCCTTTAGCTATGTCCAAGAGCACCGCTAGTCTTCCAGGGGTCCACACAACACTTACAGAAAACATATATTATTTATTATCCCACACAAAAACATTAAAAATGCACTCAATATCAAACCAGGATCCAAAAACAACACACTTGGCATATATTCAACATTACAACCAACGTACAAAAAAATTAAAACAGAAAAACAAATGCAGTAACCAACACCTAGTCTAATGCTTATAACGCATCCAACTAACTTCTATGCATAACCTCCTATAAATATGATAATCCAAGGTGTGCCTTTACATGCCTTTTACAATCATTATAATATGTTTAATACGTTTTTGTGTTATAATAAGTATAATAAAGTGTCTGGTAACTGGAAACTTTTCTTTGCATGATCATGATGAGTAGCTTCCTTTTTTTTTTTTCAATTTAATCTGTTCCTGATCAAAACGTTATATATTGTTTACAGTTACCAGAGGCTATCAAGCTTCTAAATATTGCACAAAATTACCACAAACCTTATTATACTTATTATAACACATTAACTTATTAAGCTTACTCTATTGATTTTAATTGTAATAATAAATAAATTAAAAATGTGTGGTGGTGATGGCACAGTGGATAAGACACATGCCTTTGGTGTGAGAAACCCGGGTTCGAATCCACTGTGAGACACCTATGTGTCCCTGAGCAAGACACGTAACCCCTAGTTGCTCCAGAGGCGTGCGACCTCTGACCTATATAGCAATTGTAAGTCGCTTTGGATAAAAGCGTCAGCTAAATGAATAAATGTAAATGTAAAAACACAAAATTCAGAAGTTTCGGAAGCTGATATCTTTGTGTTAGGAATAGACCAAAACAGGGGAAAACTTTTTTTTGTTCACAAAAAATATTGTGTTATTAATATCGTGAATGAGATTTGAGAGCTATGATGTGGAATAGAGTTTGGCAAGCCTCTGGTCACTCTTCTAAAAAGAGCAGCTTCAGCATTCGTCAGAATTTTTTCCTTTTACGTTCCATGGAGGATTGGGAAGTCATACGAGTTTGGAAGGACATGAGGGTGAGTAAATAATGGCAGAATTAAATTTGGTGAGCTGGATGAACTGTATTTTTTTTAAGGTTGAAGGCTTTGTTTTTGCTTTTTCATTAACTTGACATCAGATTACCAAGTACAAAGAGTTGTGTTGAGTGTGTGCGTGTGCTTTTCTCAATCCCATGTGACTCTCTTACCTTATCTCCTGTCACTTACCCGTCTGCCACTCTGATTGGAGCGTATGGTTGCCGTGTGGTTGCCATGCTGTTGCCATACCGCGCCCCGCTGGGCAGTAATTGGGCCCCCTCTGGGTTGCAAGAGGCAACGGCACGTTGACAGACAGGTTTGGCCACCTGCCCCACCTCCCCCTTTAAATGAGAAGTCAGGAATGCCAGGAGCGTGGCAGCACGTACTGTGTGCCATGCCGAATGGTGGGTAGGGGCACCGATTTGGCCACATGCCCCAGTGTCATTTTGTACCTGCAGAGTTGGTGTTATATGAGCAGATAGTCAGAATGTTGGGGGTATCTTTACTGTACATCTTCATTATCATGCGTTTGCCTGGCTGTCCAAATGAGGACTTCCATTGTTTTCACTTACTTTTGTCCTAATCGGTTGAAATCGTGGTTTGGTGGGGCCACAGGGGATGTCCATGGCCCCTCAGGGCCTCTGGTGCCAGGCCTGACTGTTCGTGATGGTTTGTCTGGAAAACTAAAAACAAGCTGTATAGTTTTATGATCTTTTAAAGATCTGTATGAGAAATTTGGATGGAGGTTTTTCAAAAATGCTGAAGATCTAAGCAAACGCAAACCCAAATTTATATATAATTTATATAATATATATATATATATATATATATATATATATATATATATAATTTTATATAATATATATATAATTTATATATAAAAGTTGTAAAATCTCGTATCAAACTTCATCTGCCATCATTATTCATCATAGTTATCTATTAATCCTTCCACAAATGAACCCTCTTGTTGTTCAAAACTTCTTTGCTGATTTAAAATAAAAGCGGTCATACAGACTTATACCAACATATTCCAAGTCATCATGGGTGAAAAATGATTTAAAGTTGTATTACAGTTGTACTTGTGACATTACAGCCTTGTGCAGTGCCAATTGTGTCATTCTCATAACCTGTTCAAACACTATTAACACCTTTTATACAGACCTCTCAGTAGCCAGCTATACATGCATAAATCTCCGTTATTCTGAGAAACCTAGCAGGTGAAGCTATAACACAGTTTTTCTCTCTTTCACTATATGATGAAATTAAATTGTTTATAAATTTTATTGAATAATTGTATATGGAAATAATATAATTATAGTCGTGTTTAGATGAAATATAACTTATTAACACGGTTATAAGGCTGCACAGAGAAAGTGATTTTTGCGTACGTATGGTTTGAGTTGTTCCTACATTTTCCGTAAATTTAGAATACATTTTATTTAGAAAGTTTTTAGTGAATCATGATTTGTTTGTGAAAACATTCATATGCCGATTTCACGCACAAATTTGTGTGCAGTGCGTATGCATTCATGAGACTCAATGTTTTCATAGTGTGGAGTTTTTCATTTACATATGAAAAACTTTTTCCTCTAAAAATATATGTAATATCTTTACCCAATGTAAAGCTTCTTTGCAGAACCAAAAGGAGTTCATAAAACTAAAATCGTTCCTAGTTCAAAAAGCGGGTACTTTCGCCAATCGTTCTAGGAACTATGAAAGGTTCCTCGGTTGCGAAATCCCCTATTGATGCCAAAAAATAACTTATTTTTAGTTCTTTCACAGTCTTTTTTTGAAATCCCTTGATCACTATGAAGGGTCTTCTATGGTTAGGGTTGCGTAATGATTCTTAGAGGGCATATTACAGGTTAGAGGACCCAATGAGTCAATGTATTGAAAAGTAATGTAGGAACTAGATTTTCTTTAAAATATACTTTTAAGTATGCTACAGAAACTTCTGGAGTCGTTTTTGTGAGAAAATTTTACTTCCGCATCTGAAAATGGGTGTGACATAACGGGCGGGAGAGCGGTCGATTCAAACTCCAGGAAAACAATGGATTGCAATGACATTTCGAAGGCTGAGGAAATGTTTCATACTTACTCAAATGACGGTCCACAGCAATACAATATCATATAACATATCTAAGTCTCACAAAATGTTTACAGAAAGATTGTTATAAAAACTATACTTAAGTATATTTGTATTGTACTAAAAACATACTCAAGTACATTTTTAATACATATTTTTTCACCTGGCTTATAATAACATAGAAAGTTAAAGATTTGAATATTTAAACAATCTGAGTACTTTTGTTTTTCAGTTACAAGTTGCCTCTATTTAAGGCATGACTACCTTTATCACACTATTTGATGCCATTGGTACAGTATAAGACAATATTTGTGCTTCGGCATCCCATGTTGAACTCCATCATATCGCTGGGATGATAATCACGACCGCGTTTTTCGAAGCCGATGCGGAAGAGAAATCCCGTCTCTTCACCTGCACAACCCGCACCAGGAACGAAAGATATAGGCTATAGCTCCATTTCTTTTCTTGTAATGGAAACTTGTGGACTCGATGTCCTGACAGGCTGGACTTTTTGCAACCTCCACAAACACAATAATTTACAATGACGATGACAACTTAAAATACAAAAATTACCAAAAACACACTGACTGACGACCGCTCTCACTGAATACCAGCCTACTCTGCACTGAGCCGAGGCTTGTAAAATGACGCGATGTTGGAAAAAAAAAAAGTCATTTTTACGAGCAGTCGAAGAAACACTCGTTTTAAAACATTTTAAATCCTGCATACATTTTTATACAAGGTTATATATTAATTTAGTTTTTTTTTTTTAACCAGCAATATGCTCTTTAAATATATTCTACTTTTGTGTGTGTCTAATAAAGTTTGAAATGACATGAGAGTGAGCTTTTCAAAACAATGATGGCAGCAACAGACTTTTGTGTGTTGTGTGTGTTCATTTTCAGGTGGTTTTTGCTGCTAAAGTTGTGTGTATGTGTGCAATAGAGATATCAGTGTAATCCATGTTGCAGGGCTCCACAGCAGTGCTACAAACACGAAGACTGAGCATGAAATGAAATGAAATGTGCCACTGTAATCCATAATCGACCTGTACATGATGTATTGACCGAGAGGGAGATCTCTCTCTCTCTCTATCTCTCTCATTTCATCTCTCTCTTAACATGTCTGTCTCTTTCTGCTTGATTTCATGTCCTGGTCCTCTCTTCCAACATGGTCTGTTTGTGATCCAACCGGATGCTGGAATTAAGTCGAGTGTGAAACGCTAGCGAGAATGTTTGTAAGCACGCGTATCTCCAGTCTCTTGTAGTGAGGTACCCTCGTGTGTGTATTTTGTCTTTGAAGTGTGCCGTTGTTACACACTGTTTGGTTTTCACACTCACATTCACCACTGCTCACCTAACACACTGTGGTCTGTTCACAGACCATGATGCATTTCACTGCACCACTCATTTGAATTCTGCCTTCCATCTTCTCTGTCAAGTAGAGTTTAATTGCCTGTGTGGATGTAAATCAGGCATTTCTGGTACAAAGGCAACGTTGTTGAATAAAGAATGCCACGATAGAGGATGAAGTTGTGGCTTAGCGGTTGGTGCTTGTGTGGGTTATGAGTGTTTGAATCCAGCTCGCAACATTTCTTATTCTCATTCCCCCATTCATTTCCTGTTCTCTCTCTACTATCATTTCCATAAAAATGGCAAAAAAAAAGGCAATAAAAATAATGAAGAGAGCGAAAGGGCTGCGCTGAAGGTATGAAAGCGTTTTTGGAGGGATGGACTCCGACAGGAAATGAGAACGAGCGAGGAGATTGGCAGGCCAGGAAGAGAGAAAGACATGCCTTTGGTCAAGCAGCCGCGAACGCTGTGTGTGTGTGTTTCTGTTTGATCACTCTTTGATTGGATTAAGGCCTACTCCAGGCAGGGTGAATAGGGACGTAATGCATTTGCTCCGTGGTCCATGTCAAGTATTTGTCAGGGGGTCTGTGAAGGCCACTGACCCCCCATGTCTGCCCTTCTGTGGGGCATCTACCTTTCTCTCTATCGCCAGTCTCGCGTAGCCAGACCTTTGACTAAATGGCAAAAGGTCTGGTCCGCATTGCTGCTTATTCTGGCCAAGAAACGCCCACTTAGACAGAGAGAGAGAAAGCAACCAGCCACAGTTCGTTTTGCGTGCCATTTAGAGGCGGGTTTATCTGAAATTGATTAAACCAGTGTGGGAAAAAAAAGTCACTTAAATAATGCTGTGGTAGAAGGGTTTCACCACAGCAGTGCAGTCTTTAAGAAGGGTTATATTGAAAAGGGAAAAAAAGTAGAAATGTGACTACACTCTTAGAAGAAATGGTTCTATATAGAACCTTAAAAGGTTTTATCAGCGCTATGTATTTGGAACCCGTAAAAGGTTCTATACAGAACCCTTTTTAAGGGTTTTATAATAAGAACCCTTTAGGGTTCTTTGTAACCAGGAAAAAGGTTCTACGTGGAACCTTTTGGGTTCATTCATTATCATTTGTTTTGTCCTTTCCGGATTAAATATTTCATATTATTGACAAACATCAAGACCCTAAAATGTATTTATGAAAGTATGTGAATGATCACAAAATTCAAGATATGGGGGTTAGAAAATTTACATATTTATATCATGTAGTTAATCAATATCACATGAAGAGTGCCATTTCAGTTTTTTTCCTCCAAAAATCAGCATGATTAAGTTACTATTACAGTTTAATAAACAATAATTTAATTACAACCACAAAATGTCGCAGAATAATGTAATATGTGAATGAATAATAGCCTATAAAGAACCTTTGTGCCAAAAGGGTTCTTTCTTGTCATTATAGAACCTTTTTTAGCCTAAAAGTTTTTTTGGAGTTGAGTAAAGAACCCTATGCTTCATATATAGAACCCCAATGAACCCTTTTTTTCTGAGAGTGCATAGATTTTTTTTAAAAAGTAATAAATACAAACCATATGTGCTGTTACATTTCTGGTCAAAATCCACACAATCGGGAATTTCACACAAGCTGAAAGATTTCCCCGCACAAATTTCACTGCAGGTTCAATTCGGTCACGTGGATTTGCTGTGGTGCCCAATATAAAGTTGCTTGGTGAGTTTTGTGAAAGCTGTGCTTCATATCGCTTCACTATTGACAAGACAATGGACTCCTTTTGATTTTGGGAATCACCGATTTAGTCAATACAAGGCTAAAAAATGATTTTGATTTTATTTTTGGCTGCTCGGGACAGGCCCAACATTTTGACTGGTCCAACCACAAAAATTGAGGCAGTTATTTTTTTTTAAAGAAATATTTTATATTATATAGGTATATTTTATTTATTAGCTTAAATTATACTAAACTAGCTCTGAAGGCTATGAATTCATACAGACAAAAAAGTATTGTATATTTGTAGAGTATTTTTGATTTTTGTCATACTTAGATTATTGCCAGTCACTTTCAGGATTTTGATAAATCCTCATCTACAGTGTTGTTCAAAAGTTTGGGGTTGGTATTATTTTATGTTTTTCTAAGATGTCTCGTGCTCACGAAGGCTGTATTTATTGGATCAAATATACAGTAAAAACAATAAT
The DNA here is from genome assembly GCA_038021265.1 of Cyprinella venusta. NCBI lineage: Eukaryota > Metazoa > Chordata > Actinopteri > Cypriniformes > Leuciscidae > Cyprinella > Cyprinella venusta. The sequence continues at coordinate 29,074,257 of CM075866.1, forward strand.
AAAATATATAAAATGTAATATATTTTAAAATATAATTTATTCCTCCGACTGTAAGGTGAATTTACAGCAGCATCACACCAGTCTTCAATCTCATATGAATTCTAATATGCTGATTTATATGCTGTATGCTGACCTTCATAAATAATTCTAATATGTTAATAATTCAAATAAATAAAATAATTCAAAATATTCTAATAATTCTATATTCTAATTCATTCATGTTGAAAACAGTTGTGCTGCCTAATATATATATATATATATATATATATATATATATATATATATATATATATAAGCCATGACTTTCAGGATTGGTTGAAAGCATTTTTTTAAAATATTAGGTATTTTTGGTAACAATGTAACAGTCTTTACTGTCACTATTGATTGAATTAATGTGTTCTTGTTGAATAAAAGAATGAACCATTTGAACAGTAGTACATATAGCCAAATAGGTCAAATGATAGTTATATGAGCTTTCCAAAAACACTGAATGAATGGAGGTAGGAGCAGGCTTCACTCAATAATTACACTTAAATTTATTTTAAGATTGCTGGCCTGATAAGTGGAATACATATATGCAAAATATGTGCAAAATAAATTCTTTATGTATAGTGCAGCCTCTTTCTTGCATATATCTGTCCCAAAACACTAACACTGATCCTGTGCCATCAGACTATCTATATTGTTTAGCCCTGCAGTAAGAACCAAAAGTAGGGCTGAACATGAGCAACTTCTCCCTTCCCTCTCTCCTTCACTTAAACGTACACCCTCACACACAAAGGTACATGGGGTCGCCCACACTCGGGCTCCATTGTTATGTATGGCTGTGTTAATCTGACTGCTGGCCTCTCTTCCGCTCTCTTTGTCCCCTCCACCAGCCCAGTCGCAGAAGTCAACAGCACCGCACAAAGGGCCTGCATCCCCCAAAACTGGTTAACGGTGGGGCCTGCTTGAGGCTTTGATCAGCTTTTTCAGGGTTCAGTCCCATGTTCCCCCTCCCTGTGCTAGAGAAGGCTGAATGGTTACACTTGAGGGAGGTTGTTAAGGGAGACGAGTGCGGAGAGAGGTGCTCAGGATTGATACTTGTGTCACTGGTTCAGTAGGGGATGCTATGTGCTGCTTATACAAACACTGGAGTTTTTTGGTTTTTTTTTAGATTATTTTTCTGTCGTTTTGTAATAATACAACATATCTATCCAAATAACTATAGAAAATTCCTTTTGAAGTAAGTTATTTAGCTAACATGATTTACAGTACACTTACAGGTACAGTCCACCTGCATGTAACCCAAGGTTTAAGTCAGCATGAAATCAAAATTGACCTCCTTTACTTACTTAAAGGATTAGTTCTCCCAAAAATGAAAATTCTGTCATCAGTTGCTCACCCTCATGTCGTTCCGAACCCATAAGACTTAAATTCATCTTCATAACACAAAGAAAATAATTTTAATGGACCAGATTTCTGTCCATTGCCCCAAAACCTTCATGTTTCAATAAGTTCATAAAGACATGGTAAAAGTAATCCACATGAATCGAGCAGTTTAATAAGTCTTCTGAAGAGACTCGATTGCTTTATATGATGAATCTATTTAATTTAAGCTTTTATTTATGTATGAACATTGACTAACACACATGCATAGTGTACAAATATGGCAAGAGAGAAGTTTAAAAGATGTCAGATCTGTCAGGTTTGATTAAATATGTCTTTTATTCGAAAAAAAATTGTGAAACATTTTCTGCTATGGCTTTTTTGGAACTATTTTCAATGACAAAAGAGCAAAAACACATTATTATGCCTAAAATGTAATTAACTCAGTTTTAAGGTCTTATTTCTTGAACTGTTGTATAAAATCAATGTCATATTCAGGAAAATGGATCTCTTAATTTTGTGATGTCACTGTGTATTAACTATATCAATGTTACAATCAATATGAAAAACTCTGGGATACTGGGATATTTTTTTGCCCACATAATGATTTATGGGGGTATTCTAACTACATTCTAATTGGCTTTATCACACAGTGAATATTTTTGGACTCTCAAGACGTGTTTCGTTTTGCAAAGTGAGTGACATACTTGAAAATGTCACCTCGTGTTTAATTAAAACAACAATTACGATGTTATCATAAACGATAATAAATATTGCACTCCCCTACCTTCAGCTTCCATATTTGGGTCAAAAAGATGCTGGCAGTGTTTCCACTATTGATTGCAAACTGACATCACGGTTTAACTCCATTATGGTATTGAACGCCCAATTTTTAATGATCCAATCAATTCCGATCAGCCAAAGTCCCACCTTACTTTTTTGTTCTCATTGAATATTCTGCTTCATTTGGAAATGTATCTCATTACAAGTGCCTTGCTCAATGGTGGTAGCCTCAAATGCCTTCAATGCATGGTGCTTGCAAATATAGCAAGTTATAAGCAACAAAGTAAACCGAATTGGATACCAATAGTCAGATGTCTGACTGTGTGAAACTACAATGGTGGTATTTCACACATCAGCCTATAGAAGTCTATATAGTTTCTAGAGGAAATGATCTGTTAGCATTCTTATTCATCTGCTACCAAGATGCTACCTTGCTCAGATCTGCAACCAAGCTAAATGCCATGTGGCTTTAAAGCAGGGGTGTCCAATCCAGCCCCTGAAGATCCTGTCCTGCAAAGTTTAGCTCTAGCCCAGATTAAACCAACACAGTCTCATGAAAGTGCGTATCTATACCACGATTGTCATTTCTCGTGGCATTTTACGCCAAAAATGTTTTGTTTTTTTGTTTTTTTGCGTGCATATGCTACGCACTGAAAAACCCCTGGGTAGGTTTAGGGGGAAGGGGGTTGGGGAGTTATTATACGCCAAAAAGTGTGTATCTTATGCACTCGAAAAACGCCTACCATATTCACCAAAAACTAGTTTTGGCGTATAAATGGCGCAAGAAATGACATTTGTGCTATAGATACGAACTTTCATGAGATCAGGCTCGATTAAACACACCTGAACCAACCAATCAAGGTCTACTGTCTTACTTAGCATACTAGAAAAGTCCACGAAGGTGTGTTGAGGTAAGTTGCAGAAAAACTCTGCAGGACCATCCCGATCTCACTGGAATTCGTACGAATTTTACGAGGTGGCTAATTCGTAACAATTGGTACGACGTCACAATTTTTTGCTAAATCGTACATATTTTACAAATTGGCCAATTCGCCTGAATTCGGATGAATGACCTACCCCTGACCCCACCCCTAAACCTACCCATCACGTGGGTTTGGACAAATTGTACGAATTCGTACGAGCAAGGTCGTATGAATTAGTACGAATTAGCCACTTTTTAATCACTCGTACGAATTCGTACGAATTGGTCGTGAGATAGCGTTGGCAGGACAGTGGTCAGGAAAGTGACGTGACAATACTGATTGGATCATAGTGTTTGAATTTACAACCTGCCCAAATCTTTAAAATGATACGCCACCACACCACTTTCATGTCGTTAATTTATTATGTTTCTGCACACATGTAATGAATGTTATAAGAAATTGCAATAAACCACTGCAAAGGATATTTATTTATTTATTTATTTATTATGTTTTTAAAGATTAATTATTGGAATAAGGGATTTCACGTTTTCTACTTTTACGTGTAATTTTGCGTTTCATTCAATGTGTTACAATTTCTTTGTAATTATTTGTCAAATAGTTTTATTTTTTATAAAGTAATACTTTTATTCAGTGTGACGTTAAATGCATTAACAGTGACAGACATTTAAAATGTTCCAAAAATTTTTTTTTTTAAATAAAAGGTGTGCTCTTGAACTTTCTATTTATCGCAGAATCCTGAAAACAAATATATCACGATTTACACGCACATATTTGGCAGCACATCTGTTTTCAACATTTGTAATATGAGCATCAACTTAGCATATTAGAATGATCATGTGTCACTGAAGCCTGGAGTAATGATGTTGAAAATGTTATTTGCCATCACAGAAATACATAACACATTTATGAAAACAATTATGATTATTTTAAATGTTTTTACTGTATTTTGATCAAATACTGCCTTGGTGAGAAGTACAGACTCCTGTCACAAACATGAAACAAACCTTTATCCACATTTTGAATGGTAGTTTATATTCACTATGGTATTCTTTGTGGCTTTATGTTTGCTTTAGAACTGGCTCAATGCATTTTCCAATGAGGATCCCATTAACAAGTTTTAGTAGCCGTTTAGTTCAGGACTGTGATTCAGCTGTGAGAGGAAACACTCCGAGAGTCCCTGACAGTTTGTGTTTTGAGATACGCCTTCACATGGCCTGTTCCCCACACACAGAGTACTCTTCAAGTCAGAATAGTATCTCAGTCTCTTTCTGTCTGATGGGAGCTTGTGTTCATGGTTAATTAGTTTCTCCTACACATCCGTTGTGTTCTCCGTGGACCCAACGACGGTGGCCGGGCGCACGCCAGCTTTCTTCTCTCTCAGACTATTAGTCAGCTGGAATTCATTAAAACACACACACACTGATGAAGTTGCACCCTGTGCGCACACCTCTTATTTTTATTTGTTGGTTCTATGTTAATTAGCATACCTATGAGACGTACAAGTAGCATCTGTCGCTGTTCCGGTATTCCCCCCTCCCTTGCTCTACTTTTCATCCCTCCATCTCGGTCTCGCTGTATGGTAAGCGAAAGGTTTTTTTGTGATGTTGATTATGGCTTACTCTCTAGCGCCCTCCCTGGTGGTGGTGTAGAATGTGTCTAGATGCCAGTTGGAGAAACTCCCCACACTATTTTATGTATAAAGCCGATTTGATGTAAAAACTAGGTGGATTTATGAAAATATTTCCTAATATTCATATGAGAAGCACATTATAGTATCTTTGGTGTGTGTGTTTGTCATTGTGAATAGGCCTGGCAGGATTACCATAGTGAGGTCCTCCTTTCTCTGGCTTTGTGGGATTGCTGGGCCGTGACTGACGAGGCATTTCCCCCACGTAGACACACGGAAGTGTGTGTGTGTGTGTGTCTGAGAGAGAGACAGAAGGGGGGCATCAGGATTAAAGGAAATGTTTCCTGTTTATTGTACTTGGGGTCCTCAGGGATGTTTTGGGGGCATTGTTGCGACGTGTTGTGCGCGTAGATTTAAAAAGCACACGCACAAGTTAATGAACGTATAAGGATTCTTTTCATAACCATTTTTATTAGTTTGAATATCTGAATGTATATTTTTGTCTGTTAGAATTTTGTTTCATGAATCAGTATCATTTTTCAGTACAGTTAATGTGACACACTAAACTAGCATCTGTTTTTGTAGCATCAATAGTTGAATGGCCCTTGTCAATTCCCAGAGATTTGTTTTGTTTATTTTCATTACTTTGTACGCTACTATGGAGATTTCAGTTGTTGTTGTGGGTTTTTTTTTTTGGTGACTTTATGCATTATGTACAAGTTTGGCTATGCTTGTGAGGGCCAAATGTCCTTGCTTATATAGTGAAATATTATGACAACTGACTAGTGAGGGTTACGTTTAGGGGTTGGATTAGGCCACAGAAAATATCATTCACCTGATATAACATCTATGGAAGTCTACGCAATGTCCTCAGTAATATAGTGAAACAAATGTGTGTGTGTGTCATTTTTAAAGCTGTGTGTTGATGTGCAGCTGTGTATTGCTGTAGTAACTGTCTCTCTGTCTCTTGAGAATGATCTTAAAAAAAGGTCAAATTAGGGGAGTGGGCCTCTTGTACTATAGACACACGCACATAATCACACACAATCTCTTATTGAAGTTTCATTTAATTCCAAGTTAATGGTTTGAGTTTGTTTTTCTCATGTACTCATCTCTTTTTTTCATAGAACATGGAAATGATGGCGGGAATATGCAAACCTGGACTATATCAGAAAAGGATAAATGGGTAATGTTACATTTGTCAAATCTGAAATTTATGAATAGATTACTGGTATTTTATAACATACTTTTACAGTTACTTTTTGAAAACTGAAAATAATTGTTATTTTTTAGGATTGTCTTTGATAGGAGGTGATTACCATTTTGTGTGTGTGTGTGTGTGCAGGCTCAGATCCATAATAAAGGGGTTGGCCCGAGGCGTGTTTCAAACCGCTTCTCAAACCGTTACTACACTGAAAAATCCATCACGTGTCACAACTGCAAAAAGACTGGCCATCTCTCCAAAAACTGCCCCACACCAAAGGTACATCATTATCCACCCTTCACTCTGACTATACTACACTCAGCTGCCCCACAGCAAAGGTCCACATTTTCTCATTTCCACTCAAAGAATGTGCTGAGACGCATAGTACCGGATTAGCCAAGAAGCTGTCAGCTATAGAGTTTAGCCACTGTCCCAAAATGCTGCGATTGACCAATCAGAATCAAGTTTTTCGGATTTCAGACAGTAATGTAACACTTTATAGGAAACGATGAAATTGAAAAGACATTTTAGGTGTGACGTGTTAGATAAGATGTTTGACAATATGTATAATTGTTTATTTACTGGATTATCAAAATAGAAACATAATTTTAAGATATATTTTAATTGAAAATGGGTATTTTAAATCATATTATTTCATAATATCACTGTTTTACCGTTTTATTTGATCAAATAAATGCATATCTTGCACAAGAATAGTATGTTACCATAGGTCTATGCTATAAAAAAATATGTTATAAAATGCTACAAAAATTATGAGCATTGGCATTGAAGATAAAATGATATAAATAACTCTGTTATAAACTATTACAAGTTGTGAGTTTGAAAAGTGTTCTTTTCGATTCATTTAAAATGAGGAAAAATGCTTGTTTTTTTTTTAATTGTGTGACCATTAATACAATTTGTTTTGCTCAAAATAGCTGTGGAAACAGCTAGGTGTTAAAAAAGGTGTTTAATGTAGTTAGTTTATTATTATTACACACATTTAATGAGATTTACAAATTATTAAAGATAATTCTATGAAAAAAAGTTTTCTAGTTTTAATATATTAAGAATATGATTTTGTATCAACTTAATAGTGTTTTGTAATTTAGGCTCATTTCACTAAGTATCAGAGTTGTTGTTATTGTGTGTGTTTATGAGCAGAAGATGCCATGCTGCTCGTTATGTGGGCTTCAGGGACACTTACTGAGGACCTGTCCGAACCGTCACTGTTATAACTGCTCTCTGCCCGGCCACACCTATGATAACTGTCTGGAGAAAGCTCGCTGGCACAAATGCTGCCACCGCTGTGGCATGACCGGGCACTTCATTGACGTGAGTAGTTCGCTGTGGGTGTGTTTGTTTCAGAGTGTATTGTGTTGCATTGTGTTTTAGTTGTGTGTGCGTGTGTGAGAGAGAGAGTGAGTCTATCTCTTGGGCCATTCTTTCTCTCATTAAGACAGACGCTTCACAGGCTGTGAGTGGGACACACGCTCCACTCGTCACCCCCAACAACAACCCCACCGAGAGAGATAGAAATGGGGGAGGAAGAGATAGAAGTGACTTTTCGAAACAGCAGGAGAGATGAAAGAGAAAAAGATATAGCTTGTTAAAACTAAGACTGGAATTGTATTTTATAACCAGGGATGGGTCAGGGTCATTGCAATTAGTGCAGTGAATTAGTTTTTTCTTGTATGCAGATTGGGTTTGCTTGTTTTTTTTTTCAGCATTTTTTCAGTGTTGAATTTTTATGAAGGCCCTCTATTCTCTTCCTTTTTTTTAATGCAAGAACATTCACTCAACATAAAAGCTTGTTAAGTTTGTTCATCTGTTGTCTTGTGGTTTGGAAACAGTTTTAATATAATTTTGGCATAGTTTTAATTGAAACGAAATTGGCCCCATTCATGCATAACATGACAAACAAACACATTTTATGATTTGGGTGCAGTTAAACAATCCTGCTGCAAGATATTCTGCAGCATTCTATTACTCAAAGTAAGAAGTTGTTCTGATTATCTAAACTTCGCAAGTTCTCACATCACATGATTATAATCATAATGCCCGATCATCCCTTTAAGACTTCTAGTTGTTGACTAATCTAGAACAGATAGTAATACAGATGGAATACAGAGCTTAGTTGATCTTACTGGTTAACTGAACAAACAATTCTTCAGCCGCCAGCACAACACGACTTTTAATTATGCTTATAATCTATAATTACACCAGTCCTAAAAACTGCTATGCATTTGTTAATGAACTCTGAGAGTCGAAAAATATCAGCCGGTCCATTTACTTTACTTTACTTTACGGTTTTGGGCTTGCTGTAACATACATAATGAAGACCACCGGTTTTTTTTGTTTTGTGTTGTTTTACATGCCAAAAAGAAACAGAACAAACAACAACTTATCTACCAATCCCTCCCACTCACCCCATGGTCTCTTTATAATAGGGTACAAAATGGACAGCTAAGTCAACAGAAAAACAGTCACAGGAATGATAAAAAAAATTTAAAAAATAAATAAATAAAATTTAAAAAAATAAATAAATAAATAAAATAAAAAATAGAGAAATGGGATAAAGTGTTAAAGTGTTCAAACTGAGTCCTGAACATTGCTTTGCGCAATATACTTGGAGTCCTTATCAGCAGCTGTTGTCCATATTTTTAGTGTTGAGATTTGAGCTTGAATCACTTGAATATATCCAAGACCACCGGTTTTGATATTTACATATTTATTACATGTTTGGGATTAGTAAATTTCGAGACCGTCCAAACCTAGATTGTTTGCAAGATTTGTATTAAAATATATATATTAATTTTAGTTTTATGACTATGTAAGATTGCCATTTATAAAGGCCTTTTCTAAAGTAGATACTTTTTTGAATTTCAATGTTCATGTTCCCCCTATTCCTTTATTACTCAAACATCTTTTTTTATTTTTACTTTTTTTCACCCCTTTCTCATATTTGGCGATTTGTAACGCTTTTTGAAAATAAAATGACTGATCACTATGGTAACATGTTCCCTTGCAAACACCATTTATGCTTAATTTGCCATAGTTTGGCACAAATCTCATTGGACGTGAGAATTGGCTTCAATATTCGACTATATCCCCTAGATTTGTGTTAAAAAAAGTCATTTTTTATGTCAAAGCTCAGGAAAATCTCAATTGTCGTGGTTTTAGAAGACTAATAAGCAATGGGCCATCGCTTTGGGTGCCCTCAAACAAGTCTAAAACAACAGTAGAACTCATCATTATATGTATAAAGATCATGGCAGTATGAAAATGTGTTTTTAATAGCTTTATTTCTGTATAATCTTGTCACAGTGAGCGAGGGAAAGGAAAGCAGATTCTTAAAGATTTTGAACGTTTCCTTCAATACCCTCAGCAGGGTAACCCTCCAGCCTCTGCCCGGCTCTCAGGTGGGGTTAAATGAAAAGCTAACTGTATAAATGAGTCTGGCTGCTGTGCCCTCGGCACTTTCAATTTTCACAGAAATGTAGGAAGCTCGCAGGGCAAATGCGCTAACCACCCTCACTCAGTGTCTGTTAAGACGACTTGATCTGTCAACACCGCACCTCTTTCTTCTCCTACTATTATCCTTTTCCTTTTCAATTTCCTTTCCTTTTTTCCGGTTCCATTTTCTTTTTCCTTTCTCCCGTTCTGTTGTCTTTTTTTCACTTTTTCCTGGTCTATTTTTTCATTTTCTTTTTTTTTCTCCTTTCCTTTTCATTCTTCTTTTCCACTTTCTCTTCTTTTCTTTCATTGTCTTGCCTTTTCTTTCATTTTCCCATCTGCTTTCTTGTCCACATCTTTTCATCTCTCATCTTCTCTTGTTTTGCTGCATTTCCTTTCATCTTTATTATCAACTCTATCAATCCTTCCATAAACGTCATCCAGGTTATGAATAGTGAAAGTTTTCACTCATTTAGCTTCTGCTGTACATTTAATCCAAAGATGACGAACACAAAACTCGGGAATGTAGAGCAGAAACAGATAAAAAGATCTTTCTGAAACACTCAATGGATTTTGTGTTATAAACATCTGTGTGATTTATTTTTTTATTTGTGTTTTTAAAACCTATGGATTGTCATTTTATGTAATCATTGTTTTCACACTGACTTTTTTTTTTTTTTGTTCTCAACAGGCCTGCCCAGAAATCTGGAGACAGTACCACCTTACGGTAAGATTTGTTTCTATGTGTCTCATATAAAATGTGAAGACAATTTGCGTGAACACCTTGAATGCATACAGAATCTGCCTCAGGGAATTCCAGGTGAACTGACTGTGTTAAGCGTCTGAATTAAGAAAGTGACTGGAGTCCTTTGTGACATGAGTAAAGTCGAAGCGTATTTGTGTGCAATAAAACCTCACATGTCTATAAACACTATTAGTCCTGATTGTGGCTTGCAGAGAAAAGACTCCCGCTGGTTTTGTCTTTGTGTGAATGGTGGGCTCCTGATGGTGTGCCTAAGCGGAGGAGAGATCAGCTTTCATTCGCCACAAAGGGCTGCTTTAATAACTAGCTTTGTGTTAAAGTGTATAAAGTTACTTAATACACTGATTTTTTTTTTTTAAAGCAATTTAATATTTGAATGTGACTTTGAGACTCCTTAAAATGACACGATTGGTTTACACGTGTTTCATGGAGTCGCTGTGCGCATTTCTCAGTATTTGCATCTCTGTGTATGCGTTTTGTCACCGAACAATCTGAAAGTGGTTAATTGGCAAACTCAGTGAGCATTTTCTCCCCAAAGATCCACCAGGGTGAGAAGGCATGTGACAGTCACACACACAGCTAAACGTCAAGGGGCGCGCTGGAACATCTGCACACGCACACACACATCCGCGCAGACTCCTGGAATATAGACCTCAGCCTAAGAGAAAAGAGCAGGTTGTTTGTCAATTAAAAGACGTGATAAAGCATGAAATGGGCTGCCAGCATCGCGCTGCGCCGAGCAGTCACTCGACCCGTCACACACACACACAGTCTAATTAGCTAGCCTGCCTAATGAAAAGGCCAGATCGTTAGCGCTAGCCTGGTGCGCTGGGTGGCAGAGTGGAGAGAGAAAAAAGAGAGGTGGGGTGAAAAGAAAATGTTGCCTCTAGGGCTGTTAAAGAGCTGCGTGGAGGGTTAAAAGTCTTCAAAAATGTTCCTCACTTTCACAGTTTCTCTGCTTTATGGTTTTGTTCTTCGGTGTTGACAAAAAAAAAAAGTGTTTTCTGAGATTGTACTGAATGAGCTCGGAGCACAAAGGAAACTGATATTATTATCACTCCTTGAAAAGCATATCATAGCGTCCGACTGATGTTTCTGCCAAAGTACCATTATTATAGTTATTGTTTCTACAATTAATGTCAGTGTTTAAGTAACATTTAAAATAAAATATATTTCTGAAATAATGTAAAATAATGTCCTATCATAAACCCCAAATCCAAGTCTCTTTTTCTGCTTGTTTACAAAATATATATATGTGTGTGTGTGACTGTGTGTAAATATGTTTGCATATGTGTGAATTTTCAAATTCATGCTGGAATATACAGTATAATAATTATATATATATATATATATATATATATATATATATATATATAGCTCATCATTTTTATATTGTATTCAGTCTATTTCATGTTAATAACATAATACATTATATTAATAATAAATAATGTATAATATTTTATAAAAGACATTTACAAAACAAATATCCAGCCCAAATTATTGTTTAAATGATCTGTTAATAGGCTTATTCTTGGTAATATTAATGCATTTTAATGTCATATTAAGTATTAATTTGCCCTTCGTAAGATTAATTATGGTACTTTTATACTGTGTTGGTATGATTTTGATACACTATCTATGGTAAAATAAAAAAAATCGGATAAGAAACGGCAAATAAACAGATAAAAATAAAGACAGACAGAAAAAAAGAAAGTGTTTTTACACAGTTTTTGAAGGAGATCGTTTATGCTTCAGTAGTATAATTGAAAAAAATGATTGATTTTCAGTGGAAACTCACTGAAATTTATTTACCACAAAAAGTTAGTTCTGGTCAGGCCAAAAGCCTTTTGGCATATCTGTGAATTGCTGTTTGCGTGGACGACATGTGGACTGTTGTCCGAGTCTGAAGGATTTGAAGTGGTGTAAAATAGCGTGAGCTGGTTTCCTTCAGGTCCACTTGGTTCTGCTGGGCTGAGTCCATCTGCTTGTGGATTACTTTCATCCTCTGGGTCCTGCCCTGGTTCTGTTTGTGTGTGTAGGTACTTAAATTGAGTCACCCTCAACAGACGGTCTTTAAGGCCTTTAAACTATCCTGGAGTCTAGAGGGCTCAAAGTTAAATACAGTACAGATACCCCTGTGTGTGTGTGTGCGCATGTGTGTGTGTGTGTGTGTGTCGTGCTTTGGGAGCTCTGGCCTGTCGCCCTATGCTAGGCCCAGTCAGGTGTGAAAAGGCATTCTGTCAGACCAGTCCCTTTGTACTGGGTCTGTTTATACTATGTGTGTGTGTGTGTGTGTGTGTGTGTGTGTGTGTGTGGATGAGGCCTGCACCTGTCTTCACTAACAAACAACCACTCAACTCTACTAAGTTTGCCACAAAACCCAAAGGAGACAGACAGAGAGAAGTGCGAGTGTTCACAGAAGCCATGCAAAGAGTGAAAGTTTTACCATGCAAGTGTGGCAAATGGGACAAATGTGCTGTTAGGTGCGATGATACTGTATTTCCCTTCACTCTTTTATTCAGTCTTATTCAAACTTTATGGTAGCATTATTATATAATATGGTCACAGCCTGTTTTACATCTGTTAGGACATCATTTTCCCCACAAATCAAATCAAATGTTCTTCATTCTCTTTAAAATACCATTTTAAGCATGATCTGTGCACACACGCGGAACTAGACACATTTTTCGTGCGGTCTAGGCGTATTTAGCATTGCACAACATAGCTTTTTATTACGGGTCTGAATGGGGGTGTGGATTTCAGACTTTTTAAGAGGATATTGGTGAGCAATTACCATTTTTAAAATCCCCCTTTCCACAAACTGATCAGCCTAGTAATCCTTTACACTGTAATGATTTAATTGAACCATTAGTATAAGTGAAATGTATTAGGAACATTAGTTTTTGCATTAGAAGTTAACGATTTGCGCCATGCAACTCATTCTTTTAAAGAGAAAGTCAACGGCAAATAATAAAGAAAAGGTTTTGCTGTCATCAGAGATGATATGAACATTTTCGGGATTTTATCCAGTAATTCTGTCACCACACGACCGAGCCAGAAACGGCCTGAAAACCTTATAACGAACATTATTTAATATTTCTTATTCACTATATGCCGATAGATTGCGTATTTAGTTGCACCTTATGCCATCATGAGATAAAAATGGCTAGAATCAGCCTGTTAAAATGTTTAAACAGGAAGCAAATACTGTATATGGGTTGTAAATGTCTACATAGATGTATATGTGTCGGTGTGATAGACATACAGCACCATCTATTGATATAGATGAGGCACTACAGCAGTGGGACATTGTTTTGGGCTTATGTGCATGATTTTGTGTGGTCTGTATTTCAAGGACAAATAATAGCTGCAATATGTCCCCAGAACATATTTTTTATTAATTAATATAGTATGATATACTTTCAAACTTATCAAAGAGATTTTTGTCAGGTATAAAAAGGGGCGGAAAACATAAATTTACTGTCAGTGAGGGCTAATTCTAAGCCATATCTAGGGATCACAATATCATAAACGCTTATAAGTGTCCCCACTGATTGCCCGATAAACATATATGAGTGTGTGGGACATTTGTGTAAATTGTGTGATGACTTCTCTCCTATGGTGAAGAGGAACATTGTCCGAGACACAAAGAAGGATCCGACACAGTTTATTTCGAGTATGTGTATCGATTCGACTCCCAAGGGAACAGCTCAGCGGAAATGTCAAAGCACAGCGCTCAGATAAAGCAGTTTTTTCTCACGTTGATGTTGTGCTTCTGAGCTTTTTAGAAGTCTATGATTCCTGTGGAACAACCATCTGAAAAAAACATGAGTTCAGAACGGATTAAATCAATTGGGAAATTAATATGGATGAATATGTGCTTGTGAGCTTGAATTGAGGATTTAGTTTGCAGTGTGTACGATTCTTTTGTTTTTGCAAGAAGTCCCTTATATGCTCACGAAGAATCAAAAATACGGTAAAACAATAATATTGTGAAATATTATAATATAACTGTTTTCTATTTGAATATATTTTACAATGTTATGTATTACTGTGATGGCATAGCTGCATTTTCAGCAGTCTTACTGTCTCTTTTTGGTCAGTTTATTGCATCATTGCTGAATTAAAAGTATTAAAGGTACAATATGTAAGAATTTGTAATCAAATATCCAAAAATCACTTGCACAGTACGATATATTTCCTGCAGTTGTGTACTTACAATATCCCAAAAGTCTCTAAAGAGTTTTTATTTTTAGAGAAATTCCAAATTTTAAATAAGTGGCCGTCCGGTAAAAGAATGTCGCCTGTCAATGACGAAATATCCACGCTATCCTCGGTTTCCGTTCATACTGCCATAGCCATGACGTAACCATGGCGATAGACGTGGACAACTGCGTAGTGTGTAACGTTTAGTGGCACGCAGTTCTTGTTTCTATCAAACATAGACCATGGCAAGCAGAATTTGGGACAAACAAGAAGAACTAAAATGGGGATCAATATCAGCGTGGGGTTTTTGAGATGCCGAGAGCTCCATGTCCCTAACTAACTTCGACTTGACAGATCTTCACGAGTCATGACTTGACAGCTTTATTAGACATGTGAGCAAATGTACATAAAAGCTCAACATGATGAAATGTTAGAATATGGTCAGTATGTTATTCTAATGTTGATCTAGCTTACTGCTAGTTTCATATAGCAAACGAATTAATACGTAGTATAACATTATAACTTTCAACACACATTTAAATGCCGTTTAGAGTGATAGTGTATTGTTAGACCAGGTGAAGCAGCGCTGCGTTACCTCACAAGTTTAATTCGTCTAATAAACTGACTTGTGTGTGTGAGTAATCAAGCACTTGTGGGTAATTAAATGTCCTTATTCCTTTTATATCCGCGAGATTCGCGTGATATCTCTCCTTAGCAATCGCGACCTGCTTCATACCACTGTAATGTTTAAAAACATGAATGTTTGCACTCATTAATAAACATTATTAGATTCATCAACATGACAGCAAGTCCCATTATTCAGCTCATCACTGCGTCATCAACCTACGCCTTTGTTATTGTTGGAAACTGTGGCGAAAAAAACCTACTTATTGTGCCTTTAATGTGTATGTGTGAATTGTAATCCAGCGAGATATAACATTTGCTGATAAGTTTTAATAGTTTGCCTTTTAATCAAGCTCTTTCATATTATTATTATTTTTATATTGCTTTTCTGTTGATGATGGACTGACCATTGTGATTCATAAGTGTCATCATGCTATGTTGTGTGGTGTCGCCACCTGGGGGAGAAACATCAGAATGCTGCACTAGACATTTGTTTTTTAGCAGTATTGTGCTTTTTTCACTGTCATATCATTCATTCATCTCTTTCTTGTCTTCCTTCTCCGCTCTTTGAAACTCAGATTAGTTAAAGACATGACATGGGCTTTCTTTTTAAAGTAATTATTTAATTCCAGCTTTTATCTAATGGGAAAGTGAAAATACAACTGGTAATATTGGGAAAAAGAGGGAGAAGATTCAAAATTGGTTCTCACACCTTCTGATTGTCTATGGTATTTTGATAACATTTATATGACAATAACATTATGCAGGAATCTTAATCTTAGCTAAATTGTGAAATATGAATTATAATTTTTTCCTTGAGCAGGTTGAATTTTTTTTAGATTCATGAAATTATGAACTTTTTAGACACAAACTCCTCAATATCTGATACAAACACAGTGCTTACGCTCCCGTTTACTTTCTTTTTTCCCCCCATTCTGTCTCTCTCTTAAACTCTCAAACCCACACAGTCTCTCACTCCTCCGCTGGTTTGGACGATGGCTTCTGGTTATCAGTTGGAAGGCAGGCACAGAGTGTGTGTGGCATTGCATGACAGGCCAGGGGTCGATAGCATTACAAGGCGTGTGTGTATGGCCGCACATCCGTGTAAGTGTGTGTGTGCCCCTTGGCTGCCAGTTTCCTGTGTCTGCATTTGAATTACAAAAGCAAGAGGAGCTGGCATGAAAATAGAAAATGTTTTATCTGTTAGCCTCTCTCGCCTCTACGTATACACACACTTCTTACTGAACGCAGAGAGACGGGAGAGTAAACGGTCTGCAGCTGAGACCAGAAATGGGTCAGAGTGTCCTTCATAGCATTTCTTTGCATCTTTTCATTTATGGAATATTTTGGCGTGAAAAAGAGGATGTTGACAGGTGGGTCGCCATAGCATTTTTGTATGCATGGCGGGGTATAATGTTTCCAGATAAACCTACATATGGTTAATGTAAATAGCTGAAACAATAAAGATTGTTCAGTTTAAATGTTGAGGAAATGGAAGATTGCTTTGATCTGTTTGTAAATCACATCGCAGGAAAGCAGTGTACCTGCATGGAAAAGACTGAGCTACTGCAGCCCTGTCATGTCAATCACTTTGTTTTCTATCCGCTGTCAAGAAGAATCAACATATGAGCACGATGCATTGATTTTTGACTGTGAATTGGGGTTCTGTATATACATTTAGTTTACCTCTATGCCATATTAAAATATTAAGCCAGTGTTCATGCAATGGCAAGACAAGACCTGACATTTATATGCTATTGCAAGTGGTATGTTCCAGGTTATACTGGGGATGTTATACATGGTTCCATATTGGACATTATTTAATATATTAATATAATACCATAAACCATGCATATATATCCAATATTTACCAATAAAATATATGGTAAATATTGGATATATATGCATGGTTTATGGTATTTAAATATGCATAGATATGCACATTAAATATGCACAAATATTTCCACTATTATTACATTTAGATTTTTAGATTATCTTTGCTAACACTAAAGGCCATTGCACACTGAGTCTGAAATTTTCGTATGCGTTTTTTCGTATTCGTGATTAAGTGGCTCTGAATTGTCAAAACACCATTCAAACACCACTCAAACTGCTTGCTAGGGATGCAAAAAACGCAGAAAATCAAACCCGATTAGATTTTTTTTATGACGGACAAAAGTTTCAGAGACAGTGTGCAAGCGTGATTGACAAAACATGAGGTCGTATTTATTTTTTTTAAGTATGAAAATTTCGGACGCGAATTTTGGACTCAGTGTGCAAGGGCCTTTACTTCAAATATAAAGTTTTAAAAACTCTAACTTCTCTGTTAAATGTAAACTTGAGCAAATCTTTAAATATCCACATTTTGACCTGTAAGTTATAATTTTGTAATGCCCAATTTTACTTTTAGCATTTGAAACGACTGATACAAAACCTGTATAGGATATTAATATCAGCCATTTATCGGTTATTGGTCCCCAGATGATCATAATTACGTATCAACCAGCATTTTTTCTTAATTTTTTCCTAAAATACATTATACTGAGATGTGAATGAGTATTCGGGAGGTTCTGGATCCTGTTCTTCCAGCAAATTGAGCCCTGATCTGCTTCCATTTAACTTCATCTTTTACTATTTCTCTCACACACAAGAGGCATATCTGTGGTTTCTTGTACTGTACAGTAGTTCACCCAAAAATGAAAAATCTGTCCAAACCCCTAAAGCCCGGAACACACCAAGACGTCGGTCGACCGTCTGGCAGATTTTGTGCGTCGGCCAACTAAGTTTCCTCGGTGCGATACGCACGGTTCCGTGCCGTCGGCTGAAAATAGTCCTCGTCGGCTTTGTTTCGCCCGATTCAACATGTTGAATCGCCGTCGGGCCGTTGGGGAAAGAGAGAACATGATTAAAAGCACAAGAATAAAATCAAAACAGCAAGCAAAGAAGTCAAAACGGTAAAGATAGAAGGCTGTTCTTATGTTATGTCATCTCACCTGAGTGTTCCTTGGTGAATATTTCAATATTAACATGAGCAGAGTGGAATAAAGAAAGTGTTTAGCAGGATTGATATTCAAAACGGTAAGCATGCGCTGCTTTGGTTACGTTATGTGTATCTGCAGCCGGCAGCGTCGGTTTTCCTTTTTGAATTCCGAATATAATATATCTGCAGAAATAGACAGTTGGCTCATTACACGCAGGCGCAGAACGCACATTCTAGCTGACAGTCAGCTGTAGTTCTCTCGGTGTGTTCAAGTGCAGCTTTACCTCGATGAGAGCGGACAACATAGTCGGCTTTCATCAGCGCTAGTTCGTTGGCGTCGGCTTGGTATGTTCCGGGCTTTAGACTTTCGTTCATCTACGGAACAAAAATGAAGACTTTTCTAATGAAATCTGAGAGCTTCCTGTCCCTCCATTGACAGTCTACGCAACTACCACCTTCAAACCCTAGTAAAGACATCATTAAAGTAATTCATGTGACTCCAGTGTCTGTTATGAAGCGATGCGAGTGCTTTATTTGTGGAAAAACATAATTTACCATTTTATTTACAAAATATTTGTAAATATCTCCAAAGCGCATTCACTAGAGCACCACGATGTACAGTACAGGTAGGCTTGTTTTGTTGACTCGAGAGCAGACACTGTTGAATGAACGCTTTGGAGATACAATATTTAGTAAATAAAATGGTAAATTGTTTGGTAGTACTTAATAGTACATCACGTTAAGTAACTCTAACCGTAACGCATTAGTGTAACGTAACTTAACGAGTAAGTGCATGTAATATTACTCAGTAGTTATTTGAGCAATTACAGTGTAAAAACGTCACCTTAAAATATAGTGTGACCTTGTTTTTCTGTGCAAACAAAGCACCCGTTTTGCTTTATTAAATTGAGATTAAACCACTGGAGTCATTTGGATTACTTTACTGATGTCTTTAGACTCTATTACCTCTCTGAGGCTTGAAAGTGGTAGTTGCGTAGGCTGTCAATGGAGGGACAGAAAGCTCTCAGATTTCATTAGAAAGATCTTCATTTGTGTTCTCAAGATTTGGAACAACATGAGGGTGAGTAATTAAAAACAGAATTAAAATTTTGGGGTGAACTATCCTCTTAAGTTTCTTAATTCATACTCTTCATTAGTCTTGTTTAATGAGTGTTGTTTTTTTTTTGTTTTTTTTTTGTGGGATGTCATATTTTGAATGCATTTCTGGAATGAAAATGGTGAATCTTCTCATGATTTCTATTTACCCTCATCCCTTTCCTGTCCTTCTGGGGGGCTCTCTAGATTTTTCTATTACGTATGCAAAATGGACCCCAAATCTCCCACCTCTCCCTAATCCACCAAGCACACAAAGACTGTTTACACTATGTGTGCATGTTTGAATTGTGATTACACTGGAAACAGTTTAAATTTGATGTGGGTTTAAGGATTAAGGTTGTGTCTGCCTGTAGCCAAGGTGTGAGGTACTGTTGCCAGGATGTGCAATGTGTGTGTTTTATTTGCTTAAACATGTGATTGTGTGGGCACAAGGACCGTTTTCTTTGAGGAGGCAAGGGAGGTGGTGCCTCTTAAAAACATTGGATGTGAAGATAATCAACAGTACAAGAAATAATATGAAATATGAGAAGAAATATTGTCCAACAGCAACACCAGCAGAAGAGCTTTCAGAGAGAGGCAGCGTATCTTAGGCCTCTCTTGAGCATTATGTTCTTATACTAGAAGCCCTGAAGCATGAGGGGAGAAACAGACAAAAAGCAATGTGAGGGAAGGCAGTACCTTCATAGGTACTTCACTATGACTGGCTTATTGAGAGCACAAATTTATCTCAGAGACATCTATTTGATGTTGGCATTTACATCTGCAAGGTGTTTGCTCATCTCCAATACATGCAATACGTTTCCTGTTAGATATCCAGCCCGTTCTCATCCCAAAGCGCCATATACGACGCTTTTGCAAAAGCGTAAATATCGAACGCACATGGCACCCTTTAGCGCCAAATGAGACGCAGAAATATTAGCTCCAAAAGCGCCCCCTAGTGTTCTAACCCTTACCCCACACCATACCTAAACTTAACCAAAACGCAAGCGTCTAATTAGACGTTAAAGGGTGCCGTGAGCGCCGCATTTTTACGCTTTTGCAAAAGTGTCAAATATAACGCTTTGGGATGAGAATGCGTTGAGATATCATATAGACATTTTAAAAGATGTCTTTAAGATGCTCAAGATTTATAATATATGGGGACATATTTAAAGGGATACTCCACTTTTTTTGGAAATAGGCTCATTTTATAACTCCCCCAGAGTTAAACAGCTGTGTTTTACCGTTTTCGAATCCATTCAGCCGATTTTCTGATATTTAGAAGAATATCAGTAACCAGACAGTTTCTGGTCCCATTGACTTCCAGTATATATATTTTTTCCTACTATGGAAGTCGATGGGACCTGAAACTGCCTGGTGATAAATCAAAATAATGCTATAAATATAAACTAAATGTAAACAGAAATTGTAACCCTGTAATGTACATAACTGATTACAAGTATAACAAACAAAACCATTTAAATAATGTTAAATAAAGTTTTTTTTATTACCGTACATTATATGGTAATATGGGACTTATTACCAATAAATACAACAAAATTACATATAATGTGCTGGTAAACATTTACAGTTTTTCATTATATATGGTCAGGTAACCAATTAAACTTTTTTACTGTAGCATTTTTTTTTTATTTCAGTATAGTTTTTCAATAAACAAAGTCATAAAAGCTGCATACTTTTTTACAAATGAAATGTATCATGTTGCGGATGCAACTTGTCACTGCTTTAAATTTAATGTTAACTCACCAAATAGTACAGTATTGCTGTAAGATGTATTTTGAAGCTACAAACAAGATTCATTTTAAAATAGCATAAACCAAAAATTTGAGTGCAAAAATGCTATTTCAGGTGAAAAGAAAAAAAATGCTACATTTTATTGTCACGACTGAGGTTAACGTTTCGTTTCTTTTCTTTCTTTTTTTTTTAACTGAAAAAATGTGGTACAGATATTCGGGTCTATGAATTCAGTTTTGC
The DNA here is from genome assembly GCA_038021265.1 of Cyprinella venusta. Taxonomy (NCBI): domain Eukaryota; kingdom Metazoa; phylum Chordata; class Actinopteri; order Cypriniformes; family Leuciscidae; genus Cyprinella; species Cyprinella venusta. The sequence continues at coordinate 29,095,302 of CM075866.1, forward strand.
ACAAGGTCGTGTGTGTGAGAATATGCTCTGTGACTCTTGGCCTGAAACACAAACATATCAGAGGCCACCCTCTGCCCCGATAATCCTTTCAGATAGAGGTGATACACACACACTAAAGAGAGGTAATTAATAGTGCCACAGAGCAGCTCTATGCACAGAGAATTGGATGAAGGAGGGGTCGCCCTGCCATCTTTTTCTTTTTTCCCCCCCTGTCAGTCTTCCTCCCTTTTTACCGGCACATTTGAGCACAAGTGTGATAACAGAAGCTCAAGGTCATGGGAGGGGGGCACAGCGTAGGTGTGATGCTGGGGAGAGTCTTCCTAAACACCAATTTGCATGAGATATCAGCAAGAATGAAAAAATGTAGAGAAAGAAAAATAGATGGATAGTGAAGGTATCAAGAAAGAGGAAGAGGTTTAAGGACAAAGAGATGAAAGAACAACATAAAGATTAGAAGGTAGTGAGTAAGAAAGAGCATAAGAAACACTGGAAGTTTAAAAGCAGGAATGTGGAAAATTAGTTAAATGGAAGATGTTGAATTTTCCAAGTCTACAGGGAAAAAAAGAGATAAACCCCAAAATAATTGTCTATTTCTAATTATTGAGTGGTTGTTCATATGGGAACAAATAGAAAAGAGATACACTTACTGTTCAAAGGTTTGGGGTTGGTAAGATTTTTTTAAATGTATGTAATATTTAAAGAATATTATAGATCATTTTTTTTAAGAAATGTCTTGCGCTCACCCATTTAATTGACTTTTTTAAAATATATATATATATTACTACAATTTATTAAAGAATTAGTTCACTTTAAAAAAAAATTTGCTGATAATTTACTCACCCCTATGCCATCCAAGATGTCCATGTCTTTCTATCTTTAGTCGTAAAGAAATTAAGGTGTTTGATGAAAACATTCCAGGATGTTCTCCATATAATGGACTTCAATGGGAACCAAATGATTCAAGGTCCAAATGAGAGTTTCAGTGCAGTTTTAAAGGACACCAGACGATGAATAAGGGTCTTATCTAGCAAAACGATTGGTCATTTCAAAAATAAATAAAAAAGTTTAAGTTTTATAAGCACAAATGCTCACCTTGCTCTGTTCTGTGATGCGCGCTCATGAGTGACTATCCTGTTCAAACTCGTTCATCAAAAAGAACAAATCTTTTTTCGAGTCATGACTTGAAGGGTCCTAGATAAGACCAATATTCATCGTCTGGTGTTGTTTAAAGCCCTTTGAAGCTGCACTGAAACTCTCATTTGGACCCTGAACCGTTTGGTTCCCATTGAAGTCCATTAAATGGAGAAAATCCTGAATGTTTTCATCAAAAACCTTAATTTCTTTTCGACCGAATAAAGAAAGACGTGGACGTATTGGATGACATGGGGGTGAGTAAATTATCAGCTAAAGTTTTTTAAAAAGTGAACTACTCCTTTAAATATATTAAAACTGTTTTCTATTTTAATATATTTTGAAGTGTAATTTATTCCTGTGATCTTCATGATCCTTTAGAAATCATTCTAGTATGCTGATTTGGTGCTCGAGAAATATTTCTTAACATTGTCAGTGTTGAAAACCATTATGCTGCTTAATATTTTAGTGAAAACCATGATATATTTTTCACTTTAAAATAGTATAACCAAATCTGAGGGGGAATCTTTATTTTTTATGTTTTAATGTCTTTTGTTCGGTTCAAAAGAACTCCATTTATTTTAAATAGAAATGTTTTGTAGCATTATAAATGTTTTTACTGTCACTTTTAATCAATTTAACAATCATCTGAATACAAGTATTACTTTTTTTTTTACAAAAAAAAAAATCATAGGCTACTGACCTCAAACTTTTGAACTGTATATGTAGTCTACATTCAGACATTTCTTTCTAAGTTTTTTTTTTTTTGGTGGTGGTGTTCTCCTCAGGGTTACAATTTTCAAAAAGAAAAGCGTATGTATCCAAACAATGGTATTTCTTTATTCATTAGCATTTTTATTTATAAAGGGCTAATAATGAATTAAGGAACTGCTTTGTGGAATCGAAATGAAAATGAAAACCAATAATCCCCCAACCCCCCCTTAATTTTAGCATCCACCAGGCAATCCATCGCTTGGAAAAGTAACAGCATAGCCAAATGTGTTGTGGTGTCATTTATGTCCATCGCACATACAGTACAGGACGAGTTCACTTAAGTATAATACTTACAGAAAAGGGTTTTACCAAGAGTCTGTTTGAGCAACAGTGATGCTTGATTAGCAAATATCACTAATAAAGGCCAGTGGAAGGCAAACCGTGCCGTGAGTTCGGGGGGGTTAGAGAGAGTGAGTGAGCGACGGAGAGAGAGAAGGGTGGGTGTCTGGGGGGTAACCGGTGGTGTCTTTGTGATGGAGATGCAGCAGTCTCCAGCGCTGAGCTGATAATGACCAACGGTTCTAATAGCATTCACCCCTCCACCCTTTAACCACTCAAGCGGAAAACGGACAGAAAGGAAGAGAGAGAGTGTGTGAAACGGAGGAAGATACGTTTAGAATATGACGTAGTGGGACCGCGTGTGTCCTGGCTTATTGAAAATGCGTGTATATGAGTGTGTGTAGGTCTCGACGCCCCCTTGAGGAGACATTAAAAGACAATATGTGTGTAGTTTGCGGGCAGGACGCACACACGCGCGCACAAACATGCTCGCACCAGTCAGCTTACCCTCTTTATCGTGCTGTATTTACGGAGGGCGATGGAGCGTGAAACGCCTTTGGGCTCCCCGGGACCAGATGGAGAAACACACACACATACACACACTCCAAAGGCGGCCTTATCACCAGCGCATTACTGGGATTTGTTGATACCCTCGGTAATCACTCCCTTATATCACCTCAAAGAAAAGAAAAATATACAGATTATATGAATGTCTGTGAGAAAGAGTGGGAGGAGGAGACAGAGTGGATGATTGAAGAAAGAGAGAGTGAATGGGGGTCATCATTCACTAGCGAGATGGGAAATGTAAGCGAGGTTTATAATAACAGAACCGAGTGAAAGGAATTGAGTGAAGTAGAGTAATATAACGCAGGTAGTCCTGACATACACACGCTCACAAAGGGCACAGCTGAGAGGCCGAGGTGCATTCACACACTTGACATGAGTGAAGTTGTATTCTTGTGTGTGGTTAGTGAGTGTTCTGGTTGTGGTTGTGCCCAAATTCATGTCACCCTAATTGGAGGTTTCTTAACCTGACTTCTTGCTAGCTTGTCACACCGTAGATGCTTTTGTTACAATGGGTTTGTTATGAGCATAGTAGCCTGCTACAAAACTGCTCTTTTCCACACTATGAAAGCATAAAGTGACCAGGGATTGTCAAAAATTGACAAAATGGAACTATGATCTATATTAGCAAAATTGTCTGTTTGACTCATTCATTGTTGAGGAAAAAAGCAGGGATGGTTTTGCAACAATGGAGTACATAATGAGTAAATAATGACAGAATGCTTATTTTTTCTGTTAATTATCCCTTTACATCAGTGGTTCTCAACCAGGGGGTCTCGGAAAACTTTCAAGAGGGCCTCAAGATGACTTAAAATTATTTCAAATGCATTTAATTGCAAAATAAGCTAAAACAAAAAAAACAGTTTTTCATTTTTCTTTGAAGAACCAGGGTTCCCTCTCTGATGAGTGTGATTTCTAGACCAAGGAAAAGTCAAGTAAATTAATAAAATATAATATTAATGACTTTTTTTATAATGAAAATAGATTTTTTTTCTAGTAATGGCAAGCTTGAAATTGTGAGAAAACATAAATAAGGCAAATTTGTTCTGAAAAAATAGAGGAAATGTTGTGGAAAAGGGTTTGAGAACCATTATTTGAAATTGTTCTGTACAATACTGAGTGTGAATGAAGGAACGTCCTCACTGTTTTTCTTTTGACAGACTGCAAATATAAGAGAGTACTTCGGTGCACTTTGTCAGTGGAGGCAGTCATACACTCTTTTAAAGATTTTGGCAGTGTCATTACTTTGGTAATTTGGTAATCATTCTCCCTTTGCTCTTTTTGTTTCTCTTTAGACCACGTTGGGACCTCTCAAGAAGTCCAGTGATCCAGAGGCCTGCAGGAAACCTGCCTACTGTTATAACTGCTCTAAGAGAGGACACTTTGGGCATGTAAGTGGATTGGCTTCATCCATGGGCATCACATGAGTGTGCTGATGTTGTGATGTCACTTTTGCTTTCTGCAATGGATAACAACCACAACAACCCCTCATATATATATATATGTATACAAACCATATGAAAATATATGATTTACAAAACATACGCTGCTGATTTCTTTTAAAATTCTTGACAAAAAAAAAAATCAACCTGATTGTACAAATCTTTTTGGCATTATTTGATCTGCATGTACAACATTCTAATGCTCTGCTAACAAAATGACAACTAAAGTATATAGTGTGTGCATAGTTATTATAAAAAGTTACATTTTAAAATACATTTTAATCATTCCAAACCACATCAATCTAATATAAATTGCAGAATTAAGTCATAACAAAGGGACAAGAAAAGTTTATTGGGGCAGCAGCATCACCCATAAAAGTGATAACATGACATGAAATTTTCACTTTCAGAGTTTTTTTTTTTTTAACATTAATATGAGTTCCCCTAGCCTGTATATGGTCCCCTCAGTGGCTAGAAATTTCAATCGGTGTAAACCGAGCTTTGGTTATCTTTCTCTGCTTTTGAGAAAATGAAAGCTCAGACGGGCTGATCTTGAATATCCCCTGTATGACGTGAAAGGCTACCTCCCCTTTTGGCTCGCCCATGAGAAATTTGGCTAGCCCATGAGAAAATGAGCTAGGAAGTCGAACGCGATTTGAGTTTTTCCTTGAGAGATTTCATGGCTTGCAAACGAGCGAAGCATGGCAGTTGATCCGTGTTTGGATGTACAAATGAACACAAAAGGATTTTTAGCTACTTCATCCGAATCTATGACAACAATGACTAAACAATGGGTTAAATTTATTTTCCTTAAATGCGCAGACATAACTTTCCAAAGTTTTTTATAGTCTAAAACATTTCACCAACTGTTTTTTTCATCTTGGGCCAATACAGAGCTGGCTTCGATGAACGTCTGAAAATAAATCGATTTGAATAATAATGTGTAATTGTTCAAGTTCAGACATAATCTTTTTCTCAAAGTCATTCAATACTGTTTATGCATAAGTCAAGCCAGTGACTAAAATATCAACTTCACATCGTTTCTTTTTTAGTAGGATGAAAACAATCGTATTTAAATTGTGAACAAATTGTACAGAAAGCGATCAAAGAACAATCTTTACACACAGCACAAGTTTATCTGGACAACTCGTTATGAAATCAGTGACACACAATGAAGCTCTTACTGTATGTACATCATCATGTTTGCATTGGTGAAAGCATTAGAGAGAGTGCAGAAACTGTGTTACGATGATAAGATCTTCATTCTTGCTATCAACAGACTGTCATCTGCTTGCTCAATTCTCATCACCCCAACATTTTATGTGATGGGAATAGATCTAAATACTAAAACACTTCTAATGATTCTTTAATCTCGATAGCTGTAATTGTAAAAACGTATTATAGCTGTGGTAAAAGTATTCGAGAGAGTTTCACATGTAATAGCTATTTAATTTGCAAGCATGCCAGCCAATCACAGCAGTGGCCGGTTACACTGAATCCCACAGCAGACACGCCCCTCAAACAGAGCGTTCAAATCAGAGTCTAACATCAGGCTAGGAAAAATGCATTTTATTTATAAATTATGACTTATGTTTGATCTAAAAACATACTAGCATTCTAATGGCAACCCAGGAAACATTATAAATCGTAAAATAACCCCATGTCAGGGGAACTTTAATTGTAAAAGAATTAGGTATGAAACCATCAGGAACCCTTTATTCTTCCAGAACTGCATCCTGTATGAAAACCTGCTTAATGATAATGTACATGAATATATGAATATAAGGTGTTTTCCCACCTCCAGCCCTTGTTAACATTTATATGTAACTTATAAAGGATTATATACAAAACTAGAAGTAGTCATTTAGATTAATGTGGTTTGGAATTGGTAAAATGTGCTTTTGGAAAAATATATGATAAATCAGCTTGCATAATTATTATGCACACACTGTATTCAGTACTGTTCAAAAGTTTGAGATATAAAGCTATAGCCATGAAGATATACCCTACATGTATCTAGCAAGAGTGCATTCAATTGATATAGTGACAGTAAAGACTTTTACACTGTTACAAAGAAGAATTTCAAAACAATACTGTTCTTTTGAATATTGATCATCAAAGGATCCTGAAATTATCTTATTAGCTTCCACAAAAATATTAAGCAGCATAACCATGTTTAACATTGGTAATACAAATATATTTTGTAAGCATCAAATCAGCATATTGGAATGATTTCCGAATGATCATGTGACACTGAAAACTGGAGAATTTAGTCAGAGAAATAAATTACATTTTAAAATGTAATCAAATAGAAAAACAAGTTAAAGTAATGAATAATATGAGGTGTTAAAGTGTGCGTTTTCTGCAGGAATGCTCTCAGAGGAGAATGTATAATGGGACGTATCCCACCCTGCCCTTGATTACTTATTATGACACAACAAAGGATATCAATTGCCGGGAGAACAGACTAAAAAAGAAGGCCAGAGGTTTGTTTGAATCTTTCTGATAAGTTGAATTGATAGACACTGATCAACCTAAAAATATAATGACATACTTTTCTCTTACAGATCTTAAGGATGCTGGATTGCTTTCCACCGATGGAGGCGGTTTTACATCTACCCCTCAACCGCCCAGGAAGAAACAAAAAACCAGCCACAAACAGTCTCCGTACCCACACAACACTCACACGAACAACCAGCACACACCGAAGAGACGCATCGCACACACGCCCAAACATCATCAACAAGCCCACCAACACTTGAGTGTCAAGCAGAACTCACAAACACCAGGGAGCCACGGCAAAGGCAAGTTTATACCACAACAGCAAAGCCAGAAGGAAGCCAAAAAGAAGAACAAGAAAAAATCTTCAGTTATAGTTTTAGATGAAGATGCAGACTTTCCTAGAGGTGGCAAAAACAGCCCTCAGGGGACAGGGCTTTTTTCGTCTCCTCGGAAATTCAATATGAAGCTGAAAAAGGCCTTTGGAATAGAAAAGAACAATAAAAAGAAAACGGAAACGAAAACGAAAAAGAAGGAGAGGAAATTGAAAAAGAGACTGAAAAAAGCCGCAAACGATTCTTCCGTGTATCCGTCTGATGAAAACCTTTTTCAGATTAAACAAAGAAAGGGTAAAAAACGTTCCTAAAAGTGACAGAGTATGTGAATCGGACTTGATATGATTCTATCACCATCTATGATATGATTCATGATGGCTGGTTGCTTTTGGTACGTCGTCTTCCATCCACGTTTTCATGTACAGTATTAGAGCTTTTTAGGATAACGAATAAATGCGAATCAGACCCTCTTGTCCAAATACAGTTAAAGTGCTGTTGAATATTGTGAACGTAAAATGGATCACATCTCATTTTAAAGGTTAAACAAATAGGGAAAACAATGAATATTGAGATTGCTAATTCACTGTCAGTGTTTGGTGCGTTTCACTTTCACAGAATTGTAAAAGCACTATTAACTGCTTGGCTGCATTACACAATGTTTTTCATGTACTAAACTGACATAAAAAGTAAAAAGTGCTTAGTTTCGATTAGGTTTAGCAAACATCAGTTTTTTTAGTGATAGGTGTCCTGCTTCTACATGATTAGTTCTCTTATTTTATGTACATGCAGAGTTCTGTAATATCATGATTAAATTAAAGTTTGTTTGTTTGTTTTGATATCCTGTTTGAGATCTTTTGTATTAAAGGTACAATATGCAGGAATTGTCGCCACCAGGGGTCGCTAACCTCTTACAATAACCAAGGCGTTTAATGATGATGTATTCCACATTAAGCGTAAGTATGGATCTTGTCATCAAGCTGATGGATCTTTTATGAATGAGTGAAGACATTGATGTTTTTTAACATGACCATTGTAAAGCAGGGCGCGATTGCTAGAAGTATACCAGCGCCACACACAACGCGGGTCCCGTGGATATAAAGGACATTTCAGTCTACCGAACTACACACAAGTGCTGAATTAAGACTCACACAGGTCAGTTTATTAGACGAAATAAACTTGAGGTAACTCAGCGCTGCTTCACTTGCTGTAACAGTTACACTATCATACTAAACGGCATTTGAGTGTGTTGAATGTTGTTAGTTAGGTTGTTTGTTGGCTGTATGAGACTAGCAGTGAGCTAGATCAATATTAGAATAACATACAGATCATATACTAACATTTCATCATGTTGATCTACATAACTTTGTTATTGTTATGTACATTTGCTCACCTGTCTAATAAATTATGCACGCAACACTCACGCGACTGTCAAGTCGAAGTTAGTCGCGGACGTGGAGCTCTCTGCATCTCGAAAGATGTTAATCTTCGTATTAGTCCTCTTTTTGTCTCAAAGTCCGCTTGTGGTGGTCCATAATGTTTGAACAAAACATCAGCGTGAGTGTCTTGCGAGGCATAACGACAATAACCCGGTTGTCCACGTCTGTCGCCATAGTTACTATCGCAGTGCGAGCGCAAACCTGGCGGAAACCGGGGGTAATGCGGATATGACACCATTGACTGGCGACTCCTCACCCCTAGTCACACACCCTGTTTCCTTGGTTAAAATTGCAATTTCCTCACGATTTACAAATAGTTGGAAACATTCAGGATATTGTAATAAAAAAAAAAAACAAAACAAAAATGTATAACATTGGCCTAGTGGTTTTTGGATATTTTACTGTAAAAATCCTACATATTGTACCTTTAACATCTATTTTAAAGGTGCGATAGGTGATCTGGGAAATGCTAATTTTAGCCTACTAGCATTGTAAGCATTACGATCCTGAAACCTCAGTTTGATTTCATGCCTATAATTCAAAAGAAAATATCCATTCAATTTTATTTATTTATTTTTTAGAAAATTTTGAAAATATTGAAAGAAAAATAGATTCACAATTTGTGAAGTGGCAGTGTTCTATAATACACGTGTGTTCTTTTTGTGTTTTTTAGAGGTTGAATTCATATCAAAATATGCCAAAATTATCGTACTACATTGGAATAGGATGCCCTCATAAATTGTAGGACAATTGTGGAAATAATGGTTCAGATCACTCAAACCACATTATGGAAATGTAGGTGCCCTTATATGGGCAGTAATGGAGTCTCCTTGTCACCTAGTGAAAAAGTTACTGAAAAATTGGTATTGCGCCCAAACCAAATTTCACTGAAAGCTAATTTTTTTGAGATATCAACCTAAAATTTTAAATACTTGTTCTTAAAATACTTGGAAACTTGTTCCGAGTTTTGGCTTTGATTTCCTTGCCGTTTTAGAGTCCACCAGGTTTTGAAAATATACATTTTATATAAAATATGAGTAATGAAATTTTTACATAAACAAAACATTTTCTAGAACTTTTTTTCTGTTTCACTTTCTTAACTTATTTCACTTCTACAAAAATCTGCCAAATGTCTTCTTTAAAGCTACACTGTGTAACTCTTTTAGTTTATTCTTAGCTAAAAACACTTAGTTCTTTCAAAAAAATAATGTAGATTTACTTCATTCAAGTAATAAAGTTTTCTCATGAGTGTATAATATACCATTGAAAATACATACGGGTAAGGGGTTCTAATGTCGGTCGCCATGTTGCCCCTCCATCTTGAAAGTACATTAGCCAAAGAGGGACATACCCGTTAATTCAAGCTTCGCCTTTCGCATTTACGTTTGAGTTAACAATCATAACGGAAATCGGAATTGAGAGGAACAGAAACTAATATTCACTGGATGGTCATATACCTTTTCACCGCTTGATGGGGGTAAAAATCACACAGTGTAGCTTTAAAACAAGATCAATCTTACATCTACATTCCTAAGAATTCTTAAATTACAACCATTTAAGTTCGGAATTTGTTTCATAAATTCGTTCGGTGTTTCTCTATTTTTACTTTCCAAATATCTGTATGCCAGTTGGTGGTGACAAGTGAGTGAGCGAGTAATTTAATCATTCACTCCACCTATTCATTCAACAACGCTGATTCATTCAGGAATGCAACTTCAAACTTTTGCTCTCTCAATTGTAGATTCTGCTTTTGCGTCATTTGGAACAGTTTTCGTTGTCGGATCAACCCAGATAAGTAACTGCCAATATTGTGCCTTCAATATTAAGCTCCTCAATATGAGCTTCTTGTTTATTGAACTTACAATCATGCTGTTCATCTGAGTATCAGCGCGGTCTCATGTTAAAAATCCGTCAAACTAAATTCTCACTTTCAGACAAAAATATGCGCTCCACCTTCCTCCTCTTTCCCGTGATTATCTTCTTGAGCTCCAGGTGTTGTGTCTCGGGCTGTTCAGCTTCGAAGTAATGACAGGCAGAAAACAGCTGGTTAAGTGGTTAAACCATTGCCATTTCCTTCCCTTTCCCTATTTTTCACTTTTTAAGATCTCGCATTCCTTTTTATCCTCTATATAATTCGCATTTACGGGACATGTTTTTGTTAACAACAATATTCGAGCTCCAGAAGAGCACAGATTTGTTCAATTGTTCTGTCAAATGTTTTTCTGCTTCGCAGGACTCTCTCTCTCTGTGTGTGGATGTTTATGTGAAAGTGTGTGCCATCAAGCTTTTATTGCTTGAAAAGTTTTCAACAGTAAAACAGGAGAGATGATTACTTAAGCCAAATATAAATCCAACACCAAACACGGCAATCCAGCCCACATGCAGAAAGAAAATCCCATTTTTTTTCGAAAGACTTGCAGACAGTATGTAAACTCAAGGGTCCCCCAGGGCTTGGCTGAGATGTGTAAGAGAGATACAGTACAGAGAGAGTGAAGAAACATGTAGTCACTTTTGAAACTGAATTTAGTTGCGAGTTACTCACACTGATTTACACTGACTAATTCCTTAGAAATGATTAATCAGACTTTTTACTGGCATAGTTGGCCACAACACATTCCCAGTAATGTGTCACAACACTTGGTTGCTCTCAAAACAATCACAGTCATCCACTTAAGTGTAATTATTTAACCATACTCAAGATCGTTTTCATTTCAAGGACAGTGTTTGCCTGTAAAATCTCTATTTAGGTCATGCTTGTAAGACTGTGATTTCTAGTTTCTTCTTAAGACTAAATTTGCCTGCAGATCTGAATGTTTCCTCCACTACTGTGGTCCACTTCAGCTGTGTGTGACATGTCTTTTTCATTAGTCCGGTTCTCAGTGCAGCCCAACTGGGGCGTAATAAAAGCTATATATATTTAATGCACACAGACTATTAAAAGAAACATAAATATGTCTATAAATATAGCTTTAAACCCATGAAAGTCAAAACATAATGAAAAATGGGAAAAGTTTGTGGTTAAAATAGATGTTCATAGGTTTTTACAGTACTTTTTATGGTCCCTGCATATGTGCTGATTGCTTGCCAGAAAATGTCACTCAGTGCTGAGAATGGCCAAGTTTATGGAAACCGTGACCGAGTCTGATTTTTATGTTTTTATTTTTTTTTTTAAGACGTTTTGGTTTGAACTGAAAATGTTATTGCATGTTCAAATATTTCCGGAGCAGTGTTATTTTAGTATTATATGTAATTGTATTTAGTAATATTAGTTTTTAAATTAGCTTAGTACTTTTAGTACTTATGTTTTGTGATATTTTTTTTATAGTTTTAGTTTTTTATATGTCTATATATCTTTAATTTCTGTAATCTACTACATATGGTAATGCTACAATAAAGTCTAATTTGTAAACATGACTTAGCACATTAACTAATACAACTGACAATTATCTATATATTTTTACAGCTTTTATTAATGTTAGATAATAAACATGTTCTTGTTCATGTTAGTTCATTTGTTAACAGATGGAACTTTTGATCTAACAACATTCTTGTGATCACAACTTAGTTTTCTCGTGATCTCAACATAAAATCTGTTTTCTTGTGATCGCAACTTAATTTTCTTGTGATCTCAACATAAAAATGTTTTCTTGTGATCACAAATTAATTTTCTCGTGATCTCAACATAATATCTGTTTCTTGTGATCACAACTTGATTTTCTCATGATCTCAACATAAAATCTGATTTCTTTTGACCACAACTTAATTTTCTTGATATCAACATAAACATGCTTTCTTGTGATCACAACTTAATTTTCTGGTGATCTTGTGATCACAACTTAATTTTCTTCGTGATCTCAACATAAAAATGTTTTCTTGTGATCACAACTTAAGTTTTTCGTGGTCTTGACATAAATGTTTTTCTTTATCATGACTCAATTTTCTCATGATTGACATTTTAAAAATATATATATATATAACTATATATAACTTCCATTTTAATACAACTGTATAGATGTAACTCTTTCTGATACTATACTTGCATTAAAGTCTTAAATAACATTGATTGTCTACATTTTATGTTTCCACTGCCTTGTAAAGAAACACGCATAAAATGAAGGCCTTGGTTTTTAATGGCCCAAGTAAAATACGACGTTCAGTCAAGTTTTTGTGTGATCTGCACTGCATGAAGTTGTAATTTTTGAGATAATTTTTTTATCAGCTTGTGTCAGCACAATGTCTTAGACCCGTGATTTACTGGTGTTATTTTAACCACTAGAAACAACTTTATTTTCTCGTTGCCACACACTTAAGAATCTCAGAAGTTGTAGGTTAGATTACGGAGATATCTTTGCCCCCAGTATATCAATGAAGACTGCAAATGTCAACATCCTTCTCAACTGACATATTGCTTTTTGCATATTAGGGAAGTATGAATATTTGTAGTGCGAGAGAAAGACTGTCAGGGTTCCCAGGAAAATAACATATTACAATTTTGATTTCTAGGCCTGGAAATTTTTATTGGGAGATACATTGTTTTTTTTTTTGTTTTGTTTTTTTTTAGTTGTGCTCCAGTCTAAAGTATTGCATCGGCCAGACATCGCTCTTTGTGAGTGCTTGTGCAGAGTAAACTCCCTCGAGGCAGTGTGATAACATAAGTCTCGTCTGTCTTGAGGGCCTTATTGAAGATATTTGCACACTAATTTGTACTCTAGGATAATTTGTTTAAAGCTGTATAAAAGTCATGGAAATACAGGAATTCACAACTGTGTGATCTCTATTGACAATTAAGTATGTTTAGTTTGCGTTTCCATCCTCTCAACAGACTCTTTCCACCTTTAGTACTTTAGTATAATGATTTGGGGTTGTTTGATTTAGTACACTTGGGAGACATCCACTGTTATTATGTTATTTACTGTCCATACTAATCCACAACGGGCATGTAGAATGCAGGGCTCAGAGCTGTTATTAAGTATGCTTAGTACTGACATTCCTCTCCAAATCCCCGTACTTTTGGATGAGTCTCTGTCGAGTTTCCAACTATCAGTTTCTGTCTCTTAAAAACTGTCTACGAAGGCTGTCAGAGACTTGTCTGCGTTTAACGTCACTTTGCTAGGAGATTTCCTCCTAGCAGTCACTGAATAGACTTCTCTCTATTTACCATCCTGAAGGATAAGCAAATGCGACTAGTGACCACGTCACACACTATCCGCACAAACACATGTTCAGATGCATGTCATCTAAATCACTGCACTGCAACAGGTGTGTAGTCAACATTGTGCAGATTGGGAATGTGTCCGTTTTATGCTTGTAAATCAGAGTAAAGCCCCTCTATACCTCTCCTTCCTCCTCAACCGGTGCTTCATACTGTAGTTTCCAGACAAAAAAATCGTTTCATAGAGGGCTCTTATTGCAGAACACAACAAAAAATAACAACACTAGTGGTGATCACTCAGTCTAAGAAGGACTAATAAAAAAGAGAACGGAGTAAATTTCACTACCAGTAAGTGGAGTTTTTAGCTTAGTAGAATTTATTTGAGGGGTTTAAAAAGTGCATACACTCTAAAAAATGCTGGGTTTTTTCAACCCAAAAGTTGACAAAAGTTGAAGAAAAAAGAAAAGTTGAATAAAGTTGTAAAGTTGAAAGTGAAAGTTGAAGTTGGGGTAAAATTTTAAATGACTTTTTAACCCAACATTTGAGTTTGTCCATATTTGACCCAAATTTGGGTTAAAACAACCCAGCATTGTTTAGAGTGTACAAAGCTTCTGTTCGCTTTAGACAAATTAGACTTGGTCTTATCAGACTCCATCCTAGACTATCCATGTTTTTCAAGATTGGGGTATTTAATCCAATATTTTCCACTTTTCATTTTGTACAAACCTCAAATTTCTAATAAACTTACTGTAAATCTGTAAATTGGTTTGGGTTACCATAACAGGTCTCTAAAAAGACCTGTTTGGTCTCTAGGGTACCATTATTATGAATGCAATCTAAGGCAACGTCAGTAGCGAGTTCACTTTCATGACTAAGTGTGAGTATACTTTTAAAAAGTGCTCTGTAACAATGTAAATTGTGTTTTAATAATCTTTTGTAATTTTTAAAGTATACTTATTTTGATGTGTTGACTAACATACTAAAGCACATGTGGTCCGCTACTTGATGATAATTTTACCTGTAGTGTGTTATTAGATTACATTTTAATCAGAGCTGTCAAACGATTAATCGCGATTAATTGCATCCAAAAGTGTGTGTGTGTATATATATATATATATATATATATATATATATATGGATGCGATTAATCGTGTTTAATCGTTTGACAGCCCTAATTTTAATATATTTTAAATGAAATAAATTTTAACATCATCATTATATATGTGTAATTACAAATATGTTTGACGTTGAAAACTCTAAATATTTAACAATATTAATGATTTGACTGCATTGACAATGTTGGGTGAGAACTGAACTGAGCTGGATGATGACATCACTGTTTTCTGTAGAACTGATTTGTAAATGAAATGAACTAATTGAAAAATCTATGATCTTTACAACCGAGCTGACTCAACAAAAATCTGTATTGTTTAAAGCACTATAAATAAAGGTGACCTGACAATATACAGAGTACATGCCTGAAAACAAGAAATACAGTATACTGTGTAACTAGACCAAAATAATGTATTTTGTAGTTATAATTTTGAGGTCGAGTGATGGCAAAGTCCCTTTCAAGGACATCAAAAGTCTTTGGCTATTTCGTGAAACGGCTCAGATTTGGCCCCGCTTCCATCATACTTAAAAATGATGTCACTATTTACTCAACCTCATGTTGTTCCAAATCCACTAGACTTTTGTTCATCTTCAGAACACATATTAAGATATTTTTAATGAAATCTGAGAGCTTTCTGTCCCTCTTTTGAAAGTCTATTCACCCGAAACTTATGACGGTTCAAAACAATCATAAAAAGATTGTGATTTTTGACAGAATTTTCATTTAGGGGTAAACTTTAACCAGAGAAACATAGATTTTGTGATTAGAGTTTTATGTGAACAATTTTTGCATGTGTGTTAACTGAGACATATTGAGTGCTTGGGTTTTCTAAAAAAAAAAAAACCATGATGAAATCTGTGCATGAGGGCATTTTTGTGAAAATTAAAAAAAAAAAAAAACACAAACCCCCCCAAAGGGGATAAAATGGACCATGTGTGAAAACAGGTGAATAGAGTTTAAAGTTTCCAAGAATGTGTCTTTGTTTAGGGAGCTGAAGTAATTCTCTGGGATTTTATGCTAATAGAATCCGTTTTAATGTGTTTGCAGTGAAGAAACACTGTAATTCGCTTTGCATTATTGACCTGGAATAAAGAAACACAAAACCACTGCCACAAGAAACATTCTTTTGGCGCGTCAGTCTGAGCGCCAGTAGTTTATGTCCGTGAACATATTTTCTGTGAACAGAACTGACCGAATGTTTCTGAATGTTCTCTGTGTTTCTCCTTTAGGTCTGATGTCTTGATATTCTCCTTTCCTCTCCTGTTTGATGAGGTGAAGTTCATGTGACCTCCAGAAGGTGTGCAGGTCATAGAAAAACACACTTACCATCTGGACACGAGTGACATACACCCTCATTACTACGAAATTACACACCACAAGACACACTCAAGTATGCAAAGAGACGGCTGTGGACTGCATTAGAGAATGGGCCTGTTTTACATTTGTTTTCTGTTCTAGTGGCTTCTAGAGGGAGAGGGAGAGGCTTTTTCTGTTGCTCTAATTCTCTGATTTAGTTCTGGTTAGGTCAGAATAAGCCTCCCTGAGTGTTAGAAAGAAAGATAGAGAGACTGTGTCTGTCCATCAGAAAGTGATTGTAATTCTAAGCATTTTACAGCTTCTCTCGCATGCAGAGAGATTTCTTGGAAGGAATCCTTGCTGCTTATGAAAGAACAAAAAATGGGGTGAGTGGAAAGAGGAGAGGAGGGAGATGTGTGCCAGTGTGTATGTGACTCGCTGTCTGGGGGTGAGACACACACACACACACACACACACACACACACACACACACTTAAA
This sequence comes from Cyprinella venusta, assembly GCA_038021265.1. Classification (NCBI taxonomy): domain Eukaryota; kingdom Metazoa; phylum Chordata; class Actinopteri; order Cypriniformes; family Leuciscidae; genus Cyprinella; species Cyprinella venusta. The sequence goes on from CM075866.1 coordinate 29,111,822, forward strand.
TACCAAAGAGAGAAACCCCCTTTCACTAAAACTTTCTCTCACACAAACACACATCTCCATTCAGAGACAGCGCCACTGCAGTACTTCTCATTAAGACCAGGACATACACACACTTTTACACACTTACTAACTGTCTTGTTCTACTCATGGCTTGTGGGATGCAACTGCCGACCTGGAGCGGACAACAGTGGAGACTGATCCCGCATTTCCTCCAGATGACCCTATTGCTCTCCCTCCTGTGCCCACCCACAGAGCCTATTCCCTGGGACAATGACTTCAGCAGTGGCCCTGGAGAGGTAAGAACCGCAGAGAATGAACAAATGATTCCAGCCGGCAGAACTAGAATGCATGCAAGTGTCTGTAACAGTGTTTATGCAGAACAATATCTAGTGTTTTGGAATACTTCAAACTTAATTAGGATAAATTACATAATCTGGACTTACAAAAAAAATCTAAATATTCTACATCTATAGTATTAAGTTCATAAAGTTACATCAAGTTATCCATTTAATAGGTTGAAATTGACATAAATATGACTTGACTTGATACATATAGAAATGTTGTGGTATAGTACAATAATGTGATGCCATTTTCAAGAAGGTTATTTCCTAACAGTGCATTGCTGCATTTTAAAATGATGCACATGTTTACAAAATTGCTATTGTAACAAAAATACTTTTAACAAGTACTATGTACTTTGTAAAGGTAAGAAATGCACTATAGTGTAAAACTACACAGAGTTGGCACAAACAAAATTAAGTTGTGAAAAAAAAAATACTGACTCCACAGTTCCTGTAGCAATCGGTTTACATTTCTGAAAGTTTAATAAAAAATATAAAATAATAAATAAAATAAGTTTAATATATATAAATATATTTAATATATAAAAAAGTTTTTTATGTATTTTTCTAAATATTTAATATTATCTATGCAGTGCAAAGGACTTTTTTTTAAATAAGCCTATATGTATTTTTATTTAAAAAAAATATATACTATATTATGCTGTATTTGATATGAAGTATGAAATGTCTATATATATATATATATATATATATATATATATATATATATATATATATATATATATATATATATACTGTATATATATATTAGGGCTGGGCAACAATTAATCACGATTAATCATATCCAAAATAAAAGTTTGTGTTTACATAAAATATGTATGTGTACTGTGTATAAATATTTTGTGTATATAAATCCACACACATGCATGTATATATTTAAGAAATATTTGCATGTGTATACTGTATATATATTTATACATAATTTACATTAAATATATATATATATATATATATATTAATATTTATATATTATCAATGTTTTTCTTAAATATATAAATGCATGTGCGTGATTTTTTTTTATATATACAAAATAATTATACACAGTTCACACACATATATTATGTAAACACAAACTTTTATTTTGGATGCGATTAATCGTTGCAGCCCTAATATATATATATATATATATATATATATATATATATATAAGGTATATATATATATATATATATATATATATGGTATATATATATACGTATATATATATATATATATATATATATATATATATATATATATATATTAGGGCTGTCAAACGATTAATCGCGATTAATCGCATTCAAAATAAAAGTTTGTGTTTACGTAATGTATGTGGGCATAGTGTGTATAATTATTTTGTATATATAAATACACACACATGCATGTATATATTTAAGAAAAATCTGAAAGGATATACTTTATATTTATTTATACATAATTAATATTATGTATAAATATAAATATTTGATATATTAAGAACACATTTTTCTTAAAAATATACATGCATGTGTGTCTATTTATATATACAAAATAATTATACACGCCCACATATATTATGTAAACACAAACTTTTATTTTGGATGTGATTAATCGCGATTAATCGTTTGACAGCCCTAATATATATATTACATCTTAACCTATTGAGTACTGCGGGAATGTAAGATTACTCATAAACTCCTGAGTCCAGAATAGTAAACACTGGAGCAAACATTGATGGCTCTTGTAAAGATCATCCTGGGGACAAAACATAGCAAAACTATCCAAGATGTGTGTGTGGGACTCTGGGGTCAGGTTTTGTCTACATTGTAAGGAAGAAATGTCCCCATAGGAATAGTAAAACCCCAAATCACCTCTACTGTGGGCATCAGTCAAAGGTCCCCACGAGGAAAATGGCTTATAAACATACTAAATAACATATTAATAACATTGTTAAAAAAAATGCCGAAAGGTTTATTTGAGGTTTGGGGGATAGAAAACATTGTGAACTCAGAGTAAAAACAAAAGAAGTCACTGGAAACTCCCCACTATGATAAAAAACAAAACTATGTGTGTTTTGGTGTTATGCAGAATTTTTCCAGTCTGTCAAGTATGATATTCCTAAAACTAAGCCTGTTTCTTATTGTAAGTCTGACAAACTGGGAGAAAAGGTGTGTTTTTTCATAGTCTTAATCGATCCCAGTTCTTATAGATTCTTTGGAACTAAAAAATAAAAGCAGTTTGTTTAAGCAGATGGCATGCAGTGCGAGTAATTCTGAATCATGAAATGATGCGGTCCCTGTCTGACCGTAAAGTGTGTGTGTTTCTCATTATTGTGTTATGCTAAGAGGGACTTGTGTTATGATGGTTTGAATGAAAATATTAGGAAACAGTTTACAGTGCATCATTGCGATTACAGTAGAAGTGTTTCCAAATCTGTAAATCTCAAACACAAGCAATCTCTCTCTTCATTGATCATAGTATTTATCTTTGTTCATCTGCAAACATGGGTGAATATTGAATTTGATGTTTACATGTTCAGTATAAGAATTTAAGTTGTATTTATATAACGTTAACAAAGCTGAATAAATAAAATATGCATTGCTCATTATTTGGTAATTAGCAAATGTTAAGTAGTGAGACCTTACTGTTAAGTGTTTTTCGTAAAATATGCACTCATGTGCTTTGAGTCTAATTTACATATAAATTATAAATGACTGAAAGCATTTTTAGAGGCATAAATACAGCTCAATGTGAGAGCATTTTCAATGAGAGACAGCAATGCCCTTTTGAAGAGCTACATGTTTGCTTTTTTTGATTAACTCTTGCCAGATAAGACAGCCCACGTTGATGAATTTTCTGAAATCGAATCATCTTAGCTGTTCAATTTTGATTTTAATCTTTTTATTAATACGATCTCAAGCAAACACATCTGCCCAGATAGTCTCCCATTTGAAGTGGTGAAATCCCTGTTTTCATCTGTGTGAAGTCATTACTCAGGACTGAATCTGAAGGTTGACTCATGTGTGTTTATGTGTGTTGTTATTGTGCAGGGCTGTGAGGGTTTCCAGGTGGATGTGTGTGGTGTGTGCGCAGGAGATGGGAGCTCATGTGAGCTGTTCAGTGGGACACTCTTTCTTTCTGTGCTCTCTGTTGGTTACCACAAGATCCTGGACATCCCCTCTGGAGCTCAACGAATCAAAATACAGGAAACACAGAAGACCAGGAACTACTTAGGTAATGGAACTGAATTCCTGCTGGCTCTTGTTTTTAATTTACTTCAGGCTCATTATCATGGCACCTTCCTCAAACAGGGTGCTATTTAGTGTTTCGAGACATAAAACACGTTTTACCTCAATACCTCAATGTCACATGATCCTTCAGAAATCCATGATACATTTTTTGATGACTCACCCCAATGTCATCCAAGATGTCCATGTCATTCTTTCTTCAGTTTTTGATGAAAACATTCCAGGATTTTCTCCATATAACGGACTTCATCGGGAACCAAACGGTTTAAGGTCCAAATGAGAGTTTCAGTGCAGCTTCAAAGGGCTTTAAACGACACCAGACAATGAAAAAGAGAAATGATCGGCCGTTTAAAAAAAAAATCCCAAAGTTTAAGTTTTATAAGCTCAATTTCTCGCCCTGCTGTGTTCTGTGATGCGCGTTCATGACTCTTGTTCAAAATGAACAATCCTTTTTTCGAGTCATTTTGAAATGACCGATCGTTTTGCAAGACCCTTATTCATCGTCTGGTGTCGTTTAAAGCCCTTTGAAGCTGCAATAAAACTGTAGATGACATGGGGGTGAGTAAATTATCAGCAAAAGTTTTTTTTTTGTTTGTTTGTTTTTAAAGTGAACTTTAATTTAGTTCAGTCTGTAGTGTAAAAATGTCAGTGTCTAAATCATTTTTGGTCCCAAATTTGTATAAATTTTACTAGTAGTCCACGTTATGAAGAATTTTTGGGTATAATATGTCACAGTTTACTTTATTTTGCTATCATCACTTATATAAATGAACTATAGTGTCCTGCACCAACTAGTAAAAAAATATAGAAAATTATATCTAGTGTCTGAATAATTTTTGGTTTGACTGTATATTACTTCTTTCACCGATAATTTTTAAGCATTTCAGTCCCTATAATTCAAAGTGCCACCTAGGGTGGTAACTGGTTTCACTTCTAACTGCTCCAAGCTGGTAGACCACTGTGGACCAGCACAATAACAGCTTCCACATTCCAGGTGCCAGCTGGTGTGACCTGGTTTATCACTCTAAGGTTAATATGTGTTATGGAACCATGTGTCCTTCTTCCAGCCATAATTTTTTCTCCCTCTCTCTTTCTTCAAGCTCTCAGGAAAGCGAATGGTGAATCAGTGATAAATGGTAACTGGGTAATCGACAGGCCAGGATATTTCTATGCTGTGGGTACTCAGCTCACATACAAACGGCCCAATGAGATACGCAGCAGAGCGGGAGAATCCATCACTGCTCCCGGCCCAACCAATCAGGAGCTGCATCTCTTTGTGAGAGACCACTCCTACTGTATGATATCACAAAACTGCCTTGATTAAAGATACATATAGAAAGCGGATTAGTGTGGAAGATAATCTACACTCTAAGAAAAGTCTGTTAAAATAAGGAACAGTCTTGTGTTTTACCTGTATTTTGTATTACACGTCGCATCGTGCTGTGTTTAAGGGTTAAAGAAAATTGAATTGATAATGTTCTGCATAAAAAGACTAGTGCCTTTTCTGTTTTGGCTTATTTTCCTTACAGTGTGATGTATTGTTTTAGAAAGTTAGGAAGTTTGTTTTATGATAACAAAGGCTTCATAGGCAATAAGCCCATATGAATAGTGTGTGAGACTGTGTATGTTTTGTTTTAAACTCCATATTTTTCAGGTGATTTATCAACAGCCCAATCCAACAGTGTATTATGAATACATTCTACCTAAAGACCCCATCACTGACACTTACTCAGATGCCTATTCTTATTCTAGTGTACTTCCTCTGGGTAAGTATTTTAATATATAATATACATTTTATACTAATGCACATATAGAGTACACTTTTGAAAGAATTTTTTTTTGTTCAGCATGGACACATTTAATTGATCAGCTTTTTATACTGTTACAAAAAAATAAAGAAATGCTTTATGTTTATGTTTTCAACATTGATGATAATTGGAAATGTTTCTTGAGCACCAAATCAGCATATTAGAATGATTTCTGATGGATTATGTGACTGAAGATTGGAGTGATGGCTTCAGAAAATTAAATACTGTATTTTGATTACATACACAGCCTTGGTGAGCAAAACAGACTTTCAAAAATAGAAAATCTTTAAAAACTTTTGACCAATTGTGTACTCCAAAGAGTATAAAATCAAGATGTTAATAATCATAAACAAAAATTTCAGAAATTATCATAAGTTTTTAGATTAAGATAACTGTTTCCATGCTGTTGTGGAAATACATACAATTTTTTAAAGCTACAATGTGTGATTTTTACCCCCATCTTGTGGTGAAAAGTTATATGACCATCCATTGAATATTAGTTTCTGTTCCTCTCAATTCTGATTTCGTTTTAACTCCTACGGTGGCCAATGTAGTCCAAGATTAACATGGCTTCCAGTTCGACCTCGTCCATGAGTGTTAACTCAAACGTAAACGCAAAAGGTGTAGCTTGAATTAACGGCTATGTCCCTCTTTGGCTAATGTACTTTCAAGATGGAGGGGCAACATGGCGACCGACATTAGAACCCCTTACCCGTATGTATTTTCAATGGCATATTATACACTCACGAGAAAATTTTATTACTTGAATGAAGTAAATATACATTAATGAGCACATATATTTTTGAAAGAACTAAGTGTCTTTAGCTAAGAATAAACTAAAAGAGTTACACAGCGTAGCTTTAAGGGATCTGCTGTAATAGGGATAACGCAAAATAACGCAACCATCTTTCCCCTTTCTTTCTATTTCTTTTCCCCTCTCTCATCCTCCAGTAGAGAGTCATGGAATGTTTCCTGATCCTGAGAATAGTGACGGTGAAAGCTCAATGGGCAGCCCTCATCCTAACCAAGTTCCTTCTGACCCTATAACCCCTAAACCAGTTCCTCAATACAGCTGGGTTGCCACGAAAACAACACCCTGCAGTGCCACCTGTGGGACAGGTAGTTTTGTTGTTAGTCCATACATGAATGTGCATTTGTGGTCCTTTCTTTGTTTAATTTGCTCTGGGTCAACTAAATTGTCTCTTAAAAGATTCCTAGAATATGTGTAAGACAGATCTAGAAAATTATTATTTTTGGCCCTGAGGTAATATAAACACACTCTTGTGTTGTCTTATGAATAGTGTTCTGAATTTGAATGTAGTGACACACACACACACACAGCATTCATGCATTTCAGGCCATTGCAGAGGTTTTATAATGACCTAACTGTTTAAAATCTAAATCAAATCTAGAGTAACCATACTTTTGTGCCTGCGACCAAAATACACCAAAATAGGTATTTTAGCAGCAGACACTGAACTTATAAGACAATGTCTGTCCTGTCTGTCTCTGTTTAATCAGTTCTGGTGTGTTTATCAGGCAGTCGACAAGTTGTTTTCAGCTGTGTGGAAAGGGCCACTCAAACCACTGTACCGGGGGATCTCTGTAGCTACACCAGTCCGCCTGGCCCCCATGTAGAAGAGTGTCGATCACAGCCTTGTCCAGCCTTGTGAGTGAACATTATTTACTGCAGACAAAGGAGACTGAAAGTGTCTTGGAAAGCACTAAAGTTAGTTCAAGATTAGTTAGTCAGTCAGTCACTAAAGTATATAGACCATTTTGCAAGATGTAAACAACACTGGTCCAGAAACACTTCCTGTTTCAGTTTGTAACTGTTTTCTTTATTTCACATGTAAAGAAAACATCTTAAAGATGTTTGTTTAACTTTTTGATTCAGTTTTATATGTTCTGTTGGTTGTATTTTATCCCAGCTTTTATGTAGTGTTAAAAAACTGAAACAGGAAGTGCTTCTGGACCAGTGTTGTTTACATCTTGCAAAATGGTCTATATTGCATTCATATTAGGGCTGTCAAACGATTAATTGCGATTAATCGCATCCAGAATAAACGTTTGTGTTTACATAATATATGTGGGTGCACTGTGTATAATTATTTTATATATATAAATACACACACATGCATATTATTTAAGAAATATTCTCATATATATACTGTATATAGATTTATATATAATTTATTTGATATGTAAATATAAATATTTTATATATAAATAATATTTTACATATTATTATATATACATGCATGTGTGTGTATTTATATATATATATATATATATATATACAAAATAATTATACACAATGCACCACATATAGTATGTAAACACAAACTTTTATTTTGGATGCGATTAATCGTGATTAATCGTTTGACAGCCGTAATTCATATATTTTAAATATACTTAAATAAGCCTATCACATAGGCCTAACACTTTACCACAAGTCTTGGTTTCGTCTTAACTACTAGCCAAATATACTAAGAATACTTATTACTTAAATCATCCTTTTCTTAATGAAGTACAATTATATTTCAAATGTACTGTATATATATATATATATATATATATATTATATTTCAAATTGTTCTGTATACTTGTCAGTCTAAGGCAAGTATACATATGTATAATTTTGTATGTATCTTACATATGAATGTTTATACACTTAAAATTAGCTTGTTTTTAATTTTTAACAAAGTACACGAATAGCACACTTGGATAAACTTCATTTTTTTATAAGGGTAGATTTGAACACAACAAATAACAATCAGTCCGACATGCCTGCACATCTTGGAACATCAAAAAACTGTCCATATGGGCTATTGGACTTGATTTTCAAAAATGGTCCAAATGAGAAGCACATGTGAATGAAACCAAGCAGTTGTCCTTTAATCAATATGTGTGTGTGTGTGTGTGTGTAGTTGGGATGTAGGGGAGTGGTCTGAGTGCAGTAAGACCTGTGGTCCCGGTTTCCAGTTTCGTCAGGTGATTTGCCAGCAGACGCAGGGACACCATGGCAATAGCACAGTCATCGTGGCGACCAGCCTCTGCGACGACACAGAAATGCCAGAGACGACCACTGTGTGCCAGCTCAAGATCTGCAGTGAGTGGCAGATCCGCTCAGAGTGGACAGAGGTTTGTGAATGTGTCTGTGTGTAGGGGAGAGTGGGGTGAGATGAGCCAGTTTTTACTTAAGTATGTGAAGAAGAAATGAGACGGATGTTAAACTAATACTCATAATTGTGTTTCATGACATCATCTATCATCTGGAATTAAAAGAATGCATCTATAACATGTGAGTATTGAAATATTGACTTGAATAAATGTGATCTCAGTTTGTCTCTTAACCACCTAATTAGGAAAAAAATAAAGTTGACATACTGAAATTAAAATAGTAAAAAAAATAGTAAATAATAAATTATACAAAATAACACTGTTCATTATTTATCTTGACCTTCCATGAAAATAATAATAATCTTAATCAAAGACTGATAAAGGGTGGATTCTGAATGTACAGATTCTCCTGAAGTATTAGTATACTTGAGCCACATTTAAAAATATATTTATTTAATTGCATTAGGAAAATATGGCTTAAGTAAAATACTTCTGGGCTCAGTATATGGTCAGGTTTCCCAAACACAGATGGTGGCTCATCTTACCTCACTCTCTCCTCACACTACAGTTTAAAAGTTTGGGGTCAATAAGAATTTTTTTTTCTTCCTTTAAAAAAAAAAAAAAATTGAATTACTTTTATTTAGCATGCAAGTATCCTCTAAATGAATCAAAAGTGGCAGTAAAATATTTTTGACTGCTATACAAAAAAAATCTATTTCAAATAAATGCTATTTATCACGTACACAAAAATATTAAGCAGCACAAACTTTTTATATTGATAATAATAAATGTTTGTTAAGCACCAAATCAGCACATTAGAATGATTAATGAAAGATCCTGTGACATCGAAGTACTGGAGTAATGATGCTGAAAATTCAGATTTGACTTCAAGAAGTGGCATTTAATTTAATTAATAATATTACTGTCTTTACTGTATTTTTGATCAAATAAATACAGCCTTGGTGAACATAAGAGACTTTCAAAAACAACCTTATGGGCCCCAAACTTTAAAACGGTAGTGTAGATGTGAAAAAGAAGAAAAGAGGAATTATAATTTACATTATATTTGCTTATATTAGACTTTAGAGGTCATCAATACAAAGTGCTCAGAGAAACCCTCTGTGTTTTTCAGTGCTCTGTGCCGTGTGGAGTAGGGCAGCGCAGAAGAGAAGTCGTGTGTGTGGATAACCTGGGTGACATCGTTTCCGATGAGGAATGCAACATGGCGCTTCGCCCACTGGACCTGCAGAACTGTGACAAAGGAGTGTGTGCCAGCAGCTGGTTCTATTCTCTCTGGAGTGATAGGGTGAGAAGCCGTGCGCTTTTCTTCAGTATTTCCCAGTAGCACTTCTAAAACAGCTGTTTATGTCTCTCTGCAGTGCTCCGCAGACTGTGGGGAAGGAAGTCGCAGCCGGTCAGTGGTGTGTATGATGAGTCAGACCAACTCACTTCCACTGGACAACTGCGACGATGAGGATAAAGCCGAGGATCTCATGCCGTGTGACCTGGGACCCTGCTCACAGCGACTGGAATGGTACACGGGACCCTGGGGACAGGTGCATGGACACACACATGCAGAAAGTTTAGTTGAAGCTCTGAAATGACTAAAGCTGCAACTGAAATAAAATTAAAGGTATACAGAAACAAAAAGTGATAAAAATGATAAAAAGCATACAAAAAAGTAATAAAATTGAAACCAAAATATAACACTTAAAATATCATTTTAGTTATAAAATTAAAGTTCACTGTCAGTGTCCCATGGCCATTATCAGTGTTTTTTTTCCTGTCAAATATTTTAGTAAAATCATTATTAATCATTATTATCATTGTTATTTTAGTAATATCATGATTCACAGTAGATATCACTCAAGAGCTAAAACACTCAAAATTCATATTTTGAAATCAGACATGGAAATTGTACTTTGAATCCTTTTAGAATCCCCCCCCCCCCCCCCCCCCCCATAGTGAGCGGTGTCATGTTTCACTTTAGGCTAAATGTACTGCTTTATTTTATAGTGAAATCTATTTCTAATCTTGACAAATCAAATTATGGTTGGAAAGGTCTGATACTAAAAGTTCTTTCAAAAAGTGATATTGTGACAGAAATGTATTAATTTGTCAAAGCAGAATGCATAATTAAAATTTCAATGGAGTGTGAGTCAATGGAGTGTGAGCCGCCTTTTCAAAAGCTCACAGGAACCTCCGTTTTTGTGATTATAAACTTTGAATTTGGAACACAACTAAATATTTGGCTTTGATTTTCTAGCGGGTTTAGAGTTCAAAATAGTTTGTAAATTATATGGATGCTTCCTTCCTTTTTTCTTCCTGAAATGTCTGGCCAGTTTTCCCTGGGGAAAGAGATTGTAATATCTCAATGGGATCTTCCTGGTGAAATATATTGTATAACATAAAAAAAAATGAAGTGCAAAAAAAATGAAGATTATTGAAGTGCTTTCATTTCAGCAATAATCTGCTGAGTGTTTTCTGTAAAAAGAGATTAGGTCTGGAATCCAAAGCATTCAAGAAATACAGCAATTTAGGTTTACTTTATTTAAACGGATAGTTCACCCAAAAAAGAAAATTCTGTCATAATTCACTCATCCTCAAGTTGTTCCAAACCAATATGAATTTCATTCTTCTGCTGAACGCAAAATAAGATATTTTGAAGAATGTCGATAACTAATCAGTTGTTGGGCACCGTTGACTTCCATAGTATGGAGAAGTCAATAGTAGAGCCAGACCGATATATCGGCCGATAGTAGACATTTTCCAAACTATCGGTATCGGCAGTTATAATGGCCGATAAATGAATATTTCAAAAATAAAATAAAAACAGACGAAACACACTTCAATCATCTCTCCTTGGCCTGTTACATTGAAAATGTATGTTTTACAATTTGCAGTATGACTTTATCTATTGATAAATTATGGCTCATCATAGACTAGCTAACCTGATATTGTAATTATAAGGTAGCTTATAAGGCAATGTAGGGACTAATTATTATTTTATTTATCAGAACTTTAATATATGTTGATGTTCCTCTGTTCTGTTGTGACAATAAAAGAAACAAGTTTCTTTTAAAATGCTTTATCATATTATTTTAGTTAAAACTCATAAATAACTACAAATAACTATGTTTTGTTGCGCGTTTCTGGAAAAAAAAAAAAATATCGGCCGATATATCAGAATATCAGATTTTAAAACCAAAAAATATTTGTATCGTATCGGCCTTCAAAATCCTTTATCGGTCGGGCTCTAGTCAATAATAAACTGTTTAATTACAAACATTCTTCTAAATATCTTCTTCCATGTTCCACATAACAGACACATTCATAAGTTTGGAACAACTTGATGGTAAGTAAATCATGACAGAATTTTTTTTGTGTGAACTCTCCCTTTAAGCCCTTTCACATCTATGCTCAAAAATGGAGGTGACAGTAATTCAAATATTAATAAACACTATAATATATTTTAATACTAAAATAAGTCTGCTTTTAAACTATTCATTGAAAGAGCTGACTCATAAGAGTCGTTCGTGTTTTGCTCGAATTGAACTTTCCAAGTAACTCAGTGTTTTTGATTCACTAAAAAAACCCCAGATCAAATACTGAACAATACCGGTTTGCTTATTTGTGTGTATGTGTGTGTCACAGTGCTCGTCTGAATGTGGCAATGGTACCCAGAGTCGAGGTGTGGTTTGTGTTCTCCAAAACAATGACCAATTAGAAGTCACCTCAGATGAGCGCTGCTCTCATCTGCCCCGTCCTCCGAGTGGACAGACCTGCTTTTTGAAGAGTTGTGGTGCGCAGTGGTACATGACGGAGTGGAGCTCGGTTAGTTCCTCACACACACAGTGCAAGTTCAACCAAGTGGTTTTAATCAACTTGTTTAATGAGAATGTTTTAAACTTACGTCAGTGTTCTCGCTCCTGCGACGGAGGCTTTCGAGTGAGGGAGGTACGTTGTTTGCAAGATGAACTGACCACAAGCCATGACTGCGATCCTGCCCTTGAACCTGCAAATCAAGAAAATTGTAACACACACATCTGCACGCCACAGATTGGTATGATTTTCTTCAGTTGTCACTTTCTTAATTTAAAATCATTTGTTTTTGTACTTCATCTAATATTCTTAAACAGGTCGCTCACCCTAACTAAAAACTCTTGTCATCACCCAAAAGCCATTCCAAACCAAGGCTGGGTATTGATACAGATTTCACAATCTGAATCTGATTCACAAGCTCTTGAATCTATTACGAAACATTTATTTCTTCCATTTTATTACATAATCTGCTTATTGCAGAAATACATTTTTCTTTCATTGGCCAGTGTTTCAGACTTGTTTTAAACTTGTCTGTTTGACAGTGTTATTGTTCCCTAAAGCTAAAACTATTAAAATAATTTTCGGTAATTGAAAGCTGGTAAATATAGCTGTGTTAAAATAAAATAAAATGTTAGACGAAAACTTTTATGAAAATTAAAAATGTTGCCTTGGCAACTAACTGAAATAAATGCATACATTTATGTATTTTACATCTAAAACTAAAATAAAATGTAACATTTATATAGAAATGAAACTAATAAAAATGACAAAAACCACATAATAGAATTATGTATCTTACTTTTCTTAAAATTGCTGCAAGCTCTCATCCAGATCTACCTCTATCCGATCAACAACTGATGAATAGAACAGTGTCACCTTAGTTTTTTTCCCTATGAATAATAATCCAGTTCATATACCATAGCTGTTCATCACAATACAGAAAAGATCAGTCGCTACATCCGTTACATCGTGACTTTAACAATGAACATCAGTATTGTCAAAAATAAAGATCACGATTTTTACCCAGCCCTTTCCAATCCCATATTTTCCTTCTTCCATGGAACATTAAAGGAGATCTTAAAGCTACACTGTGTGGTTTTTACCCCCATCTAGTGGTGAAAAGGTATATGACCATCCAGTGAATATTGGTTTCTGTTCCTCTCAATTCCGATTTTGTTTTAACTCCTATGGTGGTGCCAATGTAGTCCAAGATTAACATGGCTTCCAGTTCGACCTCGTCCATGAGTGTTAACTCAAACGTAAACGCGAAAGGCGAAGCTTGAATTAACGGCTATGTCCCTCTTTGGCTAATGTACTTTCAAGATGGAGGGGCAACATGGCGACCGACATTAGAACCCCTTACCCGTATGTATTATCAATGGCATATTATACACTCACGAGTATTTTATTGCTTGAACGAAGTAAATATACATTAATGAGCACATATATTTTTGGAAGAACTAAGTGTTTTTAGCTAAGAATAAACTAAAAGAGTTACACAGTGTAGCTTTAAGCTAAATGTTAAATTGCTCTTTTCCATATGATGTATTAAAGTACTGAAGTACTGTACATGAAGACTGTAGCAATCAGAAGAAAAAACAAATAAATTGTAAATTATGTTGTACTTGGAGAAAAAAACAAAACATATAGGTTAGGAATGATCATGATGACAGAACTTTCATTTCTGTGTGAACTGTACCTTTAAGATGTTTCTCTTTGTCTCTGTCTATAGACGAGTCCTGCAGGGATTTGTACTATAACTGTGTGGTGGTGGTCCAGGCTCGTTTGTGTGTGTACTCATACTACCGCACCACATGCTGTGCATCATGCTCTCGGGTCATTCAGAGAGACACGCTGCATAGAATCAGGTGATCCGGTCGGCTTCTTGGGATGTGATATCACCGCTCGTTTTTCCTTGAATTATAATGTCCTTGTCTCATCATGACATGATCACCCACCTGTTTTCAGCTGGATCTAACCCTGAGATGACATCACTGGTCATCATCTCTCTGTATTTCACTTCAAAAGACTTTACGTATACATTACCTGCCTTTCTTTTTTAAAACACAAAATGAGAATGCTCTATGAGCAATTGAATATTTATTGCAAAATAAAAACAACTGAGCCTCTTTTACGTCATTTATCATGTTCAGTAATGTCTAAAAAATAACAATGACTGATTTTAAATGAATCTATTAATAATTTATGACTATTAACCTCTAAAGGACATCTTTATTATCTAAAACTTTGCTTCTCAGCCATTGTAGAGGGGTCCTTGTATTTTTGATAATTTAAAAAGAGGTCCACATGCAATATTAGTCAGGGTTTCTTGCTTCAAAATGAGTTTAGTTTTCAAAACCATTTTCACTTTCTTTTTGATCCTGAATTTTTAAATTCAAATGAAATAGAAGTAGCAACAGATCTTCCGAATTGTGAATTGCATGTCTGAGTGAAGAGAAAAAATTGGTGGTTGATGACTGGATTTTGAGATGTGAAAGTGAAGGCAGAAGAACACAAGCTGGAAGGGGTGAGTTTAAGCATGTTTTATTACCAGAGAGAAGTCTATTGGTTATATATACCAGAAGATTAAACATTAACACGTTGCAAACATTTTTTTTTAAACGAAACATGCACGGATGAGTTATAGTTTTATAATGTGTGGAAAATAAACTGGGTGAAACTTAATTTCATGCAGGCTTAAAATGCCTGTTTTAGCTTCATTTAAGACTTCTATGTGAACACTTGGTGTGTGGAATGAAACGGTGCTTATATTGTTAGCTCAATTCTGCCAAATTGTCTTTTTGGACTGGGGAGGTTTTGAGTTTTGATTCAAAAGATAAAAAATAATGTGAGTTGTCCTGATATGACCCCTTAAAGAGGTCACTTCAGTACGAATAGAACAGACTAGCCAGAAATGCACACATGCTTCAGAATGACCCTCTCACTCTGAAAAATGGACATAAATAAAAGTAAATAAATAAAAAATAAACTCAATGATAAAGGTGAATTCTAAAATATAGGAAAGTGTTCTTTCAGTGAGACACTCTGTTTGCTATAAGATGTACAAAAACTAAACTAGTCAAACAAGAACATAAAATGCTCTGAAAATGCTGTATATTCACAGTGGTGTATATAATGTGGGAATGGGAATAGAATGAAATTGTACTTCCTTGTTAGATAATAAAGTCCATTATGAATAAAATTGTTATTAACTCATTAATACCATTGTTATTTATAGGGAAAAAAATCCCATAAGTGCCATGTTTCATGTTTCCCTACTATGCACGCTACTAATTTCAAGTTTAATTTGTTTGAATATAGACTTTCATGATGCATATTGTTCTAAAGAAGTTTTAAAGAGAAAAAAAGACCCTTATGCTTCCCTGGGAAGAACCAAGGCTCTGGGAAAGACCGATTCTTCAGGTTCTCATATTTAAATTTATACAGCATTTCCAGCCCTGTCCTGAATCTGTGTTCAGAAGTAGACAAATGCTGCCCTCTCGTGGAATATTAGAGCAAGAGGAAAATGAACACTTCTGTACATTACCCAATATATTATGTTAATAAATCTAATGGCTTGTAATTATTATTAAATGATTTTGTTAAATGTTTCCATTTAACTTGTCACAATAATTTTTGTCATTTATACTCGCTTTTATGGATTATCAGTTGCAGAGTTTCAACCTCAATCGTAAATGGTTGAAAAGGTGCAACCTTGTCACTGCAGGTTGTACTTTTTAAATATAATTTAATTGCAAAATATTTAATTTAAGACGACAATCAAACTTTACCATTAAATCAAAACTTTACATTTTTAAGTGGGTTAAAACCTTTTACAATGCAACAGATCAAATATTATGTCCCTTTTGAGGATCTTAAAATGGGTTAAAGGTGTCACATTAAGATGATTTTGACCAATCAGATGAACATGTTATGTATTTACAATTTATTAAATGTATTGCATTGTACTTAAGCATTTGCATTATTTCTCAGCACTATAAATGTGTATATTTGTAATCTATTTTTAATATTACATGATTTCAAATAATTTATGCTCAGAAATTAAGTTGTATTTTTTTAAGTTTGCAGTAAAAGGTGCATATTGACATATCGATCTCAGTAAATAAAACCTGTTGTTCAGTTACATACAGTTTAATATCCCAAGCCAAGTCATCTAAAATAATAATGGAAATGAATGAACCTTTGTATTGAACATTTCAAGCAGAAACACATATTTTAGTTTAAGCACATATTTTACAAATGAATGTATAGAAAGAAATTCATGTATTGTAAGTTAATAATGGTGTCATTCACACTCAGTCACTGCCTGGAGCAGAAGCTCATCAGGTACCTCTTCAGTGGTCCTTTCTACTTCCTGCAAAGCTTCTAGATAAGCAGGGTCATCAGGCCACTCTCCCCAATCCTCAATGTTCTCAGGCCGGGCAGTCGAGGAGGACTCTGCCGGAGCATTCGTGAGTACAGAGCTCATTGCAAGTTCAATGTTCCCCAGTTCATCCGTCAAATATTCCTGATCCTCTTCATCCTTAAGATAAAGAAAGGTGTGCAAGTCAACACACAAACATATTTTTAGCCTAATGTACAGTTTTGTGAGTGACAGGTGTCTCCAGATGAGGTGAATCCTGACAAACCTTCATCAGTAGGTGGCTCATGCAGACCTCCGGAGGCAGTGGGAAGCCTGAACATAGAAATGCCACCATATTACAAACAAACCCTTTTAAAGGTAATATCATTCCCTACAAAAGTTCCATATCTAGCCATATCTTCACATTCTTATTTTAGTATTATTTCTATACTAATATAAAGTTTCTTAACATTTTTAATTAACTTTTATTTTATGTTTTAATTGTATTTGTTTCTTGAATTTTATTTGCAACTTCACTTAAAGCTACACTGTGTAACTGTTTTAGTTTATACTTAGCTAAACACACTTAGTTCTTTCAAAAATATATGTGCTCATTAATGTATATTGACTTTGTTCAAGTAATAAAGTATTCTCGTGAGTGTATAATATGCCATTGAAAATACATACGGGTAAGGGGTTCTAATGTCGGTCGCCATGTTGCCCCTCCATCTTGAAAGTTCATTAGCCAAAGAGGGACATACTCGTTAATTCAAGCTTCGTCTTTCGCGTTTATGTTTGAGTTAACACTCATGGACAAGGTCGAACTGGAAGCCATGTTAATCTTGGACTACACTGGCCACCGTAGGAGTTAAAACGAAATCAGAATTGAGAGGAACAGAAACTAATATTCACTGATGGTTCACTTTTCACCGCTAGATGGGGGTAAAAATCACACAGTGTAGCTTTAAGCTTAAACCTAAAACAGTTAGTTGCCAACGTTAAAATTGCTTTTAATAGTTTTAGTTAACAACAACACTGAAATTCAGCCTATCTGGGAGCGCAGTAACATCTATTTATTCCTCTATGAAGCGTACTGGAGGATCTGAAGTTCTGTCTCCTGCAGTCAGGGTCATGGCATCTCTGATACCACACTTCTTCTTTGAGATCCACCACAATTCTATCAAAAAGAAGAATAAAGAGCATTTGTAATTTGTTTCAAACCATCAAACAGAGAATGTAAAGCAATGCAAGCCACAGTGACAGAGACTCACATGATGTTGTTGCTCTTGTGGAAGCGCTTCACATTGTGGCACCAGCGGAATTTCTCAATGTCATAAACCAGCAGCTGTTCGGATGCAAAGTAGTTCCATCGCCGGATACCTATTTGGGTTAAACGTGACATTTAGTTAGCAAACCATTCAGCTGAAATAATCCCTTTTGTGAAAAACATGCTTTGAGCAACATGAAGATGAAATTTAATTTGAAAGAAATAGTATACAGATCTTTTTTCTCCTACAGTGCTTACTTCCTTGAATGTCATCCTTGCACACGAGCGTCAGCACAAATACATCCACTTCTTTAAAAGGAGACGGCTTCTGTTCACCTAATAGATCTATACAGAGAGGGTGGAGTGAGAAGTCTCTAATTATAATGAACTGTCTATAAACCAGGGATGGAAATTAGCTCCAGCCAAATGCTGGTGTGATTTTGTGTTGTGGTTGGTAAACAGCCAACGTGGCGGGTAAATAAAAGTAGCATGCTGATTTACCCGGACACTTTTAGAGGAGGCACACCTTCAGACTTTACCCTATGGAATAAACGGCTGAAGTATTGTAGATCTTGTATTATTAATTTTCACTTGCAGTTACACATTGTCGGTTAAAAACAAGAAAGTGGTAAAAATGTCGAGTGGTGGTTGTAGAAGCCATTTCAATGTTTCTGTCCAGGTTTGACCATTAGGTGGCACTAGAGTTATTTTGACATAGCAATTGGGGCTCATTTACTTAGGAGGGTAGCTGTAATCAAGGTCAGGTGTTGCCAGAGGGAAAAGGGCAAACTAGTTTTTGAGCACCACGGAGGCTGTGGTTGAATGCTTGTTATTTGACAGTGTTGGTGAAGATGGAATATGGTACCGTTATGGAAAAGGAAATCCTTGTGTAAATATCTCTCACAACAGAGAAGAAAACACAACTTAAAGTCTTGTTGTGTCATTACTGAAGCAAGCCAAAGGGACCACGGTAAGCGCGTCAACTAGCCTACTTCAACCCTCTGCATAACCCTCGGCTGTTGCGGTTACAGTGGTAGATTTTGGAATCCAAAAAACTAAATTTCCATCCCTGGTGTAAACAGTAAATCATGACATTACATTTATTTCACCCAACAGCCACCAGGCTAATGAATGTTCAATTTCATATATATAAATGCACATTATAGCAAATTTTAAGCAAACCACATTACAGCACTGACCAGAGATGGTTATTTATGAATAAATTCACTTACCCATCCTTCCTTCCTTCAATTTGACCCAATACTCTCTCTCTTTTTTTAAATAGTGTTCATCAGAGTGGTCCAAGACCCAAGGACTTTTGTCGCACTTGAACCACGAATACACGTTTTTTTTAACTGGATTCGAGGAGTTTTGTGGTTGAAATTAAAATAATGTAACAAATCCTTTCCTCGAGGGTCAATTTGACACTCTTAGAAATGAATGGAATGTGAGGAATACTTCAGTAGACATAGAAAAAACGAAAAATGCTCAAAATTCGAACTGAAAATTCTTAAACATTACCACAAAATGATTTTATAATGTCTATGTGTGTCTGAATGCACACTGAAGAAACAACAAGAGTCATGACATATCATGTTATATTATTATTTTTCCACCAGACACCCAATGTACGATATTTTGAGCTGAATTAAAGTGGTTATGAATGAAATTGTGAGTTATTTTGAATTTAGTGGAAAAATGCTAAAAAATGTACTTATTTATTGATAAAATCTAATAATTTAAAGGGTTAGTTCACCCAAAAATGAAAATTATGTCAGTATTTACTCACCCCAATGTGTTTATTTTTATCTGCTGAACACAAAGGAAGATATCTGGAAGAATGTTTTAATCAAACAGATCTCATTCCCCATTGACTACCATAGTAGGAAAAAATACATACTATGGTAGTCAATGGGAAATGAGATCTGTTTGATTAAAACATTCTTCCAAATATCTTCCTTTGTGTTCAGTAGAACAAATAAACACATAGAGGTTTGGAACAACATGAGGGCGAGTAAATACTGACAGAATTTTCATTTCTGGGTGAACTAACCCTCTAAAGGTAAATTAAATAACAAAAAATTGCATTAAGAAATAGAAAAAAATATTACCAAAAGAAGGAAAAATATGGAAAAAAAACGTATAATTTAAGGGCTTCGGATCATTTTGATCCATGAGGAAAGGATGAGGGTCGCTCTTGGTGATATTAACTTGTATTTCTCACCAGAGCTGTGTGACTGTCTTTGCAGGGTTGAACACAGAGACCCTGCTGTATTCTTCTGTGGTATATCATACGTCAAAATCCTCTGTCCTGTGAAACTGGTACAGAATAGAAATGTGCGTTAGTGTGTGTGAAAGCAAGCCACCATTGTGTGGACAACATATTTACATAATTTTTGCATACAATAACCTGATGTTGGTGATTAAAGAATCTAGAAATATGCGTTCTTCTTTAGTGGTGTGGTTGGAGGGCTTTGGGACAAACTTGTTGTCTTCTGCCACACTGAAGGCTGCATTCTTTCCCAGTTTGGAGGACTTGTAGAGGCGAAAGTTCCTGTTCTTGGTGTAGACGCCTTCAAAAGAGAGCATGGTATTAACATCAGGCATAAATTTATCTTAATTATCTCTAGTAAAAAAGAAGTGTGCTTAATTTATATTGAATATACACTTGTAGTGTACTTCAAATCCTTAAAAATATATATTTTTTAAAAACTCTACTAGCTGGACGGGGCCGTAAAAGGGCAACAAGTTAGCACCAGGATCGGTATTTGCTTTGTGTGAGGAGGAACAGAAGGAGCACTGCCAGAGCCTTACAAAATGATCTACAGCAGTCTATTGGTGAGCATGTTTCAGAACAAACTGTCTGAAACGGACTCCATGAGGATGGCATGAGGCCAGACGTCCTCAAGTGGGACCTATGTTCACAGCCCAGCACCGTGCTGCTCGATCGCATTTGCCAGGGAACACCAGAATTGGCAGGTCTGCTATTGGCGCCCCATTCTCTTCACAGATGAGACTGACAGACATGAAAGAGTCTGAAGGAATGTTATGCTGACTTCAACAGGTTTGTGAAGGTTTCGGAGGGTCGCAGAAAGCTTCAAGTGCTCAAGTTGGATCAGCCATTGTGAGTCATTGATGTGATTTTAAATCCAGCCCTCAATTTGTTGATTACTTTGGCTAAAATGGACACATCATTTTGATAAAAAAAAAAATTAATAAAATATGGAGATACCCTGACTAGGGTGTAAACAACATTTACATTTAATTGTAAATAATATGCAATTAAGTGTCTGATAACATTACATTTAGTTTGCACTTAAGTGTATTCTTTTAAAGTATATTATTTCCATAATAAGTATTCTTTTTTTTCACAAGAGACCATTTAATGTGTTTAATTTATTTAATCAACAGCAAAGAAGTTGGTGTACAATAGTCCTCTAAAGTCTAAGTGTCATCGAAACAATGTTTTCAAGACTTTGTAGACTAAAGAACCAACTTTAAATTCTTACCCAGATCAACAAAAAGTTGATCCTGCCCATTTTTGCTCTTGACTACTAGAAAGCCAAGATCTTTCTCTTCAAACTTGCGTCTTTTGGTCTGAGAACCATCCACATCATCTCTGGTCTGTTTTGGTGCCTCTGGATTGCTTTAAACCAAATCAAACCAATGTTATTACAGAAAGGATGTATTAACACTGCAAAAACGTTTTTAAAAATGAGTCTGTAAGAAAGCTGTTCAGAATAATGACTTTAATTAACAGCCCTTTCAATGTTTGTCATCTCTTACCTTTTTTGAAGGCTGGTTATAACAGGATGTAGGATATCATGAATAAATCGCCCTGCAGACACACACACACACAAATTACAATCACAGATTGTGACAAATGTTGATTTATATATATATATATATATATATATATATATATATAAAACATCAATAGTGTCACTCAACAGAGTCACTCACTCAAAGCACATGATGATGACATGACAATGACTCACCAACATGGGAGTTGTCTTTGAAGGCAGCACTGGGAAGCATGAAGATAAGATGGCGACTAAACTTCTCAGAGGTGCTGGAGTCAAGATTAAGGACGTCTTTTGCAGAGCAGCGTAGACTATAAACCTCCTCTAGCTTCTCACACACATACTGTTATTGCATATTGAGGAAATTACATGTCTAGTTATAAAAAAAACATTTTAAAACTAGAACAGACAAATCCCCAGACCACTTTTCAAATGTTTTGGGGTGCCAGAACATTTTGTGTGTGTGTGTGTTTGTGTGTTTGAAAAAAAGACTAGCAAATGTTGGAATTAACATTAACAAACATTTGTTTAATCAGTTTAAAGCGTCTTTGCTAAATAAAAGTAGGCTGTTACTTTCTTTTTTTTTTTTAAATCGTTCTGAACCCCAGACTTTTTGATAGCATACCTGAATTAGTTTTGCCACCATAATCTTGCCGTCCAGGTGCGTGTTGGTGTCTTTGTGAAACTCTAAGTCAAAGTAGAGTTTGCAGACGGCTCCTTCCAGAATGACCTCATAGCAGTGCATCAGAGACTGTCTGTGGGTGCTGAAGAGACACAGATTTCTCATTCACCTACAGCAATGCCTCTAAGTGCATGTACATTGTATTAAAATAAACAAATAATGTGCAAAGTAACTATTCTGTAGAAGATTTCCTTCCATGAGTAACTTACCTAACACTGATTTATCATTATGTCACAGTTACCTGTAATAGTGCCAAAGTTCACTGTAGCTGGTCACTAGGAAAATCCTCTGTCCAGCATCACTGCCTTCCTTCTCAAGTGAAAATATGTGCACGTCCTGACGAAGACACAATAAGAGAAAAACATTTTAAAATCAGCTGATGATAGACTTTACTTGAACGAATATCTAACAGCTAATGTCTAGACCTGTTTTATGTGCTGAATGAAGGCGATGGCTGCGTTCTGCCGTGGGAAGAGTCTCCAGACAGAGGAGGGCTGCCATGGCCGGGACAGACGTGGCTTGTATGGACTGCACAGAGGAGATGACTGAAAGGATGAGGCTCTCTGCTCCAAAGACTTCAGCCTGTCCTGCCACTTTCCTCCCATCATCCTTGCCTCAAAACACTGGAGTAAGATTAAATCTCACTCATGCTCTATGATGTGATCATCAAAGGACAGAGGTCAGGAAAACTAAAGTCAGCTGTGAACAGGTAAAAGTCCCAACAGCAAATGTACAGTGAAGGCTTCTGGTACAGCAGATGGTATCTGGTATATTACTGGGTTGGTATATGAATAGATAAATTATTAACTATCGATAATGTTGGCCTTTTTTTATTCCTAAGTAGACAGAGAAACAAATAAATAAAATGTTACTGTTTATGTAAATGCTTTATGCCAGACACACAATGTGTTAATAATACACTGTAATCAATAAATAGATAGATAGAAAGCCAGACAGGGGATAAAACTGTACAACAAATTAAGGAACAGGGACTGCATACAGTAACTTAAGTTACAGGTTAACTTAATATATATTGTGCTACATTATACATTCATAAATAAGTGCACACACCTAGTTTGGTTGCTTACTTGTATTCTTGCTTTAGTTTATAGTCCTTCGTTATTTTGCTTTTACATATTGACAGTCTGAAGCGCTTCCTCTATCTGGGCACGTACAGTGGGTTTTCGAGGAACGCGCGTAATTTTTCTCGTCACAGAATGAAGCATTGCGCATGCGCTGGATGCACTGCGCGCGAAACGGAACTTGTTTGAGATCATGAATATTAATTAAGTTGACATCCCTCGTTGTTATTAGAATTTTTTCTCTAGTTGTTTAATTGTTTTATTATTATTATATGTAGATTAGTGTCATATATGTATGTTATCATACTGTTATTACGGTTAGGTTTGGTTAAAACGAAAAAAAAAATCATTTTCTAATTAATATTCATGAGATCAACCGTGAATGAATCGCCGTGCATGCTGGGATATGTGACGCGACGACGTCCGCTACACCGGCTGTGTTGTTGGCGCGTTGTTTTGAACCAAAAATGGAGTTGATACGTGCTCTGCAGTTATTAAAATTAAACAGCGTGTCTTCAGGTATAGTGTCATTTTTTGCCACAAACATGTATTTGGGAACAATTGATATATGATTTTTGAGACCTATCGTGTGTATTGGTGTATTAAAACCTCAAAGTATGTTGTTGAGCTGCAACTGACACTGTCATCCCGGGGGTTTGTTTTGGTTTCGGGTCATAGTTTGTAATATATATTCAAACTCACTGTCTTTTCTATCTAACGTTTAACTATACGTTAAAACTGCCATAGTAATATTATGTAGCCTAATCATAGTGTAAAGCGCATGCTCATTGTCTATTTTAGAAATTAATGAAGTACCCTGCATAATGTTTGTGCATCATTAGCCACAGTGCACATATGGTATTGACTTGTTGAAATGTTTCAGACTGGGTGGAATCAGTGTGGGATTTCGAGTTCACCGACACAGATCCACTTGACCCTGTTATTGAGGAGGAGATAAAGGAAGACCCTGATGTTTTCAAAACGGTCTACATGCAGCTTCTGACCTTCTCCAATGAGGACGATGACAATACACAGGTATCAACTCGATGATCACCTCACCAAGGCCTTACAAAAATATAGTAGATCCGTTTTATTATTCTCTGCGATGTAATCTACTTATGATTTCTTGATCATGTATTTTTTCCTGTAGAGTGTCTGGGTGGTGTTTAGTGAGAATGGTGTCTCTGCAAAAACTTTGGTGGCTGTCCTGTCCTACTTCATCCTTAGTGCTAAAGCCAAAAATCCCAGCCTTGAACAGAGACTGTGTGGTCTACAGGCAGCCTCTCTATACTTGCTGCTGCTGAAAATACCAGGTCAGATTGCAACGGATGATTAATATAGCCTAGTTAGTGATGTCAACCACAACCAAAATAAAAGCAAATCTGATGTCAGATCCTTCTATTTTACCGTAACACTGTCAGAATGTCTCATTAGTTTGTTTAATCTTTTTGTGTGTGTCCATTTGCAGGTAGTGTTGCGAATAAAGTGTACCATCAGATCCTTTTTGATACCTGTCTGAACATGCCCCTAAAATGCTGGCCTCAAGACTCTGGCAAGAAACGCAAGAAAGATTCTCTGAAATGCTCCCAAGGTGACTCCAAACCTGGAAAGCGACCCAAACCCCCAAAGAAAGGGTCAGAAGAGGTATAGTAATTTTTTTATTGTTTGTTTACATATTATGTAATATTTACACTCATCATCTTTAAAAGTGCATCCTACTCATGTCCTGTGTCATCCTGACACATTCTCCAAAGACTTAGATTCAATCTATCTGTCAGTTATAGTGTTGACAGTGATGTCATCATGTATTGTATATTTTTGTGTTTTGTTTCCCAGCAGATGGAGATTGATGATGATGAAGATGACGAAGAAGAGGGGATGTACTTTTCTGCCCAGGATTTGCTGAAACTAAGGGAGGGCATTGTATTACTGGTTCGCACACTTCTGAGACTCCTTGAGAAAATTTCACTTCGAGACAAACCTCAGAGTGCCGACAGTTGTGTTCAGGTCTGTAAATGATGCGAGATGTGTGTCAGCCTCACCTAGCATGTGTGTGCTTCTTGTGGTATTTAGGGTTTGGTCTTTTTGTTGTTGTTTCTTCTCCTTCGTTATAGAGAAAATTAACCCCTTTGAAGAGTAGATAACATTCTCAGAGCATATTTGTCTCAGCAGAAAAGCTGTGTTAATATATATACCTGAGTATGGTTAGAACATAACCAACATGTGCATTTTGTACAGTTACACTTATCAGAATGCTGAGATTTCTTACATTATTTTCATTTTTCAGCTTTTCACTGAACTTACCAACTTTGAACCAGTTATTGGAGATCTGTCATTCTCTCAGGAAAGGTAAATGCAGAATTTTATTCAGTTTTTAATATTTCAATTTCAGTTTGTTCCCAAGGCAACATTTACAATTGTCTTTTAGGTTTTTTTTTTCTTCAAATTTAAGTTTGTCATCTAATGTTTAAAAATGACTTGATTTATTAGTTTTATTTTTTTTCTCTGCTAATGTTTGTTTGAAAAAATGAGTGTGTTGCAGGTCTGTGTTTTATCTACGCACACCCAATTACTAACGACCAGGCTAAAATGAAGACAATTTTTTTTTTGTTTGATTGTTTTTTCATTTTGTTTTAGTTAAAAATAAAAAAAACGGATGCATTTCTTATTAAAGGACAAGTTCGGTATTTTACACTTAAAGCCCTGTTTTAATATCGTTTCTGATGAAATAGAACGGTTAAGATTGAAATTTGGACACATGCTGCTGTCCCGACAATTTTCGTTTGCTGTGGTTGAAAACCCTGTTTTAAGATCATTTCTTAAACTTTAGTTTACAAAGACGTGAAACTCACCGAGTGGGCTGGGGTGTTCACTGATGTGCTCACAAAAAATCGCTGCAAAAGATGCTTTCCAACAGGTTTTATCATAGTTTTTGTCCAACTTGGACAAAACAAAAATTGCTGCAAAAGAAAAAATAAAAACTGTTGGAAAGAATCTTTTGCAGCAATTTTTGTGTGAGCATATCAGTGAACACACCAGACCACTCAGTGAGTTTCACGTCTTTTTAAACTAAAGTTTTTATAAGTTTAAGAAACGATCTTAAAACAGGGTTTTTAGTGTAAAATACCGAACTTGTCCTTTAAAGAGTCTTTTACACAAATACATGATTTTATATCAAGCTTTGCAGCCTTCTATCTGTGTGTGTGTATTTACAGGAATGTTGACCAATTAGAGAGTCTGCCTGAGCTGTCTTATCATGGACTGGGGCTACTCTGCTCAACCATTCATGGTGAAGGAGATGAGGTGTGTGGGGTTACTTCAAGAAGACCACTGTATTTTGGTTGCATGAATGGTTGATAATTGTGTGTTGTATTGTTCAGTGCCGTCGCCGTGTGTTCCGCAAGCTACTGTATGTGATTCTAATGATGAAAGCACAGGAGAGATCAAAGCCAAGTCTTCTTGCTCCATCTCAGGCTGTCTGTGGTGCCAGAGACCATGCCATCCTTTTCATTAGGTTAGTGACTCCCATTCCATTTCATATAGGAAAGGGGTTTTTTATGATGACGTTAGGGCTGTCAAACGATTAATCGCATCCAAAATAAAAGTTTGTATTCACATACTATATGTGGGTGCACTGTGTATAATTATTTTGAATATATAAATACACACACATGCTTGTATATATTTAAGAAATATTTTCATGTATATACTGTATATAGATTAATATATAATTTTTATTATATATAAATATAAATATTTTATATATAAATAATGTTTTTTTCTTAAATATGCATGCATGTGTGTGTATTTATATATATATACAAAATAATTATACACAGTGCACCCTCATATATTATGTAAACACAAACTTTTATTTTGGATGCGATTAATCGCGATAAATCGTTTGACAGCCCTAGATGACATACAATCTATAAATGTATTATGTTGGATTTACTTTGTCCCCCATACTTATTCTTCATTGATACTGAGAGTTGATTCTATCTGAATTGTGTGTTCTAGTCATATTGTTGATCAGCAAAGGGAGGCCACATTGCCACTTTTGCGGATCATTGTGCAACACATCTGCCATCAGGTATATTTTTATTTTAAAGGAACATTTAAAAAATAATTTAAATAATTTAATTTTTGTCTTTATTGACTCTTAACCCTCATGCCATTCCTTATAGATTTATTATATAGTTATTTTTTTCATGGAACACAAAATTGGATTTTGATAAGAATCTACATACAGTTGCATATATGACATATTATAGTGACCACAGCTGTTAAGCTTCAAAACAGACAAAAAGCATTATTAAAGAACCATAAAAGTAGTTCATACAACTTGTGTTATATTCCAAATTTTCCAAAGCCACCTACAGACATCAGTATTCGCTATAAAATCGTTTATGCAAGTCATTATGCAGCTCTCAAATCAATTCTAAAAACAACAGCAACTTTCAGTTTTGGGTGAACTAACCTGTGAGGTGTCGCCATTTGTTTTTCAGATGGTGGAGAAGTCTGAATATCGAGCCAGTGGAGCACAGGCTGTTGGGAAGCTTATGGCTAAGATGCCATGCCAAGACTACGCGGCCATTGTTAAGTGGTTGTATAACTACTCCCAAAATAACAAGGTGACCTGTGTGACTATAACAGCCCCTTATTTATGCATAGATTATTTGATATTTGTCAATGCACTGGTATGTTCCTGATTCCTGAAAAAAACCTTCTCTACAGGTGGCGTTTAGAATGTTTGCGCTTGACGTTACCATGGTCCTTCTGCAGCAGAGTGAGAGGGACATGGACAACACAGTGGACCCTGAGTTGGCTGTGTTCCTGTCCCACAAGTTCCTGGTCCACAATATAATTTACAATCATCGTAATGACATATCTCCCACGGTCAGAGGTCACGCATTGCACTGCCTGGCACAGTGTCTGGAGCTGGGTTCCCAGAATGCCACAAAATGTGTGCATGAGCTGTTCTCCAATAGTATGTATATTACTACAGTACAGTAACTGTAAATCTCAGTGTAAAAATGTTTGTATATGAGGGAGTTCTATTATTTATTTGTAACATGTATTTGAATACTGATTACTCGTTCTTTTTTCAGCAGGTGTTCAGACTATGCTGGATTCAGCCCATTCTGAGCGTAAGAATGTATTCTGGTACTTAAAATGATATTAGGTAAAGGGATTTTAATAGTCAATGATGGTTCAATGTGTCTTATGTTTTTCAGAAACAATGAAAAGTCAGAAAACTGCCCTGACCTTCAGAACCATTGAGCTTACAAAGCACAAGAGCATCACTACGACCAACAAGAGCGCTATGAATACTTATTTTCAGAGTAAGTTTAACTCCAATAGACCTTGTCATTTTAAATATTTTTTTACATATTTATTTCGTTATGATTATTATTATTATATATATATTTTTTTACTTTCAGATGAAGAAACTATGGCTCTATTTAAAAAGCATGTCAGTGATCCAAAAACCAATGCTAGAAAAAGTGCGCTTGAGGTATGAAATACATTGTACACTTTGTGACATTT
The DNA here is from genome assembly GCA_038021265.1 of Cyprinella venusta. Classification (NCBI taxonomy): domain Eukaryota; kingdom Metazoa; phylum Chordata; class Actinopteri; order Cypriniformes; family Leuciscidae; genus Cyprinella; species Cyprinella venusta. The sequence goes on from CM075866.1 coordinate 29,140,890, forward strand.
CACATTTTTCCCTATATTATACTTATTACAGTATGTTGAAGTAAATGTTTATTGCACCAAAGCGGTTTTTAGTTATTTTTCTGTATGTGACCACTTTCCACTGTGGTCTATAAAATAAGCAGTTTTTGGCGATTTACCCAATAAATTACTGTTTGTGATACTGATGTAGCTCACAGTAGGGTTGGGTCCCGATTTAAGGTTGGGGCGATTGGTCATCCAACATCAATTTAACTAGTTCATCTGGAGTTTTTTTTTTTTGTTTTGTTTTTTCATTTTAACTAGTTCATCTCGAGTTTTTTTATTTTTTTTTTATTTTTTTATTTTTAAGTTTGTACTTTTTTAACAGTAATGCTTTAATTGGTGTGCTGACCGTATACTGTACTTGCACATTCAAACGTTTTTATCCCATTTTTTGTACCTTAATTTCCATAAATAGTCTCTGGAATGGGAAGGGAGCTTTGCATTGTTATTGTTAGATTATGTTTGAGTAGTAAATGGATATATTTAAAAAAAAAATACTGTTTTCTGTTAAAAATAGTAATACTATACACTACTATTTAAATGTTTCTAGTCAGTAATTTATTTTTTTTAAAGATATTAATACTTTTATTCATATTGTTGATTAAAGTGACAGTAAAGACGTGCATGGTTACAAAATTCTATTTCAAATAATACTGTTCATTTTGAACTTTCTATTCAAAGGATCTTGAATAAAAAAGCCTCACTTTTTCCACAAACTTTATTGAACTGTTTATTGAGCACCAAATAAGCTGCTGAAAATTCAATATGGCCATTACAGGAATAAATTAGGAATCAATTATGGTAGAAAACTGTTACTGTAAATTGTAATAGTATTACACAGTATTACTGTTTTTAGTCAAATTAATGCAGCCTTGGTAAGTATAAGACTTCTTTAACAGAAAGCATTAAAAAAAATCTTACTTTTTAATGGATGAGTATGCGAGGCCATTATTTTCATTGTCAAAACTGTATAAAGCAAGCAGATGTACCTGATCATGTGTCTTTCATGTGTTTGTGTAGACCGTCATGAGTCTGCTGAAGCATGGGGTGGTCTCATGCAGTGCAGAGAATCTGAGTATTCTGTCAGAGCGTTGCAGAGATCCTGCTGTCTCAGTGAAGAAGAAAGCCATGCAGTGCCTTATGGACCTCCTCGCTGTGAGTACCCCCTTCCAACCTCATATTATTGCTGCAGCTAACAGATAGATTCATACGAACTCTATCTTTTATGACCAATAAAATGATTAGCTAGTCAAAACAGTCAAACTTTTACCTGTGCCTCTGCATTTTAATATTTACAACTGAGGTCATTTTTAAATTCTAATTCTAGTCTTTTTAAGAACTTGACATTCATCCTGTTTTCCCTCACGATGGTATGGTAACTTTCTCTGACAAATAAGATATTAATCACTTGTTTACTTATAAATGCACAGTTTTACCCACAAAATAATATCATATTGAATAAAAAAAAACATGCAAATGGTTATGGGCTGGCCAATGAGGGGTTGATGTATCTCTTAAGGCCAACATGAAGGATAATTATAACTATATTAGCGTCTACACCAAAGCACCGTTCTGCAAGTTGTCTACTGCCAATTTAAATGTTTAAGGATTCTGATTGGCTGTTAATGGCTGTTAATGTTAACGTTGTGTCAATGTAAAAAATCATTGTGAAAGTGATTCCACCATTATCGTAATCAAAGACTTTAGATGTACAATCAGAATATTTCCTGCCTTGTAAATAAGAGATCACCAATAGATAAATTCATGTCATCATTGCAGCTGCTCTTAGAAGCTCTGGTTGCTATAGAAACAGTCAATTTTCTGAGAACCATGCATTTGACTGCACACATAAATCTTTTTTTAATGCTATTTTATCATAAGAAACCATGTCATGATTGATTTCAAATATGAAATTGAATCGTGAGCTTGGTAAACAGCTTTGGAGAATTTTGTTTCCTCATTCAAAGATAGAAGCAACACTTGCATGACTGATGTGTGCGTTTTCCCCTACAGTCTATGTTTCCCCTCCCAAAACTAGTTCAGCGGAAATCCCACCCTGCAACCGATTCTAAAGTTTTCATTGATCATGTCATTAACTGTACTGATTGCCTACTCCAAACACTGATTCCTAAACCTACCCCTCACTGTAACCTTAACCAATGAAATTAGCTGCGGGGTGGAATTTCCACTGAACTGGTTGTGTATCGTTGTCCTATAACCTTTTTTCTTTCAATTATAATGTGTACAGGCTCTGCCTGAAAATAAAGAGGTGCAGGAGGCCTGGCTAAGAGGAGTGTTACCTGCTGTGATGGACACTGAGAGCTCTGTACAGGAGAAAGCTCTAGAGTGTCTGGACCATGTCATCATCACTCACATTAAGAATCAAGGCAAATTTCGGGATGACGACACCTCTCAGAGGCTGGCCTGGGATTTACTGGGACTGATGTGTGAGAAGTGTCAAGACCTCAGGTCAGTTACACACTGTTCTAATCATTTGTGACTAGCAGTGTGTGACATTTCTCCCCCTTTCTTGGCTTTCATTGTTTTAATTCTGTCCTCCTCCACATCCTTCTCTTCTGTAGCCGGTATTTCAGCAAGGCGTTCAGCGTGTGGGCTCCACAGCAGAAGTTTACTCCTGCCTTTGTGAACAGTTTGCTGTCTCACACGCAGAGAGAGAGGGCTGCTCCTGCCTGGCTGCTGTTGGCTAAAATTGCCAGTTGCTCTCCTAAACTGAACTACGCCACCGTTCTGGATACCTGGGAGAATACTATCAGGTCAGAAAACAGCTGAGGAAGTGGAATTTGTTGTGTCATCAAACATTATGGTAAATGTCCAGACAGTTATAAAGGATAGAGGTCAAAAAGTATGTAGTTTTTTAGTGAATAATTTGTGTTTGAATAATGGTGTCTGCTTGCTTTGCATATCATTTTGTTCTAAAATATATTTTCAATGATGTGTTTGTTTTAATTATCAGGTCACCAGTTGTTTCAGTTACAATGACCTGTCATATCTTGAGCGTCATGGGTGACATTGCCTCTAATCTCAATGATGACACCAAGGCCAGAATAGTTGGTAAGTGTTGTGTGTCTTGACTAAAATAGGACTGAAATTAATTTAAATGCGACACAAAAATTGTGATTATAATTAAAAATAGTGGCCATTGGTGACGGGTGGTGTGGTTTTATCTTACTTGGATTAGTTTATTATATCTTTAAGGAGCAAACAAGTAGGTATTGTCAGCCAGTTCCTTTAAATCTAATCTCCTTTTAATCTGACTTGTGGTTCAGTGATCGTTTAAGACCAATAACTTGTGAGTTCAATAATTTTTTAAGTCAGGTTGGATTCAGATGAACTTGAAACTAAGATTTTTAAAGTCTCTTATCTCTTACTCTGCATTTTTGGGGAAATAGAAATACTATTACAATTTAAACTAGAATAACTATTTTCTATTTTAGCATATTTTAAAATAGTTTATTTCTGTTCGCAAAGCTGAATTTTTTTAGCAGCCTTTACTTCAGTCTTCAGTGTCACATGATGATTCTAAAATACTGATTTGGTGCTCAAGAAACATTTTGTTTTATCAGTGTGAAATAGACATTTTGTTTTGTAACATTATAAATATTATCTTTACTGTCAATTTCATCTTTGCTGAAATATAAAATAAAAAAATATATATTACTTCTCACTGAGAAAATATATTACTTCTCACTACTCAGAATCTCACTGAGCCCAAACTTTTGAATGGTAGTGTAGGGTAGTCAGTCTAATTACCCACTGGATGTTATTGTAACACTGTTAATTCAGTTAAAGTTACACTTTCAAAACACAGCTTTGTTAGTATTGGAGTTTTAATTCAAATACATTACAAATGTGTGCACATTTTACCTCTATAGATGATCTGATGGGCTGGTTAAAGACTTTCAGTCTGCCGTTGGAGGTGATCAACTCCTGTGTGGATACTCTGGTCAGGTTTGGAAGATCTGACAACATTCAGGACACATTGGTAAGGTCATACATACTATTTCCAAGAAGCCCTTATTAGATATATTTTATTTATGCTTTAATACTGTGTGCGTGTGTGTGTGTTTCAGAGGTTCCTGGATCGTTTCTGTGGAGAGCTGGTCTCTGTTTGTGAGAGTTATCTGTCTGGTGTCATTCTACAAGAGAATGGAGCTATGAACATCAATGAAGACCTTCTGGTACAGATACTTTATCAAGGGGGATAAATCACACTTTTTTCATTGAGGCCTACTTATCATATTATTAAAGTTTTAGCATCAAAAACAATCCGTTTAATTTTCACATGACTATTTTCCACCCTCTCTGATCCTTATAGTTAAACGGCTGTTTTCTGTTTTTCTTGCTGTTGTGCTTTTTAAATCAGTCTATTTACACCTGGTCACTTCACATCTCTCTGATCGGAAAAGAAAAGGTGTAAATGTCCTCCGAAACGCTTTTGAGACTGATGGTTTCAGGAGGTGGTTTGAGACTCATTCCAAACAAAACTGGATAAGTGCATCTGCATCTGGTTGTTGAAGCAAATATAGTAAAAAAACAAACAACAACAACAACAACAAAAAGAAAAACGTTTGTTAGGCTATCAGCAGCCAGATATGACAGTGCTAATGCAACACACAGTGCCACAGATATGGCCCACCTCAGATGAGTGAGCATTTCTTCAGCAAGCAGATGCTCAAAATGCTGCATTGAACTGTTAAAGAGGTAAATGGCCTTCTGGGAAGAAGCTGTTTCTGTGCCTTAAATGTTTCAGGTCACTGGGCAATAGAATGTCTAGACACAGGAACAGCTTCTTCCCACTGGCCATTTCACTCTTAAATGGTTAAATGCCTCCCAAGGCATATGTCTGTAAGTGCAATACTCCACTGCTTATTGCAATATTTTTGTAAGTGCAAAAACTTAGTTGATATTTATTCATATTACTCATAATACTATAAATATGTTTGTCTTTCTTTATTCTTTTATATTTTTTTAAGAAATATTCCTCGTTTATGCTAGCATTCTGATTCTGAAATGAAACGAAAAGTTCGGTGTCACATCCTGAACATACAATAATCGGTAACGCTTCCTTTTACAGTACAGTACTTACAGTGCACTTACCTAGAAAGTACTGGCTAATATAAGGTAAGTACATGGAACAGGGGTAGGTTTAGGGGTAGGTTCAGGGTTAGTACTAGAGATGCACCGATTTTGACCGATTCAGATAACCGATAATACTTTATATTTGAAAGCCGATAACCGATATATCGGCCGATAAATTTAAATCCAAATTGTTATCTAATTTTGAGAGTCTGATTACAAATACAAAAGTCTCACTATTAAATCCATGTCCCAAGCGTACGATTATAATGATGTTCTCATTATAGTGTTGTATAGCCGATATGACAGATTTGCGTTGCACATGATGTACTGAACCTTATTGTCATTTTTTGAAGAGATTTCAATCACATTTCAAGAAATTTAAAAACATAAACAGTGCTCAACAAGTGTCTCAGCTGAAGGGCATAATACGTTATTTATCGGCTTTAATATATCGGCCACATTTTCTTACCAGGCCGATAACGATAAGATTAAAAATGAGCATATATCGGCCGATGCCCTAGCACTAGTTATTACCCATTAATTGTAGTTACTAAAATAAGTACATAGTATTTACATGGGTAACTGGACTGTAAAAGGAAGTGTTACCCAATAATCATACAATAATTCAAATTAGCGAGACTAAATAATCTTAGAATAAACTAAAAAATAAGCTGATGCCACTCTCTCTCCTTTTGATGAGAAATTAGCTGATAATAAATAATAAGCAGCTCTTGTTGACCAATTTGTATATGGTGTGGGAATTGAAGATCAGATTTATATATTTTTTTTGTTTGTCTTTAGTGTAAATGGAACAGTTTTCACAAACGGATGGCTGTATGATCAGTGAAAGTGACCAGGTGTAAACAGGCCCATTAGATTTATATTGTTGATATACGTAGAATCAAACAGTTTTTAATCATTCAATCAAACTATTGCTGTTTAAATTTGCTAATCAGACTTAAATGATCATAAATCTTGTTAAAAATGAAAATACTTTTAACTGTGTGCATTAAACTCAAAAACGAATCTAAGGCCACAACTTGTTAGAAGCATTAAATAAAGTGATAGTTTAATTTACATTTTGCATTTTTAAATGGGAATTTTACATTCCCTTCAATGTATCCTGTGTATCTCAGGTGAAACATCTTTATACACTTGGTGCCACTTCTCTCCATTGTCCATCTAAAGTGGGGAAGAGAATTTTCCTTCTGGTTCAGTCTGTTCTAACTCCTTCAGAGCAACAAGGTGAGCCCTTTTTTTTTCTTGGTATGGATGCACATCGGTCCCAGAATTCTTATGTGCATGCGTCATTTCAGTAAATCTGAAACACACATTCAAGACATTTTCAGAAATTTACCGTAGCTGTAAGCACAGATTAAGATACAATTTACAGCTGGTGTCAATATCAAGGTCTTGGAGTAATGCTTTAAAAACAGCAACTGAATGTTTTGTTTTTTATTCTGTTTTCTTTCAGTTCCTGCTGAAGGACATGAACTGCCTGCTAGTCAGCCTCTGTCTCAGTTCAAACCCAATTCCATGCCAACCGTGGTCCGAGCTCATGCTGTTATCACATTAGGTGATAAAACATTTTTATTTTATTTTTTTGAGATACACATTACCCAGCTGTCTGAATGTGATAAAATTGTTCTCTCTGTGTCATAGGTAAGCTTTGTTTGCAGCACGAGGAACTAATGTTGAAGTATCTCCCTGTGTTTGCGCGGGAGCTGGAAGTGGGCACAGAGCTGGCCGTGCGCAGTAACGTGGTGGTGGTGATGTGCGACCTTTGCGTGCGTTACACCAACACAGTGAGCCGATATATCCCAAACATCTCAGCATGTCTGAGAGACAAAGAGCCCATCGTCCGAGAACAGACTCTCATTATGCTTACCAACTTACTGCAGGTACTCACACAAGACCCTCCAAGCATTATTATTTTTTTATTTGTCTGTGTCAGATTCTTTAAATATACTATTGTGATGTTTTGCTCTTCAACAGGAGGAATATGTGAAATGGAAAGGTGCGCTGTTTTTCCGCTTCGCTATTGCTCTTGTGGACCCAGATCCTGCCATTGCAGAGTAAGAAATATTGCTTCACAAAGAAAAGCTTATTATAGTGCAGTTTCTATTGCCATTTAATCTAATGTTGTTGTTGTTGTTGTTTTGTTTTTTAGTCTCTGTGAATACTGCCTAGTTGACCTCCTGCTTAAGAAGAGTCCCCTTATGTTTTCCCAGCATTTCATTGAGTGCATTTTCCACTTCAACTCTTATGAGAAACACAAGAAATATAATAAATTTCCTCAAACTGAGAGGTATTTTCTGAAATTAATCATCGTATGTTAGATTTTTTTTCACTGGTTCAGAGACAGTGTTTATGCTAGGAGTTCTGAAAATGTATTTTGGTTTGTTTTCTGTCAGTGAGAAAAGCAGGTTTTCTCTGAGAGGACACCAGAACCAAGGCAAACGCTTCAGGATCTACAGGTTCCTATTGAAAAACTTTACAGATGAGCAACGCTTCAATATCACCACCAAAATCTGCCAGGACATTCTTGGTGAGAGCTGTTTGTGATACATTGCTTTCTGTGATGCTTGCAGTGTGCAGGATTTGTACAGATTTTAGGAGGGAAATTAATCACTTTTCCAGGGGTGCAACAGAAACACCTTTTCTGCTGCAATACATTTCCAGATATTAAAAGAACTGAACACAGGGGACCCATGACTTGGGCTGAATTTGAAATCGCATGCGTCCTTACTAAATAGTAGGCGAAAAACAGTATGTGACAAAAGTATGTCCAATACTTCTCATAAAAGAGAAAGTACTCCTAGAAGAGTAGGCAAAAGTACCCGGATGACCTTCTGTGTCCGGCGAGATTCTGTAGTGTGCATACGATGAACACGTTACTGTCCCATGAGGCCACAGGAGAGGATTTATAAATGGCTGTGAAGGGATGTAACTGATGCTGATAGGTCACATGATAATGACAACATGGCGAATGTAGTACATCCAGATTACATTCATATTACACACATATATACTAAATAGAACATGTTTTTTTTAGCGGTCGTGAAGTAATTACTTATTCAAAATAAGTACCTACTCATGAGAGTATGCGATTTCCGGGATTTTTCTCGATCTTTAAAAAAAAGAAAAATACTTATTAATCTTACTGGAAGTTCTAAGGAAAAATTCCAAGCATTTATTACCAAAGAGGGTATTCAAAATTCAAAGACATTTCAAACATGGAAAACATAATGTTTAACAAGCTTTTTCTAAACTTTAACCCTTTAACTATCTTGTGTTTTTCAGTAGCAGGATTATTTATCCATGCCTTAGGTCCCACTTTATTTTAAGTGGCTTTAAGTACTATGTACTTACATTGAAACGAATAATTTGATGCAATAGACTTATTGTGTACATACATGTTTTTACATTGTACTTATATTTTAAAAATACCTGCATGTAATTACAGCTGTTACGAATTTATGTAATTACAAAGCTGACCCACACTTATACTTAAACCCACCCCTAAACCTACCCATACCACCACACCTGTCCTTAACCCTACCCATATCCCACCTCAATAGCAGCAAAAGTGTTTTATAATACAGCATTAGCACAATAAGTACATTGTACTTATTTTTATAAGTACATAGTAGTTAAAGCCACTTAATATAAAGTGGGACCCACTGGTTTATTACATAGATGTGACCCTTATAGATGTATCTCTTCTCCAGGCTGTTTTGTGGACTCTGAGCTGCCTCTGGACTCTCAGGGTTCTGAGTTGCTTGCGGATACGTTTGACGTCCTCTCCCTGAAGGAGATGAAACTGTCAGCCATGAGTGGCCCAGCAGCAGGAGAGGAACTTCAGGAGGATGAGATGGCCATGGCTAAAGCTGTCATACAGGTGGCCCAGAAAAAGTTGGTCTCACAGGTGAGTGTAAATTCTGGAGGTGGTCAAAAAACTATCATCAGCTCTTTGTTAAACTTGCCATCTGTCTTGTTGTGTGCAGGTCCAAAAGAGAAACTTTGTGGAGAATGTTATTCCCATCATCATCAGTCTGAAGAACATGCTGGAAGAGCAACACTCACCTGTCCTGAAACACCTTATGGCGTACCTACAGGTGATGCACACAGACATGATTAGATATAAGGGCTGTGCCCGCCTTCCTACTAATTTAAATAAATTAGTTTTTACTATTTGTCTACATATTAAATGCATCAGACAAATGTTTTGGGCAGTAGCATCTCATAACTGGTGTTTAAATGGTAAACTTCCATGGTGGTGAATGAGAATACAAGTATAATTTTTTGTCGCAAACTTTGGTCCATGATAGGGTTTCTGTGACTTTGCAAAAGAGGGAAAATGTATAGAGAGATTTTATTGTGGTGGTCAGAAAAGAGAAAGATTTCAAATCTGTCAAATCTTTTGTCAAAAGCAATATATTCTTTGAAAAGGGTCCATTAGTTTACACTGATTCATCAAACACATCCTTGTGGTAGTTGTAGTACTTATGTTGCAATATTTTAATTAACTATGGAAGCTTGTTTCCGCCACCGATTTTTATCTCTAAATTCTGACTTTTTTTCTCACAATTGCGAGTTTACATCTCGAAATTCTGTCTTTATTTCTCAGAATTGCGAGATGTAAAGTCAGAATTGTGAGATATAAAGTCATAATTGCATGATTTAAAGTCACAATTGCATGTTATAAAGTCAAAATTGTGAGTTATAAAGTCAGAAATGCATGATATAAAGTCGAAATTGTTTGTTGTAAAGTCAGAATTGTGAGATATAAACTATTCTGAGGGGAAAAAAGTTAGTCTTTTTTTTCCCTTAGAGTTGGACTGATAACTCGCGATTGTGAGTTTATATCTCACAATTCTGAGAAAAGATGTCAAAATTTCGACATATAAACTCACAATTGTGTGTTATAAAGTCAGAATTGCGAGATAAAAAGTTGCACTTTCTGACTTTATATCACGCAATTCTGACTTTATCTCGCAATTCTGACTATATCTCGCAATTCTGACTTCATATCTCGCAATTGTGAGACAAAAAGTCGCAATTTTTTTTTCAGTGGTGGAAACAAGCTTCCATAACTGACAGATTGAAAGCACACAAAAAATTAATTTAAAGCCATTTTATGTCAAGTTACTCTCACCCATCACAAGTCAAGCCTTTTGTTTATGTCTATTGCAGGTGACCATGCAGGACTATCGTTCAGAAGTGAAGGAGCTGTTTGCTGCTGATGAGCAGTTGGCTGCAGAGGTGGAGTATAACATGAAGCAGTTTGAAAAGGAAAAACAACAACAAGAACAACAACAGATGGAAAACCAATTGGCCAACTTCACAATGTCACCCCGACCAAACGTTAGTCAAACATACGCATGCATCGGAAAGTAGCAGACATTTGACAACAAAGCCTTGACCTTGTCTCTCTTTCTTTCCTCTGTTTCTCTCCCTTGCCCATTCTTCTTTAGGGCAATGCCATGGCTTCTCCTGCCCTGGCAGCAAATGTTGGGAGGCAGACACCGAGGGGAGGTTTTGCCACCCCTCTACATCCTCAAGCTAATAAAGGACCCGCACAAACCCCGAAATCTGCAGATGCTCTGAGGTAAAGCTGAGTCTCATCCAAGTACAACAGATAACATGTCAATTTTTAGTTCAATCAACATCAATAATAATATCATCAGCAGCACACTTTATCTATAAAAATGAGGCAAAAGTGTTATGTGTGAATATTCACATCACTTTTACAATTATTCATTCTCTCAGGCGCCGCACAAATGCAGGCATGGTAACTCCAGTCAGGGGCTATTCTTCCCCTACAGTGTTTTCAACAGGTAAAGCAAAATCAGCATTTTCTTTTGTGAGCAACCACACAATAATATTGCTCATACAGAACAACAGATCTATCATATCTGGGATTTTTATTTTTCTTTACATCTACAGTACAATAATTAATCACACATTCTTCAAGGGTATTTTAGATACTGTATTTTATTATAATTATTTCTAACTGTATAATCAGTTTTCAAGCTCTCTCTCTCTCCTTACAGGACGAGGAAAACAGGTTGGGAGAGCCATTAGTACTCCACAGGGTAAGATTAATTCATTTGCATAATTATAGAATTCCATCTTTATGGAAACTGCTATTTAATTGAGCTCTTTTCTGATTTTTTTCAAGTGAGCATCACTGAAGTGACATTTGGAGAGCAAGTCAGTGCCATCTGCAATGAATCTGGAAGAGGTATGTTTTTTGCGAGTGGTCATTCACATTAAGTCTTATGTTCAGAAATCTCATTTACAACACTATGGTGTTCAAATGTTTTAAACCATTCAACAAGTACTTGATAAAATGTGTCCTTAGTTACAGGAAGCAAAGATGTGGAGGAAGAAGAGAGTGTTCTACATCTGATGTCACCAGAGCAAAAGTAAGCTTATACTTTTCTGATTGAGAGCTAAGCTGAATTTACATTTATTCATTTAACTTTTACATTTTAAATAAAGTGACTTGGTGAGGGATACAAGAAGCACTTCATCTTAAAGAGGCAATAGACACTAGAAGTGATAGTAATACAAAGTTTTAGACATCGTTCATTTACATTTCAATTACAGGTACACTGTTAAAAAACAGAACTGCATGCATTTTGCAGAAGACATTTTTGGTTGTGCTTCGGCACTGCATGCGGATGAAAATGGTCATCCTACAACTCATTTTACTCAAATAATTTTCAGCACAGCGCTACAATAACCATAAAGAAATGACCCGTCACAATATATACAATGAACTAAAAATATTAGATGAAGCATGGGGGTATATTGGTTAAGATTATTATTTTTTTCTTTTTTTATTCCACCCTTTAGAAAACCAGTGCCCAGGCAGTGGAATGTGGAATCTCCTCTTGTACAAAAAATGAGATCCAAGAAAAGGATTTAGTGAATGTTTATCTGTGCATTTATTATGATGTAGTATGATGTGTATTGATTCTACCTTTCAGTTTACTGTACCTTTTATAATAAGCCCTCTTTATTTCACTGTTTTCTGGATGACTCTCCTTTTTTACCATTCCATCGTCTTGTTTGTAAAAAGGAAATGTTATTAAATGCTTTTGATACTTTGGATTGTATCGTGTGGATTTCCTCCAATCCTGGTTGCTATATGGAAATCTACTGAATGTGTCTGAAATTCACAATCTACTATCACATGCCATTCATGATTATATGGTGCAGATTTATCACCCATTGGTACACAACAGTGTTCTTCTTATGATATATATATATATATATATATATATATATAAAAAACATTTTGTCATGCAACTGACTTTTTTAAGGTGTAATCCACTGAGTATTATCACCTGTGCCTACAGAATGGATTACAGTGTTTGCTGTCTTTATTGCAGATGAAGTGAATTAAATGTATTTAAAATGTACGAGACATTCTTATGAGACGTTTCAGACGTTTAAATGTAACAACAGAATGCACTTTAGTGTTTAATACAGCACCCATTTTGTACAAGAATAGAGTTTAATGTAGGCTATCAAAATACCAATAAAATGAGGTTTATATTTTTTATTTTAATGAACATGACATAAAGTACAGTAATACGATTACATGAAGAGTTTTTTACTGCTATAAAAACAGATTTCTGAGCATTAGCATAACTGAAGGTGTCAGAATATACATGAAATGCACATTGTTGTCTTTTCAAGATCACAGAATATATACTGTTTACAAATGAGATATAATCAGTCATAATATTACTATTCATTAATTAATCATTATTTAATGAACAATAAAAATACACAAAGAAAAGCATACAATTTAACCAACACTGCACATGCTGGTCTATAAACATAAAGCTGACATTTTACTTTTGAAGAAAATGGTAAACCATACATTTATGAGGACAAAATATCCCCACCAAGATGGCATTATCTGAAATCCTTTTACTTGTGGGGACATTTTTTGGTGCCCACGAGGAAACCACTTATAAATCATACTGTGATGTTGTTTGAAAATGTAAAAATGCTGAAAGCTTTCTATGATCGGTAGGGTTAGTGTAAGGGGATAGAATTTACAGTCTGTACAGTATAACAATCATGTCTATGTAAAGTCCCCGTAGAACGAAAAAAACAAAACAAATAAACGTGTCTGTGTGTGAAAAATTAATTAACAATGAATAATCTTTGGTTTGGAAGTTAGATTCAGTAAGTTCAAAACTTGATGATCATCACAATTGATTTGCGTTTCCTCTCACTTCCACATGAGGGAGACAAACACCTTTTGATATTTGTCCTGTTCATTTAAACCTGTTCATATATATATATATATATATATATATATATATATATATAGCATGATACATGATTAAAAATAGATTTCTGACAACAATAAAAGTAAGTTTTCTGTCTTTAAGATCTAAATTTCAGATTTGCTCTCCGTCAACTTTTTAATGCTTGTACATGGATCATTCAGGATATGATTTTATTTTTATATATTTTATTTATTCTTACAGATAATTTAAAATACAATATATGAACTAAATTAATAAATATTGAATTAATAATGAGTGTTTAATTAAATTCATTTAATTATATTAACAAAAATAGAAGAACAAGAACAGAAAGGGTTGCCTTATTCTAATGTTTTGACATTGGTATGTCAAATGGTAATATATTCGTGATCGTGAATTGTGAAGGTACATTTTTATATTAAAATGTATTACTTTTTCAACCATGCATTTTTCTACTATTATTTTGCTTAACATCATTTGGGCATTCAAATAATGTTATTTACTCCTATTACTCCTCATTAAAATAGCTTTCTATAATTGTATTACCGTGTTTATTAATTAGTTGCCTACCTTTCTTATTATTATGATATTATTATACTATTATTATAGTCTGCTATTTATTATTCTGCTGTTTTGTAAATCCTGTTTTACTGTTTGTGGAACGCTGATTGGCTGACTGTTACTTAGAGGTTGCTAAGAGAGATCAAGACGCGTCGGAGTGAAGCACTCTGGGAAGTGAAACGTTTCCAGCAAAGAAAAATGAAGGCACGTATGTTTTTGTAAATATAAAAACCTTAGTTTATTACATTTAAACTGAATATCGCTATGTGAAGTACACTTGCTTTTGCGAAGATGTTTTTAAAAGCATCACGTGTAGCATTAGCACGATGGCTAGTTAGCTCAGCTGCTTCAACGTCTTACTAGTAACGTTTTTATTATTACTAATAACGAAAAAAATAATGTAAATAAAAGTGAACAAACTGCAAAATACTGATAAACTAAACTTTTTCCTTTCAGCTAATAATTTAAATGTCGTCCAAATAGATTGGATAGTTATTACATTATCTTTCAAGATTGTCTGTAGTTTTCTTGTCATTTTAGCCTGATATTGTATGACTGCCGTTTATTATTGAACTTTATTTATTTGAGACTTGTTTTATTTCTTTTCAGCGTGTTTTCACGCTGTCAGAAAAGTCCTGGTCTGGATCATGTTTGCAATACAAATGGCAGAAAACAGTAGGAAACTATCTTGCAGCTGCAGGGTGAGTACGTTTGCTGGTTTATATAGGCAAGAAGTGTTCATCTTTTTAGGCGTTGTTTGAGAGAAATATTTTATACATCCACAGCCCTGACAATTTTGTAAAAATCTTTGATCGACATGGACAGAAGGTCAATGAGTTAAATCTCCCTGGGTAAGTGAGCATTCAGGTACGCTCAGTCTGAGACTCTAATTTAGATTTTAAAGATATTTTAAGATTGGTCGTAATATTGTTTCTTTATAACTATACAGCAATATTGCAGGACAGTTCCTCATACTTTTCTGTTTTTGTGCATACAGGAATTGTCTATCTCTTGACTGGGATAAGGATGGTGATATCTTGGCTGTGATTGCTGAAAAGTCCAGTTCCATTTACTTGTGGGATGCAAATGTTAACAAAACCTCTCAGCTGGACAGTGGTATGAGGTGAGTGATGTGATGAGGGAGGGAATGTGTCAGAAAATAAACACTAAACTTTATTTCAGCTGATGCCTTTTTTTCCCCGGTTGTTATTTTCGGGTTGATACAGAGATCAGATGTCCTTCCTGCTCTGGTCCAAAACTGGGCCACTGTTGGCTGTTGGCACATCTAAAGGAAACCTTCTCATCTACAACCAGCAAACCTCACGCAAGATTCCTGTTCTGGGTAAAATAGAATAATAATAAATAAAAGCATGTCATATATTTATTTATTTTTTCAGACATGTGTTTTATTTCTTATATTTATATAATTTATTTATAAATATAATGTATTTTAATAGAATTATATATTATATATATATACTGTATATATATACTGTATATATATATATATGTATATTCATGAAATGTGACACAAAAAAGTATTTGCCGTATGTAATACACTCTGTAAACTCTGGAGTTTAGGTACTTCTTATCAAATATATTTCCCTCTCCATTCTACTCTTTATTTTGGGTAAAAAGGAATGAAAAAAACACATACTCTATATTGATGTAGGTAAGCACACAAAGAAAATCACATGTGGCTGTTGGAGCTCTCACAACCTCCTGGCGTTAGGCAGTGAAGACCGCAGCATGACGATCAGCAACCACGAGGGAGACACCATTCGACAGGCACGTGAGGATCTGTCAGAGTGAGATCCTGTGTTATCATATCTGTTGGTGCAGACGAATTGATGGCATAGTTTGAAATGTTGTTTTTTGCTCTTTCTTGCCTTCAGAGCTCTGTGAGAGCAGATCCTGCAGATATTCAGTTCTCAGTGATGAAAACAGATGAGAGATCATCTCCAGGAGAAAGCACTGTATGTTGACATGCTCATTTTACCTGATTTTTTACACTGATTGTACTTATACGTGTAGGTAGAGGTGAACATATGAGCAAAAACTTACATAATGAGTAATTTTATATCACAATAAAATCCACATACTATTAACTATTAAAAAAGATGTATATATATTTTATATAATATATATATATTATTTTTTATCATTTTAATAATCACAATATGGGATTATACTGTGTATTAATTACTTAATGTAAGGTGCTTTGTCTTTTGGTTATTTTCTCTTTATTTTTAACTTTATGGATGTAAAAAGCTTTCTGACATTACTGTACAAACAGTGAAACTAAGCTTTCTCCATCTCTGTATTTTTCATTTTTTTTCCCGTTGTTTCATATGCAAATATGAAAACGTATGCAAATATTTCTACAGATTGACTAAATGATTTTTAAATTGCAGGTGAGTGTGGCTTTGGGTAAGAAGACCCTGTTTCTTTTTAACATTAATGATCCAGATAACCCTATAGAACTGGCCTTTCAGCAGCGCTATGGCAACATCATCTCCTACCGCTGGTACACACACAGACACACACACACAGATGTACTTCAGTGTGGGAGTGACTGTTTTAACTCTTTGACCACTGTGCTCAAATAAGACATTTAACCACAGATTTAAGGACTGTTCCTTCAATCAATTTAGTCATTTTGGAGACTTTTTTTTAAAAAAATGTGCTAAATAAACAATAACTAAGTATATTAAAAAAAAAAAAAAAAAAACGTCCTGGTTGCCAGTGCCACGCAAAAGTGAACTGCGGTTTTAGTTACTACTAAAAATCCATTTATAATTATTTTTGTGCTGTCTTATTGATTAATCGCATCTAACATAAAAAACATAAAAGTTTATGTTTACGTAATATGTGTGTGTGTATTATTATATTGATATATATTAAATGTCTGTGTGTGTGTCACACACTCATATTTCTACATAAATATAAATATATATATATATATATATATATATATATACAAAGATTAATTGCTATTAATCGCATCCAAACTAATTGTTTTGTGTTTACATAATATTTTTGTGTGTGCTGTGTATAATTATTATTTTATCTTGTATTTAGGAAAATGTGTTATTCATCTATGAAATAATTATATTTATATATAATATAGATTTTGTATTTATATATATATATATATATATATATATATATATACAGCATTTACAGTATTTATCTAAATTTTGTATATTAAAAAAATCTAATTTAATCTTACTGTATTTACACTATATCCAAATAATTCTTAAATATATACATCGATGCATGAATTTATATATACAAAATTAATCAAAAATTACAAATTAATCAAATTACAAATTAATCTTTGCACAATCCATATATATATATATATATATATATATATATATATATATATATATATATATTGCATGTACACATATATTATGTAAACTTTTATGTAACATGCGATTAATTGATTTGACAGCACAGAATTATTTATAATGTACCTTTCTTAAAGGTTCCAAAAACATCAACCAAAACACAAAGAGAAAAAAACATCACTCAAAACATAATTGCTTATTGTGTTTTTTCATATACTGAACTCATATTTTCCTTTCTGTCTATAGGTATGGGGATGGCTATATCATGATAGGATTTTCTCATGGTTATTTTGTGGTAATTTCCACACATATCCGTGAAATTGGCCAAGAGTTGTTTCAAGCCCACAATCATAAAGACAGCCTTTCTAGCATCGCCATCTCACAGTCACTAAACAAGGCTGCGTCCTGTGGGGACAACTGGTAAGTGTTTATTAGTAGAGTAAGCCTTCAAGATGTGTAATACGATGTACTCGTATGAACTATGGATAGGAGAAAGTGCACGCACAAAATGCCGGATTAAGTTCCGCCTTCAGTGTTTTGTCATGATTTTTAGAAACAAAATTTGTGAGAAAAAATACATTTAATTGTAAAATTAGTAAACAGCTTTAGAGAATTTGATGTTTCCTCATTCAAAGGGACTTTGTTAGTGTGCACATTACAATAGATGTCTGGATAACTGCCATATACCACATTTTCCCGGTAAAATGATCAACAGTTTAGGTCAGTTGTCAAAATGAATTTACATATACAAAGTCATTATAAATAGATTTAAAGGACCTCACCTACAAGTCTTAGACGCACACTTCACGGTTTCGTCCAATCATGACAGTTTTACCTACCATTCTCATTGAACATGAAATTTTATTTCTGTGCTATTAAGATAACACTATTGTATCTCTCTGTGAGTATTAAGATACATGACCTGACTGATCTGAAGGAAATGTATGCTATAGTCACGCTGGATGAGGAGACCAAAGGTATGAAATCATTTCTGATGCATATTGATGCCCTGTATATGCATTTAAAAAAAGTTCTCTCTGAAGTGTGCATATTCAGTGAACACTCACTCATGTCTTTCTCAGGCCTTGATCAGTTGTGTTGGACTGATGATGGGCAGCTATTAGCAGTGTCTTCTCAACAGGGCACTTTGCATGTCTTCCTCACCAAGCTGCCCATCTTGGGAGACAGCAGTGGCACTAGAATTGCATATCTCACATCCCTGCTGGAGGTTACAGTCGCTAACCAGTTGGAAGGGGTGAGAAGATGATACAAAGACATATACACTTATACAAAAAATCTGTTAAATGTGCTCACATAGCATTATTGATGGCATTTTATCTCTTAGGAGTCTCCCGTTGCTGTGTCAGTGGAGGTGGAGCCTAATTTCATAGCTGTGGGACCATATCATGTTGCTGTGGGCATGAACAACAGAGCGTGGTTTTATGCATTAGGAGATGGTGGTAATTGAGGAACAGTATGAATTCACATTTGAGAAAAAAAGAGGAAATATTCTGAGTTGTTGCAGTAACTTTCTTTACACCTTAAAGGATTAGTTCACTTCAAAATGAAAATTCTGTCATCATTCACTCACCCTCAAACTTGTAAGGTCAAGTATATTTATATAGCACTTTTCACAATATAGATTGCATCAAAGCAGCTTCACAGTATCAACCAAAACATAGTAACAATGTTCGTTTCTTAGTGGAAAAACATCTACGTTTGGTAGAGCTGATCAAGTGTATTACTGATTGGTTAATTAATTAGAATATCCCCAACTGAGCAAGCCAAAGGCCACAGTGGCAAGTAACCAAAAAACTCCATCAAGTGACCTAATGGTGTCATAAAACTTGTATGTCTCTTCTGCTGAACTCAAAAGAAGATATTTTGAAGAATGTCGGTAACCACACAGTTGATATACCCCATTGATCTCCATAGATTTTTTTTCTACTATGGAAGTCAATGGGGTATATCAACTGACTGGTTACCAACATTCTTCAAAATATCTTAATTTGCGTTCAGCAGATGAAAGAAAGGCATACAGGTTTGAAACAACTTGATGGTGAGTAAATGATGACAGAATTTTCATTTGGAAGTGAACTAATCTGTGCTTGTGTGTTTCAGGTGTGGAGCGTGTAAAAGACACTGAGTATTTAGGGACAGTGGCCAGTATGTGCCTGAACTGTGACTATGCTGCTGCCCTGTTTGAAGGGAAAGTCCAGTTGCATGTGGTAAGAAAACAATCATGTAAAAAGACATACTTGTGAATATATGACTGTCAGCTTATTCTACTTATTTTTTGTTTTAATGTGTGTGTATGAAAGATTGATGGAGATGAGCAGGTTGTTCAGGAGGACAGACAGACGAAACTGTTTCCGGAACCCGATCAGAAATACCGTATCCTCAGTCATGCTCTCACCTCTGAGTTTCTGTATTATGGGACTGATGTGAGTCATTCACAAATACATCATCTTTTTTTTTTTTTTTCCATCCTTACCTCATTTTATATGGTTATGAGTGCTGTTTGGTTTGTACTAATACACTTTATAAAACAAATTGTGTAACATTTTAAAAGCCGATGTTTGGGCACGTTTCAGTTTTTACAAAAATAACATGCATGAATGACAAATTAAGGTGCAGAACATGCTTAATGTTTAAAAGAGTTAAGTGCAAGAAGCCATGGACCTAGACATCATGCGATCCTGAATTTAGCTCTCTTTAGCGGTGAATTGAGCTTGAATAGTCAGAGACACATTTCAAAATATATTTTTTGGTGACTATTTACATAAACATATTCGTTATGTCTTAAGTGAATGTAGGGGGAAAAATCGATGCTGTGAGTATTAAAATAGTAATTATTATTGGTCACACCTCCACATGTACATGTATTTCTTATAGTAATTACAATAACTAGGTACTAAGCCTGAACTTACCCCTAAACCGTAGTATTGCCCTTGACTTTCTTTGGTAAGTACACTGGAAGTACATGTAAGTGCATGTACTGTAAAATAAAGTGCAACCTTATTATTATTAAAATAATTTGAGAAAAGATGCATCGAGAATCGTTTTATAGTCTAATCAATAACTTCTGAATTTTAATTGAATCAATTCATGAAGCTGAAGATTCACTCTATTTAATAATATATTATTGTTGTAATATTTATAGAAAGTACATTATGTCCCCTAGCAGCAGGATGCTTATTAAAATAAAATGTTAATGAAAATGTATGCCCTTAATATTTTGTAGTTTGATAAAAGCAATAAGCCGAGTGCCTTAGTGAGTAATGTGAGCCCTTTAGTGTGTTCTTCAGCCCTTCAGAGCCCTACTCTGTTCATTATATAACATGGCCTTTCGTACCTTATTACCTGAATGTGTTCTTTGTGTTCTTTCTGCCTATTGTTTTTTGTGTCTCTCTCATTCTGTAGACCGGGTTGATTCAGTGTTTCTATTTTGAGGACTGGCAGAGTGTGACTGAATATCGCCATACAGTGGGAGTACGCAAAGTCTTTCCCGACCCCAATGGGACACGTCTCGTTTTTATTGATGAAAAAAGTGACGGCTTCCTATACTGTCCGGTACACACAAACAAACACGTTTCACGTTTCTTTTAAAGTTCATGTAAAAATAAAACTTTTTTTTTTTACTCGCCATCATGTTGTTCAAAACCGGTATGACTTTTTTCAGAATATCATTTATTTAATAATTATATAATATAATAATAATATTTATTTATTTAATAATATCTATAAAATATAATATCTATAATGATATTATATTTAATAATATAATATCATTTAACATTTATTTAAATGAATATCATTCATTTATTTATTTTTAGAATAATATTCACAGAATATTATTTTGTGTTCCGAAGAAGTTAAGTAGGTTTGGAATGATATGAGGCGCTGAGAGTAAATGATGACAGAATTTTTATTTTTGTGTGAACTACAGGTATGTCTTTACCAACTATTACAAACTTTAAACCAAGTGACATCTGTTTTTCCTATAGGTGAATGATTCAGTGTTTGAGATCCCAGACTTTTCTCCTGCCATTAAAGGGGTGTTGTGGGAAAACTGGATCAGCAATAAGGGTGTGTTTGTGGCGTATGAGGAGGACAAAGTCTACACATATGCCTTCCATAAAGACACTATACAGGGTAAAAGCAGAATATTTTTTATCATTAATAGGTATGGGAGTTGTAATATTGGTTCTGATTTCATGTAATGATTACGGATACGGATAATGGTTCTGATAGACGTTCTTTTATTAATTTTTTTGAGAAAGCATGGACAGTGTTAACTTTGTTTGAACATATTCACATAAGTTTAAAACTCATTTTAAAAAGTTCTCAATTCCCATTCCTAATCATCCGATAGACATTTTGTTTTATCAGTCAATGACACAATTGCACTGCTACTGAATTTTCATCTGTGGCATGTTTTTGTACATGTGTTTCTCTAGGCTCTAAAGTGATTCTAGTTGGTGCCACCAAGTTGCCATTTTCCCATAAGCCCTTGCTGTTGCATAACGGGGAGCTGACATGTCAAACCCAAAGTGGAAAGATTAACAGTGTGGTTTTAAACACACATTCATTCCTCAACAACCCACATAGTGACACTAGCAAAGACAAACTCCAGTCATTACTGCAACAGGCCATCATGCTGAAAAGGTAATTTCATGCTACATTAGTTTGATTTGGAAGTGTATTGTGCATTCTTAACTACACAAAAATACTAACCTAAATGCTTCTGGGAGCAAGGTTGTTAAATGTACAATTTATCAATTATTGTATCCAGTTTTACATGATTTCTTCAGCAATGTTCTGAACTCTGTCAAATGTTTGTGCGCAGGTTTTCTGATGCATGGAATACCTGTAAAGCTCTGAACAAAACCGAGGCGTGGGGTGAGCTGGGCAGGGCATGCCTGCACCACATGGAGGTGGAACTGGCCATTAGAGTATACCGCATGATGGGAAACGTCGGCATGGTCATGTCCCTAGAGGACATTAAGGTGTGACCATGTCACTTGGGCTATGTCTACATTAATCTGGATAGATTTGAAAAACGCTCAAAACGCTCTCCGCCCACGCTAGTGTTTTTCAAGTGTTTTATAAAAGTTCACACTAAACGTCGTAAAATGCTTAATTACAGAGCAGTCGTGAACCATCATAAAAGCTCACTGAGATGATACAGACAGAACAAGACATCATCATGTTATCATGCAATTCTTCTGGCAGGATCATTTTATTTAGCAAAATATCTCCCCATTCACTGATGCGCCCAGGTTGCACTCACTCACCATTATTTGTTTGGTCTAAAATGGAATTGCTCTCATGTTTTGCCGCAGGACTGTGAGTGAGTTTTCTGTCATCTTTGCTGGACTGTGTTATGAAGAGTGTGCAAAGTAACACATTTTAGCAATTGCGTGAAATTGTGTGCGAAGTTGTGTGAATATTGAACAGGCACAATACGCTATAAACATGAATATCTGGGTTCAATATGTGTCGCATTGCTAAACTTGCATCATCGTTTTTAAATACCTCCGTTTTCACAGTCCACACTACAATGCAAAAACAAATTTATCCACTTAAAGTGTGTACAGAAGGGCAAAACGAAGAGAAAAAGATGCGTTCTCAAACCAAAACATATTAGTGTTGACAGCCTAGCTCTGTTCTAAAAAGTAGTGTACTGCCTCAGTAGGCAGAAGTTTAAAGTTAGCATTAAATGTAAATTTATCATATTTATTTTTTAAAATGGATGTTATAGAACTTATTGTGAACAACTGATCCATGCAAATGTTCATTTTTTTCTAATTTTTATTCAGAATGTCATAAACTGATTTTCCGGGGAAACAACAGACTTCTCCAATTATTTTGTATACATAAACTCTCCCCCTTTTTTGCAATCGACTACAAGCTCATATTAAGATCTACCTCTATCCAATCAAGTACCCGTCCTACTTTTTTTTTCCCGATAATCCATTTCATTCAGATGTATATGTCACAATGAAGAGAAGATCTTCCAATACTTCCTTTAAATCGAAGGAAGGACCCCATTTAGGTAGAAAGCAGTGAGGGAGATCACTGGGTTTTGGAACAGAGACATTGTGTGTCCGGAGTAAAGATAAGAATAAGTTTGAACTCATTTACACACTGAAGTGTTGTTCATTGACTGTGTCCGCAGGGAATAGAGGATCAAAATTTGCTGGCTGGACATTTGGCCATGTTCTGCAATGACTACAACCGAGCCCAGGATCTGTATCTGACATCTTCGTATCCCATGGCAGCCCTGGAGGTAAAATAGGCATGCATGCACACACACACACATGCATGACAGTTTATATGTATGCATCTAACTATGTACGTTTGTAGACTTCCCAACTGTACTGTTGTGTGTGTAGATGAGAAGAGACCTGCAGCATTGGGACAGTGCATTACAGCTTGCTAAAAGACTGGACCCTGATGAGATCCCATTCATTTCTAAAGAATACGCCATACAGCTGGAGTTTGTGTAAGTCAACTACATTACATTAGTTAATTACACCTAAAACAGCTGTTTTGGAAACACATCACATGCACATTTCACTGTACCTGAAGTGATATGGACTTGTTTATTGTTCTGGATGCACCTGAAAGGAAAAGCAGGTGTAATAGAGTGCTTCAAGGTTTATGTGTTTTTGTTGGTCAATACGGATGTTAGCATTACTCAGGTTCCCTCAACAAAAAAACAATAGGATTTTTCCATTGGCTTCCATTTGCAGGAAATAAGCACTGTGACCAACAAAACTTTATAATTATTCCTTGATAAACTTCACAAATGAACACAACTTTTATAAATTTTGAAGAGTAAATACAATCGCCAGAAGTAAAAAGCTAAATGTAGGCTACACCACGGTCACCACCATAAATCTTCCAATGTTATTTTTAAAAACATTTTCCATGAAAGCAGACTAGTGAGTAGATATACCTGTTTATTAGTGTTAGGGTTAGAATGTTTTTAAGGGTTCATGACATGTTTTTTTATTTTTTTTAAATAATGGTCCTTTAAGTTTAGTCAGTAAACGGTCACTGTTATGATTGGCTAACGTCAGTGCATAGGAAACCGTGTCAACCGAGTAAATTTTGAAAACATTATCCATATAAAACCATCATTACAGACAAAGCACTATGAAATCATTTACTTACGGTTTGTGATGGAGCTGCTGTCAGATCCAATACAGTTGGCGGCTTCATCTCTGAACAAAAGTTTCTTTGCAAACTCTCCAACAAAATGATCTGAACAAACATATAATCCTTCAACATTATCCTGGAACGCCATTAAAATAAACCATCCACTTATTTTCCTACGCCGGGATCCTTTTGAAGTCTATAAACAAGCTGTTTAAACTGGCCTTGTCAATTCACCAATTCACCAGTCTGTGTCCAATGTAACTTTTTTTAAAATAGCCCAGACACGTTCCTCTATTTTTATGGTATTAAACTCAAGTTATGAATTTTTTGGTCTGAGGTTACTGAGAAATTATACATTGTTCTTAAGATTAAACTGCCATTTATCCTCTTCTCTCTATTTGTTAGGAGAACTTTCAGAGCTTGACGCTGCCGCACATTACATAAAATTAGTCCTTATTCTTTTTTTTCTTCTCGTATTGTGTTGTTGTAAAATACTTAAAATAATTGGATGCGTCAAAAGAAATGTTGTTTCGGTCTTCCATTTGTCTGGTTGACAATAATGGGTTCTATTTGCTTTTGACGTGATGCTCGCATCTTGTGTAGGCAAATGTCAACCGTTAATCAACTGAATGCCAGTGGGCGGGGCCTATGGTGCAAAGATGTATAACTCATTGTTTAATGTCTTTCGCTGGAGGCAGTCATTTGCAAATCTTGTTTCTGGGTTTTAGCTTACAAAAATATGTGATCCCTAATACAACACTCTATTGTTGATGTAATGTCATATGTTTTTGTGTCACCCTCTAGTGGAGATTATGTGAACGCACTGGCTCACTATGAGAAAGGCATAACTGGAAACAACAAGGTAAGTGTCTGCAAGTCTGTCAAATGATGATCAACCACCTTAAAGGAAATTCTCATCCAGAAATGACAAATTTCTTTTGTCATTCTGAAGCCATACAATATGTTTTTCAAGAATAAAATTTGAGACTTATGGAAGAGGAGAAAATTTTACATGAATAACAACATGATTTAATTCCAAAAATACCTCCTTATGGTATCTAGAACCATGAACATAGACATTAGATCCTGATATGTGTGTCTTTGTAGTTCCAGGATCATGATGAGAGTTGTCTCGCAGGAGTGGCTCGGATGTCCATTAGAATGGGCGACATCCGTAGAGGAGCCAACCAGGCTATCAAACATCCCAGCAGGGCTCTGAAGAAAGACTGTGGAGCCATTCTGGAAAGCATGAAGGTGTGTGTGTTCATTTAGACCAAAGTGTACATCATTTTCCCACAGTTGTACATATAGCGTTTCTAGTATGTTTAAACAGGCACATGCGCATTATGACAACTTGCACTACTTCCCTTTAGCATCTTTGTAGCCCTGATATATTTGTCATGAAGATATTTACACATCTTTATAATAACCTCCTTTCAAAATCTCTCATTTACTTAGCCATCCATTTTGTTTCAGCAATGTTTCTTTCTCTTCTGTTTATACATTTTTTTTCTTTAACTACCATGTGAATCAATGGCCCTGGGCCACTGTTGCCACTGTAGATGAACTTATTTGGTCAAAACAATCCAAAGCGCTTGTTCAAAAAATCAGGCTGCGCGCATACAGTATGCTGATGTTCGTGTCATGCACAATGTATGAGGACCCTAGCCCATACATAAAAACAGAGCAGTTAGTGAGAGTTTTCAGATTTTCTTTTTTTTGCTGTATGAATTTTGTGTCCAGCAATATTCAGAAGCGGCTCAGCTGTATGAGAAAGGCCAGTACTACGACAAAGCTGCCTCTGTTTACGTACGCTGCAAAAACTGGTAATACAACTTTACAATGTGATTTAACAATGTACATCACTGATTTTAACATTGTGCAAGGGATCACTGATTTGAAACTAATATTGATCTCTACGCTCTTAATAACAGGGCTAAGGTTGGCGAGCTCCTGCCCCATGTGACTTCCCCGAAGATTCACCTGCAGTACGCTAAGGCAAAGGAGGCTGATGGCAAGTATGTACTAAATGCAATTCAGTCCCTTAAATACTTATATATAATGTATGACTTACAGAGGTCACTTCATCCTATTATTTATTTATTAATTATTGTAAAGATATTTTGCCAAAATGAATACATTTTCCATAATTTTACCTTTTTTTAATGTGAATTATCCATTTTCAACCCTGTGACCATTACAATTAGTTTTCATTGTTGTGACTGTTGTGTAGTACAGCCTCTTCACATGTGAAATGAGATACAGCACTGTGCATTTTCACAAAGAAAATTTTTATCTTACAAACAAAACATTTTTTCTAGTTGACTGATAATCTGGCTTTTGGAGTATGGAAAAAAATAAATCAGCTCAGCTTCTTAAATGGTCCTCTTGGGAGGCATGTTTGTCCTCTGAGGAGGAGGATTGTTTCCTGGGTGTTTATCCTGGAATTTTTTCTCTTTGTTTTATGAATACTACTGTAAAACCACATTCAAGAAACACCAACCGAATTGCCTCTTTTCAAATTTTGTGCGTGTATGTGTTTAGATATAAAGAGGCAGCAATGGCCTATGAAAGTGCACGAGACTGGGACAATGTCATTCGAATCCTTCTGGAGAATCTTAACAACCCTGAGGAGGCTGTCCGCATCGTACGAGAAACTCAATCCATTGAAGGTGCCAAAATGGTAGCCAGGTCAGTAAAGAGAGCACCTGTGGAAATGAAAACAGTTTTTTTTTATTCTTTTATAAAATGTATTCTCAACAAGTGATAGAGTTTTTATATATATTATTATGATTGAACATCTGCCTTTATTTCAATTTTTTTGCTCATCCTGATGTTCTTTTAGTGAGATGAAATGTTCTTTGACTGCACAGGTTTTTCTTGCGTTTGAGTGATTACGGCTCAGCGATCCAGTTCCTGGTTTTGTCGCGTTGCAGCGATGAAGCTTTTCAGCTCGCCCAGCAGCACGGGCAGATGGAGGTCTATGCTGACATCATTGGTGAGCTCTCTGATCATCTCATACTTGGGTCACTCCTACAGTACATTATATGTCTTGATAAAATATTAACTTCACATTTTTGAAAGATGTTAATTTTAGTAATTTTCACAATATCACAATTATGTGAAGATATGGTCTATATCATGTGAATACTTTGGGTTACACAAACTGAATTATTTATTTTAATAATAAACTGAATTATATATATAATTTAGTTTGTGTCCAGCTTGTGTCCATTCATTTGTGTATATTTATATATATATATATATATATATATATATATATATATATATATTCTAGGCTATTTTTTCTTTCTCTAATCAGAATGTTTCAAACACATGTTTTCATGAGGATATAGTTTTAATTGGTAATTATTACATAGGCTTTCTTATGTACACTTCAGGATGTTCCATTCTCTTAATCTTTTGTAATATCTTTAAATTTTAAATTGCAAAACCAAAGAAAGAACATAATTTGTCATGGTTATTTTTTTTTTTTAACTTGAAGTTGAAGCTACTGTGTAAACTCTCAATCCTTCACCGAGCAAAGGCTTACTTAATTCTTTATTTTCTCTCTGTTCATTCTCTTATCATTTTGTAAATAATCAAGCTATGATAAGTAGTTTAAGTGTCTAAACCTGACCAGTGTATATTTCTAAAAATATGAGGAACTCTGTTATATAAATACTTCCTTCAAATACTCCATAAGCATTTTTTTAAACATACCGATATATAGTTAAAAGTAAATAACTTCTTTTAACTACATGTGTCCAGGTTCGGAGGCTACAACAGAGGACTATCAGAGCATAGCGCTGTATTTTGAGGGGGAGAAGAATCATCTTCAGGCTGGGAAGTTCTTTCAGAAGTGTGGACAGTACAGCAGGGTATGAGATCTGTGTATGTTGTTCTCTTTACCTGCCATGCCTGAGCGCAGTGCCCCTCTGTCTTTCAAGCTCTCACTTTTGTCACACTTGGTTGCCCCGCTCTCTTTGCTTATTATCTCCATAGGGATTCTTTACTTAACTGACTGTGCTAATTACCTTGGTCATTAAATGCTTATTAATATATTTGTATCTGTCTGCACACAGGCGCTGAAGCACTTTTTGAAATGTCCTAGCTCTGATGACAGTTTGGCCATAGAGATGGCCATTGAGACAGTGAGTACATCTGGGGAGCAATTCATTCACTCTACCACATAGAGTTCACACAATTTATCACAATATATTCAGAATATTTATATACTGTATGTATAGTTAATCGCATAATCGCGATTAATCGCATCCAAAATAAAAGTTTGTGTTTACATAATATATTTATGTGTGTTGT
Source organism: Cyprinella venusta (assembly GCA_038021265.1). NCBI lineage: Eukaryota > Metazoa > Chordata > Actinopteri > Cypriniformes > Leuciscidae > Cyprinella > Cyprinella venusta. The sequence goes on from CM075866.1 coordinate 29,169,715, forward strand.
GTATAATTATTTTGTATATATAAATACACACACTGCATGTATATATTTAAGAAAATGTGTTAGTAATATATAATATATTTATATTTATATATAATATAGATTATGTATTTATACATGCATATATATATATAGTATTTACGTGCAAATAATTCTTAAATATATATATGCATGCATATGTATTTATATATACAAAATAATTATACACAGCACACACACACACATATATTATGTAAACACAAACTTTTATTTTTAATCGCAATTAATCTTTGCACAGCCATAATATATATATATTCTATTAACAAATAATAATTAATTTTTATATATAATTACTTATAATTAATTTATCAGCTAGAATTCCTATATTAATGTCCTAATCAGAATCAATGTGTTTGGCGGGAATTATGATGATGATTATATCTAGTTGTAGCAGTTATTGCTAGAAAATTGTTGTGATGATGATGATTTGTCTGTTTAACAGGTAGGAGAAGCAAAGGATGAAGCTCTAACCAATCAGCTTATTGATTATCTGATGGGGGAAAGTGACGGAATGCCAAAGGTATTTAAAACAAACGGATAAAACTGAAACTAAAATTGAATTTTTATTACAAACTTATTTCTGAATTGAAATTTTCCTTCAAGAAATATAGCTAATTTTATAAAAATACAAAAATATTTAACAGCACAACTGTTTTCAGCATATAATAATAAGAAATGTCACCTATTGGCACCTTTGACACTTATGGACTAGAGTAATGGCTACTAAAATTACATTTGAAAATATATTAAAGCAGAAGCCATTTATTTTAAGTTTTGATAATATTCCAAATAATTATTATTTTAATGTATTTTTTGATCAAATAAGAGGCTTCATTCAAAAACATTAAAACAAATCTTACTGCCTCAGTTTTTAACAGTTGTTTTGCAACTTGCTGGATTTGTTTGTATGTTCCATTACCCCACTGGATTCATCACCACTCCTTGCTTGATTTTCACTGGATAGAACCCCAAATTTTTTATAAAATTGTAATAAACATGAGGATTATCTAGTGTCTCCAGAGAGCTCTAACATTGACTTTCACTTCATCATTTATTGTCGGTTTGTTTCTTGTAAATGCGTCACCTCTTTTAAAATGTGTGGGCATTGAACCCTTTAAGTGCCTGTATTTAGAACAATCATCTATTGATTTTTCAGTTATGTTCTGTAAATATTTTGTAACTCATTGTCTGGTGCCTGTTGTCCTTACACTCATCATCTCTCACTCATCTTTTCTCTCTCTGTCTCTCTTGTGTGTCGTTGCATGTGTGTAGTCTCTTGCCGTGAGTAGGTCATTGCATCTGCTTATACTTCCCCTTGTGGTGACCCAGCAGAAGGCACTCTGTGTGTGCAAATGTGAAAGTGTTTTTGTGTTCCAGTTCAGTTCCTCTCCTTAAAGAGTTAGTTCCCCCAAAAATGAAAATTCTGTCAGTAATTACTCACCCTCATGTTGTTCCAACCCCGTAAGACTTTTGCTCATCATCGGAACACAAATTAAGGTATTTTTGAATAAATCTGAGAGCTGGATCACTCCTCTATACGCCTTATTCACGGCAGCGCCATCTTTGATTTTTAATGAGAATGAAAGCGAGGCTGTGAGGGATAGACTTGCATCTCTTCAATAGGCTGTACTGTTATTTAACGTGTTTTCAGATTGTTCTGTTTATGAAACACTGGAAAAATATCTTTCCAAGAAATTTCCGTTGGCAAAAAACACCCGACAATGTAAGCTGTGAAAAAATCGTCAGTAATTTGAGCTTTAATCAGCTTTTTAGAGCGGATGCCATTGGAAACACGGTAAGTCTATCCCTCACAGCCTCACTCTCAAACCTGTCATGGCGCTGCACTGAATAAGGTCTATAGGCTTCGAGATCGAAATGAAGGATCGCCATAGGGATCGAATCTAGCTGACCCAAAAGTTATGAAAGACATTGTTAAAATAGTCAGTGACTACAGTGGCTCAACCTTAAGTTTAGAATACTGTTTGTGTGCAAAAAAAAACAAAACGACTTTATTCAACTATTCATTTCCTTTTCTGTGGGCCTTGACATTTCACATAGTGAAACGCAAAGCCTCTAGGTTTTACGTCACACTAGGCTCTCTATTGGCTGACGCTGGTCATGTGTGTGATGCGTGTGACATACAACCTAGAAGCTTTGCGTAGTTCAACAGTGTTTTTCATAACTTTTGGGTCGGCCAGTTTAGATCTCTTAAGAAGCCTATGGAGGAGTGATCCAGCTCTCGGATTACATAATCAAAAATATCTTAATTTGTGTTCCGAAGATGAACAAAAGTCTTACTGGGTTGGAACAACATGAGGGAGAGTAATTACTGACAGGGTGAACTAACGCTTTAATCACTTCATATTCTGACTGTGTGTGTTTGTGTTGTAGTTCTTTAAACTGTATATACGTATATGAAAATGGTTTGATTCAGCCCAAATCATTCTGAATAGAATGTGGGTGATGTACGTTTTTGTTTTGTTTAATGTACTGGTATTTAGCATCAGCAGTGTCATCAGATATATTGTATCAACTGGTTAATATTTGTTGGTTCTGCTCTTTCCTAGGATGCAAAATATCTGTTCCGGTTGTACATGGCTCTCAAACAGTACAGAGAAGCAGCGAGAACAGCTATTATAATCGCTAGAGAGGAGCAATCTGCAGGTTTGATTTCAGCGCTTTTTGGTCAGTTATCTAGGTAGTATACTGTAGGTTTACATTATAATGTTATTTTATGAAACAGATTGCAGTGGTGGAATGTAGCAAAGTACAAATAGTTTGTTACTTAAGTACATATTTCACGTATCTGTACTTTACTTAAGTAGAATAAATAGTGCATACTTTTTATTTTGTTACATTTTGCAGCAATTAATATACTTTCTACTCCACTACATTTCTACAACGTTTTATTACATTTTCTGATCAGTTTTTCCCCTGCCAAAATGTCACCCTGACACATTTGTCTCACCAGTGAAGTTTGGTTGCCATAGATATATCAACCCGGTCACACTAAATGTGTCTCTATAGCACGCAGTGTGTTTATTGGTTTATCGTGCAATTTATACGCGAAAATTTTTTTTTTTTTTTTTACGTGCATAGGATACACATGGATACATTTGGTTAGGATTAGTATGCCAAGCCAAGAGGTTCAGAATTACGCCATAAATTAATCGTGCTTATATTAGGAGTATTAGGTTGAATGAGTTGGAATTAACTGTTTTATTAATCATTAGAATATAGACATTAAGAGAATAAATTGTTATGCAAGTACTTTTACTTTTAATACTTAAAGTACATTTAAAATCAGTCACTTTTTACTTAAGTAGGGTTGTCATTGTGGTACTTCTGCTTTTACTAAAGTAAATATGTCTGTGGTTATTTGTACTTTTACTTAAGTACTGAGATTCTGAACTTCCTCCACCATGGACAGATTGTCATTCAATGTTGTTGCCTTCAGCGCAAATATTTGGTTGCATGTTTGCATCTTTACCGGATTTGTATAATTCTTATCAACTTGTTATCTCCAACCACAATCCAGACACTTTGTGCAAATAAGACGACGCAATACATTCTTAGGGAATTCCCACCATCATGTGTTTTTTGTGAAGCACACTTATTTGTATGTGTGTTGCAGGAAACTACAGGAATGCCCATGATGTTTTGTTCAGCATGTACGCTGAGCTTCAGACACAGCACATTAAGATCCCAGCAGAGATGGCCACAAACCTGATGATCCTGCACAGCTACATACTAGTGAAGGTGGGAAACACGTTTACACCAAGACATGTCTTAACTGTGGATGAGAACATTCTCATGTACATTATTTGAAGCAAACTATAAAATAAAATGACATGCATTCTTTAAATTCTATGTAGTGGGCCCAAAAAGTGAAAATAATCTAATGTTATTGCAGTATATTGTACAATAGCAAACCAGTGGATTCAGTATAATAAAAAAAAAATCATACTTTTATTCAGATTTTATATATTAAATTGATCAAAAGTTACAGTAAAGATTTTCAGTGTTACAAAACAGTCAAGTTTGCAACTTTCTATTCATCAAAGAATCCTAAAATAAGTGTTATGTTTTCCTCAAAACAATAAAGCAGCACAACTGTTTTCAATATTGATAATAAGAAATGTTTCTTGAGCACCATATTTGAATGATTTCCAAATGGTCATGTGACATTGAATACTGAAGTAATGACTGCTGACAATTCAGCTTTCCCTTAACAGGAATAAATTACATTTTAAAATGTATTAATGGAAAACAGTTACTTTAAATTGTAATAAAAGTTGACAATATTTCTGTTTTTCTTGGAGCGCATAAGAGACTTGGGATCTTACCAACCCCAAATTTTTAAACAGGAGTATATAATGTATAATTTATTATAGTTATATTATAATATTTTTAATTTGTAACTAAATTCAGTGCGTTCAGTCTATAAGTGTGTAGGTTTTCTTTACAAAGGGACATCGCCAACTACTGACCTGGGATGCCTAATACAGCGTTTTTAATCGTTTTCGCAGTTGTGCATCACATGATTTGATATTTTGTATCTAATACTTTAAAATCATACATTTTAAATGTGGTTTAATTGATCTAGAGTGTGTAAATACTTTTTGTGGCCCCTGTATTTTTCATGTTTATTTAATGAAGAAAACTGAATTTAAAAACATGTAATAGGTGAGGAAGGACGTTCATATTCAACGTCTTCATGTGCTCATAAGTGTTCAGTGTTCTTTGAAGTTTTAGATGTTTGTTTTTCCATTCATTTTTCAGATCCATGTTAAAAGGGGAGATCATTTAAAGGGGGCACGAATGCTTATCCGTGTGTCCAACAACATCAGCAAATTCCCATCCCGTGAGCCTCTCTTGTACACCCACGCACACACAATCTATTATGGCTGTCATATCCACCAGATCTTTTCTTATATATAGAGGAGATGACAACCTCTATGTCTGTGTCACTGGTTTAACTGTCAATAATGGATCACTTGCACTTGTGAGCTAATTACATAATGACCCTGACCTCATTAAAATGCTTTAAGAGTTTAACTACAGTGCTGAGTAATGAGCTGTTTCCACAAAATAGCAGTTGTGGTCCTTTTTGAGCTAACATTGTAGGCTCTGGATCTACCTTTAATGTAACATAAAGCTGTGTGTGTGTGTGGCCTACAGACATTGTTCCCATCCTCACATCAGCGGTTATTGAATGTCATCGTGCTGGATTAAGGAACTCTGCCTTCAGTTTTGCCTCCATGCTGATGAGGCCAGAGTATCGTAACAAGATTGATCTCAAATACAAGAAGAAGATAGAGGCCATGGTCCGGTAAGACGCACAAGAGAAATGTACTAATAATGAATTGCACCCATTAAAGAGATAGTTCACCTAGAAATAAGAATTCTGTCATTACTTACTCACCCTCACGTCGTTCCAAACCCATACGATTTTTGTTCATCTTCAGAATCAAGATATTTTTGATGGAATCTGAGAGCTTTCTGTTTTTTAATGTACTGTGAATGGTTAGTAAACAACCATAGAAAATACAGTGTACAAAAGTGGCACAACTGTTTATTGAATTCGCTCCACAATTTCTCTTAACCCTTTTTTTCTTTTTTGTTTTACTATAATAATGCAGGAAGAAAAATCTAATTTTCATTCAATATCTTTTCAATCATTCGGCCCATCTATTAAAATATGTTTGCATTTTCTAAAAGAGTTTGATTAGTGTTTCTTTCTGATGTTTTTGTTTGTTTGTTTGTTTTTTCAATCTCCTGTATGTGAGGGTTCATTTTTACATTTTTTCACCTCTAAACTACTGTAATGTATGAAATATCCTTCTGTTCACTGACCTTTTTTCTGTCTACCATCAGTCGTCCAGATACTTCTGAGGTGGAGGAGGAGAGCTCACCGTGTCCCTACTGCAGCTTCAGCCTGCCTGACTGTGAGCTGCTCTGTCCCGGCTGCAAAAACAGTCTGCCCTACTGTATCGCCACTGTGAGTACAGGCAACTTAATCTACTGAGTCACTGCACTGACAGCTCTTGCAACCTACAGCTTCAGTTCCACAGTGCAGACGTCAGAGCCTCTTCCTCTGCCTGAAAAACAGACCCAATTTTAACTCCCTCTTTAGGTGCAATATTTCATAAATGACTCGTCTGTGACTGTAATGAAGGGAATGACGATAAACTTGACTTGACCTTTAAGTTTGTAAATGCAGACACGCACAGTTCCACTGCCTGTCTGATAGATGTGCGTGTCATCATTTTCAGGGTCGTCACTTGGTCAAGGAAGATTGGAGTGTCTGCCCACACTGTGATTTTCCTGCTCTGTACTCGCAGTTCACCCAGTAAGACTCATCCATCCATGGTTCATCTATCCATCCATCTATCTAGTCACCTATCCATGCATTGATTTTCTGTATTTGTTTGTGTTTTGTTTCAGGCTCTTAGAGACAGAGTCAGTTTGCCCCATGTGTTCTGAGACTTTAAATGTCAGTGATGTGAAAAAGGTTTCAGACTGCTCTAAATATCTGCAGCAGGACCAACTGGAGCGCTGACATCGAGAGAGCAAGAAAGGAAAGATGAAAGGGTAATAAGAGAAAAACATCTCTTGCTGTTTTTACTTATACAAGGGGGCAAATGTCTGAAACTAATTTTTGCTGATATCAAGTTTAATTAAAAAAATATATATATATGTAATTGCATAAAATGTTAGTGCTAATTGATTGATTGACACACACACACACACAAACAAAGATTATTTTACTTACATCATGTAATTCTGAACCTATGGAAGCTTGTTTCCGCCATAAAATGAAAAATATAAAAGGTAATTGCGACTTTTTATCTCACAATTCTGACTTTTTTTCTCAGAATTGTGAGATGTAAAGTCAGAATTGCGAGATATAAAGTCAAAATTACTAGATATAATGTCACAATTGTGTGTTATAAAGTCAGAAATGCATGATATAAAGGCAGAATTTTCCCCTTAAAATTGGCCTGATAAGTCGCAATTGCGAATTTATATCTCACAATTCTGAGAAAAGATGTCAGAATTTCGACATATAAACTTGCAATTATGTGTTATAAAGTCAGAATTGTGAGATAAAAAGTCGCACTTTTGTCTTTTTTTTTCTCAGAATTGCGACTTTATATCATCCAATTCTGACTTTATATCACGCAATTCTGACTTTATAACTCGCAATTGCGACATTATATTACGCAATTCTGACTTTTTATCTCGCAATTCTGAGAAATAAAGTCAGAATTGCAAGATAAAAACTCGCAATTGTGCGGAAAAAAAAGTCAGAATTGTGAGATAAAGTCACAATTATTTATTTAATTTTTATATTCAGTGGCGGAAACAAGCTTCCATAGAACCTGAACCAGAAAAAAAAAACAATGACGAACATTGGCAAACACACAGCTTTGGGTCACAAACAACACTGAGATCTTTTATGTTCCACAGAAAAAAGAAACTTTTTAATTTTTGGGTGAACTATCCCTTTAAGCATTTCTTGTTTGTTTTATATCATTTTAACGTTTTTTTTTTTTTTTTTTTTTTTTTTTTCATTTAGTTTTCTTGGTTTGTGTTTATTTCCACTGTATATATACCATAGACTGTACAGTATATACTTTTACAGCACACTTTCCAGAAGATATAGAAATGTCAAAGACTACATCTTCTAGCACTTATTTTTGTCTAATGAAATAACATTTTGATGAAAATGTGTCCTTGATATTTAATTGTATTAACATTATATGTATATTTGTTGTTTCCTTTATTTTTACAAAATAGAAAAATATGGAATATTACAGTTTATACACATTTTTTGTAATGTATAAACAGAGCTAAAATGGATTATTTTTAAAGCATCTAAAGTGCCACTTGTGTTTTCTGTTTTCAGATACAGAGAATTGATGTTCTCAAATTTGCTGACAGTCACACCTCTGATAATGTATGATGGTCAGTCTTTACAGAATCAATATTGTGGGATCGCTATTGTAATTTCAAGCCAGTCATGATTGCATTTTTTTCTGATATTGTTGAAAATATAAAAATGGTTATTGGTAATAAACATTTTATTATTTATTTACCAATAATATTTTTTTTTACCAATATTGTAGAAATTTGCAATCATGCTATATTTATCTTAAAATACAGAGAAAAAAAAAGAATATATGTATATCTGTATAGTGACTCTAAAATGTACTTCTACAGTGTTTTAAAGGTAAAGTGCATACTTTCATCTGCCATTGGCTGTACAAACAGGTTGTCCCGCCCTAAACTCATGCCATTGGCTTAGTTGCTGTTGCTATGTTGGGCCTTTTTTAAACACTCAAAGCAATGTTGAAAGTACCACAAAGCCGCATTCTTACTTTTTGGGGAAATCAGCCTATGAATGTTATCTCTGCATATTAAACTTGTATAGGAGAAAACTGCACATCATCTTTAATCTGAGTGTTTTGTACTGCTGTTTTGTAGCCTGACCACAAGAGTTCAGCACTGCAGTGTGAGCTAATAAAAGGAGAAAGACAGTTAATCTATCCACCCAAGTGCTGACATTTATTATGAGCCGGGCTTTCCATTTACCTTACATGTGGCCTTAAATTTAGTGTACATAGATTTAAAGTCAACAACTCTCTCTTTTAAAGTTGAGCTTTAAGGCCAATTTAGGCCAATAGTTCTGCATTTTTGTATGAGCTTTATCTTTACTGACCTAAAAAAATTGTGATTCTAATTACTAGAGCACGTGAGGCCTGATTTATTTGCATTTTGTTGTGTGTCTGTGCTCTGAGGCTGAACTATGTGCTTTAAAGAGATTGGCGAATGTTCTTTAAAGGGATAGTTCACCCAAAAATGAAAATTCACTCACCCTGATGCCATTCAAAAACCTGAATGACTTTGTTTCTTTTGTGTAACACAAATATATTGTGAAGAATGTTGGTTACCCTAGTTTTTGGTGACATTTGTAACAACATGAGGCTGATTAAATGATGAGAGAATTTTCATTTTTGGGTGAACTATCCCTGTAATATGCATTTTTTGGAATATCTTAGGTGTCCCTGTGTTGTGTGACAGAGTGTGACACATTTTTATGAAGATATTTTGAGTATTTCAATTAAAAGTAAAAAAAATTAGGTCAGCGCTCTTATCATACAAAGTACTGTACATAACGTGGATTTAAAAAATAGATACCCTTGCTCTGTCTTTGGACATGGTGTTCAATCAGTGAACTCAATTCTTTGCTTATTGTGGTCAAAAAATGACCCGAGCTCAGGATGAGTTGTGTTCTTGTCAGCCCCAAACAGATGGTGTGGGTGTGTGTTATATGCACTGTAGATGTGTTGAAGGCATGAAAGCATGAAGGCATATTTAGCATAGCATCTGTCTTGTTTTGTAGTATCACAGCAGTTATGTACTATGTCCTTTAATGATCACTTTATAAGAATAATAGTCACTCACTCTAATTGTATTACACAATATTCCACTGTGAAAAATAATCGGGATTTTTACGGTAAAAGACTGTAAAAATGCTATAGTGCAAAACTGTTAATTGGTTAACAGAACTATATACGGTAAATAACTGTGATATAATTTTACTGTAAAATACCATTAAATTTACAGTTTTTGAAAGTGAAAAAGAACAACTTCTTGTATAATTTACAGTGAAAAACCGTAACTTGACATTCCCACAACTCCCTGCGTCACACTTCACATTTGATGTATTTTTGTCGAAATAACTGTTTCCTCATAATATTCTTGGGGTTTTTTTTCTAATCAGTTATGTAAATTAGGGTTTTATGTTACATTTAATGTTGTTCAATTAACATTTATTGCATTTTTTAATTTCACTTGTGTTACCTTGATGGTGTTTAATGTTTGTGTGAATGAGACTGTGCAGCTTCTTTATATAAATATGATCCTTCTAATGGAAGACAATTTCGGAATAGCTTTGATTCCCCATGTAAGTCTCATCACTACCGTGATGATTGGTGGTTGTCAGTGTATTACAATGGTAAACAGAAATCAATTATTCAAAAGGTTGGTATATCAACATATTTCAGAAAATGAAATATAGTTTATTACTGTAAAGGTGATTGTAGTTTTAATGTACTTTTACAGATTTGTTCTGGCAACCAAAGTTGCCAGCATTAATCTGTAAAAAATACAGGATTTTTTTTTTTTACAGTGTACCACATCCTGACAAGCTTGTGTGTGTGTGATAGAGGATTAAGAGCTGATGTTTTACAGCGTCTGAAATGCTGAGGTAAGTTTGTAATTTGTAAAGACCGTCATGAAGCTGTCCAGTGAGTGAGTGTGTTTGTGTGTGCGAGCACAATGAGAGAGTTTGTGTGTGTCTCCTCTGCAGCATGCTGGCGTCGTGCCACGCTGTGAGCAGAATGGCTTCACAAATTCAGAAACACAGTTGTAGTATTTTATTTCCCAGTTGCACTGCATTTCTTTGTACTGGTATCTCACACACCTATGCACTCATGCTTTATATGCTGTGTATATACATGCAGAGAGAAAGAAATAAAATATAAAATATAAAACTTTATATGGTATAATGAGGAAATGTAATTCATCTTATTCTCTCTCTCTGTATATATATATATATATATATATATATATATATATATATATAATAAAACACACTAAATACTTATACATACATTGCTATATGAGCTATATGATATTATTTATCCATATATTAATTATAATTATGTATACATACACAAATATAATTCATCATATTCTAATATTGTATAAGTGTCTTGCTCATTCTCTCTCATTATCTCTCTCATTATTCTCACGTGGGATCATTTGTCTTTCATGCCACTTTCTCTCTCTCTCTCTCTTTCACGCACACACAGAGCTCATCCCATGCCCTCGTTTATCTCTGTGGGCTCAGTGTAAATCTGTTAAGAGAGAGGGGCCGTGATTTAATGTGACACAAAGGACAAGTCGAGGTGAGGCAGAGCTGTTCACAAAACCACCAACATCTCGTGAAGTCTTACTTGCTTGCTATCAGTGTGCTGTGCTTTCACCGTTAATTTCGTTGAATGCGCGTGTACGTTTAACAGCTTAAATGATTCCTCTCTTGCTTTTACATAACACATGTACCTTATATTTTCAAATTCTCTTAATGCTATTGTAGCTCAGTAGGTTTCGTAACTTAAATCCTGGAGGAGAAAGTGACGCCGGTGCGGGACAGCGCCTGCTTCATCACGCGAGAGCACAGCAGCCTCACTGCAGCGGCGGGACAGGTGCATGCACGCGCAATCAATAACACACACCGAAGTAACTGAGCCTGGAGTGTGGATGTACATACAACGACAGACGTGTGTTCGCTGGAACTGTGTTTGAGCGGGGGGCACTAATATCATCGGTGTTTTCTTCCTGAGGTGAGGCTATGTGGCTTTTTACTGGCATTATGTTCTCACTGTCACGCGCTTCAACATGATTTCGCAAGTTTCAGTGAGACTTATTACGGGTGTCTTTATATTTAGTGTAAGTCTGCACTGGGGGGTCTTAAGAGTGTTTAACGGTGTAATGAGTGTTTTCTGGTGTTCCCACTGCGGATATCTAGTGCTGGATTCAGTCCCGGGTGTTTTTCACTTCGCCACTGGAGCGAGAGCTTTTATTATAGCTAGTTTAATTAATCTGTACATTATTCTCAAGGTCTGATCGAAGCGCGAGGATCAAGCTGTTCCAGGGGCTTTGTGAGAGATTGTATTGCTCAAGAATGACATTTCTTATCAAGATACGCAACTAAACTAAACATTTGTATAGGCCTATAATTATAAACATCTATGTATAGTTCAAAACTATCATTTTTGTGGATTCTGTTCTCCAAACTAAATTTCAGATATGTTTTTTGCCATTGTAGCTGCATACATTCAGACTGTCGATTAATAAAAATGGATTTTAAGCGAAATGTTGAACTGAAGTGTTCTCTCAGGACAATATTTCATAAATATGTCAGGGAATAATGACACTACTTATCATTTTTGCTCATTGTTTTAAGTGTCCATATTGGACATTCCATTTTGCAGTTGTGTATTTTTTATAAATTGATTTCTTTCATAATTGTTTTACTGTATTTTATTTATTCAATTTGTTTAGCTGAAAGGCCTATAATAGTCAACATAATGTTTCATTGTGACAACATGGACCATAAAAACGAAGACAACATGCCCCCAGCTGAACGTGTGTTCAGTGAACTGTTAGCTAGCCTTGGCCAGGCCTCCCATATAAAAATAAGTGACTATATTTATATTTGGTTGAAATGTAATAGAATATAGTCTGTGAAAATTCTAAATTTGAATTGTCCCTGACTTTATTCTCAAACCTTTTCTATTCAAATGCAATGTTAAAATGTCATCTTTAAAAACAATACACTGATCTTTCTTACATCACATAAGGTATAATGCATGAAATTATTATTTGGTTAAATCATGATTCTCATATATATATATATATATATTATACTATAAATATATTATATTGCATGCTTGGCAATATACCATATATTAATAGACTTGGCCTATAAAAGCTACAATTTGTAACTTTCTCTTCTCTGATGTTTACTGGTTTAAGGTCGAGACAAGCTGTCACTCGCAAACCACTACTTTTTTCTATTCTTTTTTCTTGTTTTTTTTTTCTCTTTTTTTCTTGTTTAACAAGCTGTTTCACTTGGATGTACAATATGGAAAAAAGACTATCCAACTTCCATGGCGACTTTATGTTACTGGGTTGGCACTAAAGAGTTTTTGAAAGGGAAATTGCATATATGTAGAATTTACATTGTTATCTATACAGCTGTAACTTGTTCAAGTGAAATGATTAAAGAATTACTTTATTCCTGATCGGGCCTGATGTTTTGCGGCATTAATGTAGTAAATGCCATTTTTAAATTAACCCCACAGTTACATTCAAGCCTTTTGCCATTGTATTTTTGCTAACTAAGGTCTCTGTGTGTTGCAGGTGTGCAGTCATGGTTCTTAAGGGGTTGATCGTGTTGATGCTGTTGCTTCAGTTCTCTGCAGAAAGCACAGCAGACGGAGTCAAACCCAAGAAAGGGAAAAAGGGCAAACAAGTCATCTGTCCCTCGTAAGTCTCCCTGGCAGAAACACACACTCTCATGCATGCATATGTGTGCTGATCCCATAATCATTTAAGGTTGCCTTGTATGCTAGGATGCCAGTCATGAAGAATTACAGTGCTGTTAAGCAGAGTGAAAGACTGGCAATGCATTTTGGAGCCTGCCAGACTGGATGTTTCTGTTAGTAATAGTACTGGTCCAGGAACAGCTGTGTCCTTATCACCACTCTCTATGACATACTAACAGATCCAGATAAATTGGCCTCAGGCCATTGGCAGGGCCAGTGGTCCATTTCTGTATGACTAAGCATGAGTAATTGTCTCTGCTTTTTACTGTATTTTCTGATAACAGACATTATTCCAGAGGAATGATGTATTAAATAGTGAATATTTCTTGAATCTGAGAGGACTGGGATTTCTTTTTGTCATGGCTAGTTATATCCTAGTATGAATGATAAGTGATGCACTGCCAGTATAATGTGCATGTGTCTGTTTTGACATTGCCAGTCAGTTATCAGCAGAGGACTTGGACAGAGTCGACGGAAACTCGACCAGCAACATACTGAACCGCCTGCTGATGACCTATGATTCACGAATACGACCAAACTTCAAAGGTACTGAGATTTCAGAATACTACCTTGAAATGCTTTCTCATAAAAATGTTTTATTTCATATGAATCTTTGCCATAGTGAAGCAACAACCAAAATGACTCCCAAACATTTACAGATGAAAAATAAAAAATGCAACTGCAAAATATTGGTAACTCATTACAATAAAGAGGTGGTAAAATGCCATTTTCACAATATGTCAAACAAATCTCTAATGTCCCCAGAGTGTGTGTGTGTGAAGTTTTAGCACAAAATACCCCACCGATATTTAGCATGTTAAAGTTGTCCCTTTTTGAGGGTTTGCAAAAACGCACCGTTTTGTGCCTGGCCCTTTAAATGCAAATTAACTGCTGCAGAGGGTGGGGTTTCAAGAGCTTGTGTATGTTAGCAGCTGCGATTTCCTCACGCAAACACACTAAAATGACAGAAACTGTTCTCCCTTAAATGTTAAAATGCAGTCAGTTAAAGATGGAGAGACTCAAGAAGAAGTGACGTCAAGAAGACGTCTCTGAATGGTTAGTTGATGAATTTGTCGCTGATGTGGCGTTAACTATCTTCAATTAGGATATTCTGTCATGTAATCTATAAATCGCTCATGAAGGAACTGTTGTGAGATGCACACAGAGTGACTTTACTATTGCATGTGAAAAGATGGATGCTAAAGTTTGAGCTGACTCACAAATGTACTCTTAGGCTGGATTCACATAGCGCCTAAAAACGCGTAGAAAACGCTGAGCGCACCACATTCTCCTTTTTCCAAAGCACTTGGGCGGTTGCGCTTCGGTTGGTTCTTGTCACGTGACCTAATTGTGTGCTTATAGTGCGCTAGCGGCATTCTGAAAAGTTGAGATGTTTTTATCTCGATGTAGCGCAGACGCGCTTGTAAAAAACGGGCGTGTCACGCTGCGACCGCGTCACTTCCATTATGAGCACGCATACCGCGTGCCTACATTTGAAATAACGAACTTGAGTGGGCAAAAGACGCGAAATGTGAACAGGCCCTTAAACAACCACATTTCCTCTTCTCAACATGGACTGTGTGTTCCCGGGGGCGGGGTTTATTTACATTTTTCGGTTAACCCTAGAGGAATGATGTGTGGTCCCTACCAGCCGTTTGTTGTCATTTTCTTTAAAAGCAAATATCTTCATTTGCTTTGAACTTTGAGCGTTGTAACTTTGACAATGTTGTTTATGCTTAATCAGCAACATTACACACTAACTAAAATTTAAAAAGTGAAATCATACTTTACCTCCCCTTTAAGGTTTAATCGGTAAGAATGACTAATGACAACTATAAAGATGAAATAAAAATAAACTTCAGTTAATTCAGTTGGTGTGAACTAACAATGACATTTTGTGTAATGCCTTGATTAATATACTGTAGGTTAATATTAATTTCTACATACACAAATATAATTTATCTAATATGTAAATATTATTACATTAAAATGTTAATATATTATGAATACATTAACAATAAGCAGTAAGTATATTTATGAATCCACCTAGCTGATAAATTCTGTAAAAAAAGTTTTTATGATACCTAATGGGTTAACTAATATTAATGAATTGAACTTAAATGTAAAGTCACCTTTATTTATATAGCACTTTATACAATAGAGATTGTTTCAAAGCAGCTTTACAGTGATAAACAGCAAAATAATGATTAAATGATGTAAACTGAATTTGATTCTTCTGTAAAGCAGCTCTAAAAACATAATAGTTAACAGTCATTATTCAGTGAAATCAGTTCAGTGTTTAAAGTGCTACCAAAAATATTTTGTCATATTGGAATATTTAATTCTTGAGTAATTTTAATCAGTTAAAGGCATTACATTTTCCAATAACAATTTTTTTTTACATTTTTTAAATATTCAGTTTTACTTTGAAATGTGTCAGATTACAAGTAAAATTGGTTGCATATGACACATTCTTTTAGGTTCAGATCAGTGATCTTTGATTTTATATAAGGATTTTAGTGAAGCTTTTTTTTTTTTTTCGTGTCATACCCTGATTACCAAACCTCTCAGACCTCTAGCATGTTCATAAAACAACTATAAAATTCAGTGCTTGCATTTTTTTTTCTCTCGAAAAGTCACAAATAGCATAATGGATGACCTCATTAAAATGATAATTGAATCACAGTGTCAGAGTGTGTATTGTGCAGAGTAATTTGAAATTCTCTTCCATGGTGCTGCTGAGCATCACTAGACCCTGTGGGATTAGAATGTGTCGCTCTGAACCCAGTAGAAAAAGAATATGTCAGAACGAACAGTTAGATCAATGGGCTTCTGCTACGGTTCCAAGTTCTTACATCCATCGAAGCGCAGAATATTCTCACATTCGAGAGTATTTGTATTGCACTTTGGGGAATCTGAAAATAGCACACAGCTTTTATCCTACACACATGGTTGATGTCCATGATTATATTCCTATGGAAGAGTTCTCGTGTGTTTGCAGGTATCCCAGTGGAGGATAAGGTGAACATCTTCATCAACAGCTTTGGCTCGATTCAAGAGACGACAATGGTTAGTATGTGTGTAATTTAACTGTACTTTATCTATTCCATATTATTCATTTAGGCACACAAGGGTGACCAACAGTCCTGTTTTCCCGGGACATGTCCTGTTTTCACGTCCTGTCCTGGCCGTCCTTGCTGTTTTTTATAAAGTGATGAAAAAGTCCTGGTTTTAAAGGAAAAGATCAGCTACAGCAAAATATAGATGGGCAAACAAGAAGGAAAACAGAAAAGTAAAAACGGATAAAGAGGAAGAAAACTAAAGATATAAATATATTTTGTTAGTTCATTTTTGTAAGTTTGTGAGAGCTATTTTTGTTCAATTTGGAGGTATTTCTTTTAGTTATTAATTATTTATATTGTTATTTTTCTAATACAGAAGAGACATTATTTCCATCATTATTTCATTAATTACCTATCTGAATTTGTAACAAATTTATATCCGTACAGAGGAGGCATAGCCTACTTTAAAATATAGTGAAATTAATATGGCGTCTTTGAGTAAACTTCGAGTATCATTTGAGTATCTGTTTGCCGGGCCGAGTGTCCTGGTTTTTGGTAATCAAAATATGGTCACCCTTTTGTTAAATGTTGTTCATTTGATTGATTTACAAAATGTATTTACCTCTGTTGATACTACATTGTACATTGTTTCATCTCTAGGATTACCGTATAAATATATTCCTGCGTCAGCGCTGGAATGACCCACGTCTGCGGTTGCCAGCTGACTTTAAGTCGGATGCGTTAACCGTCGATCCAAAAATGTTCCAGTGCCTGTGGAAGCCAGATCTGTTTTTCGCCAATGAAAAAAATGCTAATTTTCATGACGTCACACAGGATAACATACTCCTGTTCATCTTCCGCAATGGAGACGTCCTCATCAGCATGAGGTAGGTCAAGGCATAGTTATTGTTTTTGTAATACAGTGGCAATATGATAATAAAAACAACAATGTTCAATATAGGGATGCTCAGATCAGAATTGACCAAATGGATAACCACATTCTATGACTCCTCATGGAGTGACATGACATGCTGCTTGGTTAAAGCTATAGGACATCTGGGATCCTATTGCGTCACAATCATGACTCAGTGTTTTCCAACTTCATTTGAAAGTTCAACCAATGATAACTCAATCTCGGATATGGTGGGTAGGGGCGATGTGTCAAGACCAGCCGGACACTGTTTTGCTAGAGAATGCTTGGATTGGATTGATCAATCTGATAGACAGGTCTTGATTACCTTGCGACATAGAAAAGGAGCGCACAGCTAACAACAGCACTGGAAGATCATCAAAAACTAAACCAAACTTGATCTTATCATTTCTAATTGTCATCATGTCAAGCATGAAATAACAGAATAAGTCAATAATTTGCACTTTTTCTCGAGTTTTCTTTGGAGTGTTAGTTAGTTGCATCTCATATCATATTTACATAACAATGCAGGAGCAAAAATCTTAGGTCTCCCATGTTGTAACATAAGAAACGCCAAACTTGATCAAAATCTATTTTCCTTTCAATCTTTAATTGTTTTCTTTCAAATGAGACCATGTACTTTATGATATCATCAGAATAACCAATTCCTCCACCATGTTATATACTGTAGGCCAAGCAACAGTTTGTATTTATACAATATTTTTTATGAAATGTGCATTTATCACCAGAGATTTATAACAGTCGTAACTATCTGATTTATAATAAAAATGAGGGGTTGAACATAACATTGATCTTCAGGACTATTCTATTTTTCATTACAACTCTATTTTTAATCAAATAAATACGGCAATCCTTGGTGAGCATAAGAGACTTAAAAAAACATTAAAAAATCTTATCGTCCCCAATCTTTTGAATGGTAGTGTAGATGAATGACATTGTTGCATTGCATTTTTATATCAAATTTTTAGTTAACCCGGGCATCCCATGCAATTTTAAAGCTGTGGAACTCTTTTTTTGATCACACGGTATCATTCAAATCTAATAATCATGTTATATATTCAAATCTAATAATGTAATCTCTTTATGAAGTTTAGAGTTTTGTGTCAAAAAAAACCATCAGTGAGCCAGGGCTTAATGCATTATTTATCAAATTGTTTGTAGCAGTTGGCCTACATTAGAATTAGTTCTAAACTATATTTGCAGTAGTGTGGATGGAGGATGATATAAAGATATATATGAAGAAAAACTGTTTAACACTGCTTATATAGTAATGGAACATACGGGAATGTTAAATCTGGGCCTGGGGTGTACTCATTTCACATACACTGTATGAAATGCGTATTGCACCCCTAGCAATGTGTTATTTTTACATTTCCTTAGCTGAAAGATCTGTTCAAATCTGATCTGTTTCTTCTCGCAATCACATTTATCTTTTGAAAGTTTTCCAGTATATCTTTATCTTGCTGTTTTTTTAGGTTCCATCATGCTATTTATTCTGCTCTGATCTTTAACTGCCGCATATTTAGATAGAAGCCATGGCTATTTGCTCAAGCTGAAAGAGTCTTTGTGGCAGATGAGAGAATATGCTACATCTTTGCTTTACATACACACTCACACGCAGTGAGAGAGAAAGAGAGCGAGAGCGAGCCTTGGGCTGAGAATCCCACCCCACAGCTTCCTTTACACACACACACACACTCTCTCTCTCTCTCTCTCTCTCTCTCTCTCTCTCTCTCTCATCTGCTACTGCTGCTCCACATGTACCAAGACTAATGAACCTTGCAGTGCGTGTGTGTGTGTCCTCTCTTCATACTCTCGCACACATACCGTCTGTTCTAAACTCTGGAAAAAACTGGCTATGTATTTACGAATATTCCCCTTTTTTCAGGTTGTCTGTCACTTTATCTTGTCCTCTTGATCTACAACTCTTTCCTATGGACACCCAGCTCTGCAAGATACAGTTAGAGAGTTGTAAGTTAATTAAACGCATACACTGGTGACTACTGCAATAAAATTTAACTGTTACATTTTATTTTTATTGTAAGAGATGGAAAGAAAGATCTTAATGTGGTGTGTGTGTGTTTTTTTTTTGTGTGCATATGTAGTTGGCTACACCACAAAGGACCTGGTGTTTATGTGGCAGTCAGGAGACCCTGTTCAGATGGATGAGATTGCTTTGCCACAGTTTGATGTAAAGCAAGAAGACATCAAGTATGGAAATTGCACAAAGTTTTACTCAGGAACAGGTATGGATTGACGTAAATATACATTCATATTTGCATACATATTAAAGGAGGGGTACAAAGAAAGAGGGCATAATGTTTAGAAAGGCAACAACTAAAGAACAGCACACACACACAAGTGAGAAATCGCTGAGCTCATGCCTCTTTTACACTCCTAATTCAGACTCAAATGAATCAATACCTCTGAGATCGGTAGCTTGGCTGAACAACCTCAGCATCCTAGTCAGAGTCTCTCTTGGAATGAGCACACTTCTTTTTTAATGAATGTTGTTGTTGTGTTATATATATATAATACTTTATGCAAAGATGCTTTGAAGCAATGTGTATTGTTAAAAGCGCTATACAAAAATACATTAAACTTGATTTGACATTCACTAAAAAGTGGCATGTTCAACTATAGCCCATTGTACAAAATACTGTATCTGGCACTTTCCACAATCAGGTTACAAAGAGAATCTGAAACGTTTTACATTTCCAAACAGTGAATAGGGGTGCTTAAAAAATAGAATCTTTTGAAAATTAAAAATGTCAGAAATCCAAATTATTTATTCATCAAAAGTGTTAATGGATACCAAACACAAAATCCAAGATGTTTCCAGTGCTTGAAATGTTAGTATTGCATATTGCACACTGTTTCACATACTATATCTAGTATACTGTGCAGTATATTGCAAACGGTATACTAGTATTTGATTCTGAACGTAGCCAATCATTTGCTTTATTCACAAATCATAGATATAGCTCTCTTAGTTTCTGCTGCACTCAGTGCCCGAGGCAGACTGGCAGAGATGTTAGTGATAATGATACTGTTAATGTTGCTATAGATTGTGCACAGCATGTTTGCCATGTAATGTGTGTAGTTATATTATTGTATGAATACCTTCCAGGGTTTCCCAGTATTATTTTATTTAATATCTGTACCCCCAACTCCTATCAGTAATCTATCAATATCAAACCTGAAATGTGTTCCTTTTATCTCATTATACTGGATTTGATATAAAAGGTACTTAGTTTTTTAATTCGTTTTCAAAGTCCTAATATATTCTAGCCTATTTTTTAATTTATTTGGTTTTTAAAATATTTCCTTGAACCCCTTATAACCTGCTTAAGTACTCATTGAGGATGTTTTTAGGATGAAATTTAGGAATTGAAGAAAAAATATTTGAAAAAAGAGTGGTGGATTATGTGGGTTAAAACCATTATGTGTGTGTGGGCGTTCAAATATTAAAGGGGTATATAAAGGTACATGCACTTTTACAAGTGTGTTGGCAGTCCTTGTACACAACCATCATATAACGATAAAAATTCATCCGGTGTTTTTGTTTTAATCTCCTTATATGTTTTCCCACGTCTCAAATTAAGCCATTCAATCTTGTGAGTTTGACGTCACTAGATCGGAAGCCCCTCTCACGATTGATAATTGACAGCAGCGTTTCAACACTGACCCGTCCTGAGTGAGCGGTCATCATAGTCCGTCATTGTTGATCCGCTGGAGCAGAATGGCGTCTAAGCGATTGTCGTGTTCTGTTCTTGGGTGTTATAAGGAACGCAGCAGTCATTTTAATGTTTCTAAATCCGAATCGCTGAAGACGCAGTGACTGAGTTTTGTTTTTGAAGAGAATATTCCCCATGATCAACATCAATGCGTTCATGATGTGTAAAGTTTTATTAAAGTGTAAAGTTTTATTAACCCTTATAGTAATCTTTGCATATTGCGAAAAAAAAAGTTGCTCATGACCTTTAACTGTAACATCAATCTGTCAATGAACTAAAGTATACATCATAGCATTCATATCTCAATACTCTACCCTGCCAGTACATACAAGGATAGATCAATATTACATTACGTTAACCAACCATTCAGAAACGCCATGTTCGAGCCTTATTTGTCAAACTTCTATGGGGCTGTCATCTTGTTTCGGGTCTGACTCCGATTCAAATTAATACGGTTGCACAGATGTGTCTCCCGCAGAGACTCCCGCTGCCATTCTTTCTCCAAAATATACCCTTAACTGTTGTCAAGGCAACACGACATGCTGAAAACAGAGTTGTTTTTGACCAAGTAAAAAATGTTCTTACAATACTACTGAGAATTTTTTTATTTATGTATATTACAAACTTTTCATTTAGTTTTAAATTAACAAATTAACTTGTTTGAAAATGGCATTATATGAACACTTTAAAAAAAATTTTTTACATGGCTGTCTGGAATACTGCGTTCTGATAAAAGGTGTAAAAAGGTGGCTCATTATTTCAAAATAAGGTGATTAAAAAAAACTTAATTTGGAATAATAACCTAATTTGTAATAATAACAAATTATTATTTAATAATTTATCTTATTATTTAATAATAACCTAATACTCCCCCCCCCCTCCTCCTCCTCCTCCTTCATAAACGCACATAGTCACATGTGTACCTTTAACATAAAGTACAGCTTTAGAGGTATTGGAGTATATTTCTCCAGTGGGAATCTATTACATAATACACTATTCACTTCTTATATAAGAAAACAGAATGAGTGTAACTCGCTAATATCACAAACAGTGACAGCTGTACCTTCACACACTTATATATGATCAAACACAGTTACAGAACATCTGTCTGCTCTTAATGATCTCTTTAACAATTTTACAGTAATAGTCACACTAAGCTTAAAGCTTGTTGTACTACAGGATTTTATTTTATTTTATTTTATATATTTTCAGAGTGACAATGGTATAGCCACATGATATACAAGTCAGAGGCTCATCCCTGCGTTTCTGAATGCACTGTTCCATTCTTTGTTTGTTTGACTGATGATACTGCTTTAAACTAAACACCTAAATGCTTCTAAAAGTAATCAGGAGTGTCTCTGTTGTGTTATCTATGACGTATAAGTAATGAACGTTATAAGTAATGCTAATAAATAAGAGAAATCTGTCATAAATTATCCTACAACTTTATTCACATTCTGATCCTGTTGTAAACATAATCCATTCCATTGCTAAAGTTTTTCCCACTGTGAATATTTTTTTAGGTAGCTATAAATGTTAAAAGAAAACGCTTCAGCTACTGTTAACCTCCATTCCCTGATGGAGGGAACGAGGCATGGGGTCGATGTGATGACACTAGGGGTCGCATTTGGGAGCCTCATACACTTCGGATACATCAGAAAAGGCCAATGTGAATTGGCATGTGGAATTTGCATGCCATTCCCCTGTCATACGCATAGGCGTAATTTGCGGGTGGGACGGGTGGGACATGTCCCCACCACTTTTAGCCTGGGTTGATAATGTTGCCACCACTTTTGAAACATTTCGCAACACGGATATAAATAATACAAATTAATAAAACATCTCTAGTTGACTAGCAGAGCATTAATTTAATTTGTTTGTCAAATTAGAGGCGAACAAGCACTGAAATGTGTTGTTTTTGAAACCAAGTGATCAAAGTGCTCGTTGATTCTGCGATCAGTGGCACGGATAGTGTGTTCTCTTGTGGCCAGCGCTGCGCCGCACAGTCTTCACACGGAGGATTGCTGGACATCAGTATGTTATTGTACATAGGTGTACACCAACACCGCCCCCCCCCCCCCAAATGTGGCATGCATCCACTCATTCAGTTTGGGCAGAGCAGCCGAGACAGGCCATTTCAGCAAGCTGTTCAGAGTTGTGACAGGAGGGACACCAGATCTATCATTCCCTCCATCAGGGAACAGAGGTTTCAATTGTAACTGTCAGTCACTTCAATGTGGTGTAGTGATGTTGTGATGACCCTAGAGGTCCCTATACTAAAAGCCACAACTACAGAACTCTCGAGAACTGGCGGTGTTTCCAAAGCTTTTCAAAAGACTGGGACTTAAGACATAAAACTAGTCCATATTTTCCCCAGTCTAATGGACTTGTGGAAAAAGTCATTTGGAGTTATGAAAAGGTTGATGCAAAAGGCAAGCGATGGTGGAAGTAGTTTTTACATGGGACTGCTTGGTTATCGTAGTACCCCTCTTGAGTGTGGAAACTCGCCAGCATATCTATCTATTAATGGGACAACGTCTTTGTTCTAATTAATCTGTCTGAGGATCTTCTAGTGACAGAAGGCAGTGAAAAAAGTTATAGGATTCAAAGAACAACAAAAGGCTATGCAAAAGGTCTATTATAATAAAGGAACTCACCATTTGCCTGATCTTCGTGCTGGTGAGGACGGAGATCAGATTTAAAGACAAGACTAATACCTGGCATCAGAAAGGCGTTGTACTTGAACAATTCAACCGAATTCAACCGAGGTCCTATAATATTGAAACTTCAAGTGATGTAGTGTTAAGGAGGAATCATGAGCATCTTTTTATAAGATTTATCTGCTATAGTAGAACCATCTGAAAAGACTGAGGTACCATTGAGAAGATCTGTTCGTGAACAGAAATGCCATGAAAGACTTATTGAAACATGCTGAAAGATGAAATAGTCCTGACAGACTTGTTGTAAAAGACTGAGATCATTAGGTGTAATTATATGTAAAAATGTTTGTATTTTACTTTTAAAGTTTAAATGTTTATATGTATGTAGGAGTGAGTAGTGGCAACCCTGTCTAGTGTATGTTTGCGCATGTGCAGAGGGTGGAGAGGAAACGATTAGCATGGTGCGTGTGGTGGCAGCACGCCACTATGAAAGTACTAATAAATATAAACGTATACTTATCTATGGCTCAGAAGTCTGTAATTGATCATCTCAACTAAAACAGGTTGGCAGGCTCGCCTGTGACAAGTCCAGCTATGCTGTCTTGCAAACCTGCCAGCACCCAGGGTATATTACCTCAGGTATCCCTATCAAGGGGACCTCCTTACCTTTTGGTAGAGGTCACTCCAGCCATAGGCCCTACTTTGCTTTTCAAATTAAAAATATATATATTTTTACTTACGGCTGAGTACACATGGTTGTTGTCACAAGGGTTAACCTAAAAAGGGTATACCACGAGTAATGTGCCTGGTAAGGAATTCCTTTGCCGAAATTGCCACAGATGAGTACTAGGGGGAATTGGTGTCCTGGGTTAAACAAACCTGGGGAATTTCTCTGGGATGAAAAGGTGCACTTTTCCACCTTGTGGAGGGGGAGGTTGGTCATACAAGCACTACAATCGATCAGTTGTCCAAGCTTTACCTGTTATTACCCAAATCTTGTGACGAAACTGGTTCTACATGGAGATTACAAAACCTTGCAAAGGTGTTGGGTGTAGCCTAGCCCGCAGCTCTACAGATGTCTGTCAATGACTCACCGTTCGCCAGGACTGAAGAGTCTGCAGTGCCTCTGGTAGAGTGAGGTCTAAGGGAAAAGGTATGCCTTGGGGTTGGTAAGCCATATGAATGGCATCCAATATCTAGTGGGGAAATCTTCTAGCTCTCTGTGCGTTCAAGGTACATGCAAGGCAAAGTACACAGTGGGCAGAGCAGGAACAGGGCTGGGTCTCCCTCATCACGAGAAAGCAATTGCTGGTTCACCACTTGGTCTCTGAAAGGAGTAGTGGGAACTTTGGGCAGGTAGCCTTGCCGGGGTCTCGGGACAACATGAATTGAACTCTGGACATGAATTGCTGAAAGAGAGGGCTTGCAGATCCCAGGTATGCAAATTGCCCACTTCCCTGAGAGGGTCAAGGGCAGCCTCTGCGACTTTCATGAAGACACAAGGAGATAGGGACAACTCAGAAGGGAGGAGCTTTTACTGGTATGCCTGACCCTCAAAAGCAGACTGTAGAAATGGTCTGTGCTGAGGAAGGATCCCTCAGGTCAAACGCCACAAACTAATCTTGATGCCAGACACATCCACATGTTTCTTGGCATGAGCAGCTTGAATTGGACCGTACCGATTTGGTACTTGCAGGCTTAAGATTTGTCGATGAAGTAAGGGCTGTAAACTCTTTCATCTCAGTTGGAAGGACAGGCTCTATCAGGTCCTTCTTTAAAAGGACTGCAATCTCTGCCCGCAGGAGTAGACCAAAACGCTGTACCTGGTGGACTGAATCGCATAGCCGAGTCGATATGTTGATAAGCCAACATGACGGTTAGGACAGCTCTAACCACACATATAGAATCCGCACAAGAGGCACCAATGGAAAAACATCCGGGATTCCAAGGTGGAGCAGGTTCTGCCACATCAGAAGGCCCAGCATCCCGAAGAAACTGTGGCATATGGTGTAGTGGCACACTTGCATTGCTCCTGGGGATTTACCATTTTTTTTGGCACACCTAGATAGCTACAGGGGCCCACAGTACAGGGGTTGGTAAAGGCGGAGGAAAACGGGCTTTTTCGGCTCGTCACACTTACCTGTCTCTTTGCGCAGACCCGTGGCAGCAGAACGGGGGAATGCGAAGTGTTCACAGTCACCAGGGTTCTGATACAGATCCTGATGCCGTGGGGTCACTGAGTGCTGAAGCACATGGTGGGTAAAAGTCATACACGCTCCACTGATTCCAGAGCTAAAGTGTTCGAAACATCCACTGGCATTAATATCGGTACAAAAACTGTGTGGCAGAAGCTTCATGGAATAGGTTTCCATGGCAGAAGTTGGGCAAGGCCCCTTACTAGTGAAGGGAAATCTTGATTCTTCAGCATATCAAGACATTTTGGACAATCTTTACTTGCACAAAGCAAGGACCATTAAGACATGGTTGGCTGAGTTTTGTGTAGATGAACTTGACTGGCCTGCAGAGAGCCCTGACCTCAACCCCATCAGCACCTCTGGGATGAACTGGAACAGAGATTATAAGCCAGGCCTTCTCATCCAACATCAGTGCCTCACCTCACAAATGATCTACGGGATGAATGGGCAAAAATTCTCACAGAAACTCTCCAAAATTTGGCCGCAAGCCTTCCCAGAAGAGTGGAAGCTGCTATAACTGCAAAGGGGAACACACTCTATATTAATGTCTATGTATGTAGAATACAATGTCATTACAATCCCTATTGTTGTAATGCTCAGGTGTCCCAGTACTTTTGTCCATATGCCCAATGATCACTAAAGTTGCTGTATATTATTCATCATTGTTATTTATTATTATATACTTACAACAACTTATAATAATAGTTATATAAATTAAATACATAAGACAAAAGCACATTATTATTATGGCTATATAGTCTGGACTGTATGTTTATGTGAAACTAATTGGTTTTAAGGCAAATCTTAGCATTAATGAGTTAATTTCTGCTCCGGCTAAAGGAAGTTAACTCTTGTCAATGGAGCGGAGACTCTCTGTACAAATGAAATGTACAAGAGTTTGGTGGCACCAGGCTATAATTCGAAAGCCTGTATTTAATTTATAAAAACATAATTTATATTATAATTTATATATTTTAAGATTGAAAATGTAAGTCTGGGTCAAGGATAAAACAATAAAACCTATACAGAGAAAGCATCTTGTTGCAAAGTGAATTATGAAGATATGGTGCAATGTTTTCAAAGAACTTTGTATAATTTTATGCATCTCTCTTGTTTCCCCTTTTGAAATGTAAAGGTTATTATACATGTGTAGAGGTCATCTTCACACTGAGGAGGCAGGTGGGCTTTTACCTGATGGGGGTTTATGCTCCCACTCTACTCATTGTCGTCCTATCATGGCTGTCCTTCTGGATCAACCCAGACGCCAGTGCAGCCCGAGTCCCATTAGGTAAGTCAGCCTTCAAATGGAGCTGAAATTGTTGTGTTGTGTTCGATGACCCATATCAGAGATACTACATGTATTCTTCATTACATTGCCCATTTAATGATTTTATAAGCCACGGGATTCTATGTGACCAAGGTGATCGGCTTGGCAAGCTTTGGTAATAGCAATTCCTAATAATTAAATGTTTTTGAAAGAAGTCACTTATGCTCACAAAATTACAGTATAACTGTAATACAGTAAAACTAATATTATTAAAATATTATTACATTTTAAAACAGTTTTCTATTTTAAAATGTAATGCCAAAGCTGAATTTTCAGCATCATTACTCCAGTCATCATCAGTGTCGCATGTCAGAAATCATTATTTTATGCTGATTTGCTGCTCAAGAAACATTTCTTATTATTATCATCAATGCTGAAAACAGTTGTGTTGCTTAATATTTTGGTAGCACTTTATTTTAAATCCCTGTTCCCTGTGTATATGCCATGTACTTATAGTTATTACAATAACTGTGTAATAACTAGGTACTAACCATGAACCTACCCTTAAGCCTAACCTTAACCCATGTAGTTACCTTATATCAACTAGTACTTTCTAAGGCAAGCAAATAAGATAAAGTGCAACCAACATTTTTTTTCCCAGGAATCTTTGATGAATAGAAAGTTCAAAAGAACAGCATTTATTCGAAATAGAAATATGAAGTTTTTAAAACATTTTTATTTAATAAAAAATGAGCTTTATTAAATAAACTGGGAGCCAGACCAGAAAACAAAACACATGCATTTCAAAACAAAACACATGCATTTAATTGAAATTGTCGAAACAATCTTGAATTAAACACACTATATCACAATATTTTCCATAATGATTCATAGCCATGAACTTGTTTCACAGATTTAAAAAAAATAATAATGTTTGCACTGGGAGCTTCATCCGTCAGTCATTCCCATGATTACCCGAAATCCAACCCGTTTTTCCTCTCTCATCTCTCCATATTCCTCCTCTCATAGGCTCCACCTCTCCTTCATTCCTTTCTCTCATTTGTTCATCTGTCCATTCCAGGGATGGCTGTCAATTCCAGGTCAGTTTTAAAATTAAAGCGTTTTATTAAAGGAAACTCAAGATATCTGCTCAAGATCTGGGCACAGTGAAGTGATTTATGTATGCAACTACATGAGAAATTTATCTTTCTTTTTTTCCCCCATCTTTCTCTCTCTTTAGGTATTCTGTCTGTTCTGTCACTCTCGTCTGAGTGTACATCTCTAGCATCTGAACTTCCTAAGGTCTCCTATGTGAAAGCCATTGATATCTGGATGATTGCCTGTTTGCTGTATGGGTTTGCCTCTCTTGTGGAATACGCTGTGGTTCAGGTGTGTATGCACGAATGCTGTTGTCTTGCATTGAAACACTGCAGAACTACAGATTTAACAGCTGCTTCAGCACACTATATGGGTGTTTCACACTTTGGGCCCTGTGGACTAAACTTGCTTAAAATAAACTTGCTTAAAATACACATTTCACACTCTCACCACTAGTTTATTTTTATGCTAACAGTACCCAACAGTGGACAAACATGCATCACAAGAGAATTTTATATATTTTTTGTCATTCATTTTTCCTGAACATGAACATTTTCATCAAAGTGAAAATTAGATTTTCATTTCAGCCTCATGTAAATTATTTATTTTAATAGCGTTCTTCATATATGTATGTGTATGTTGTCCTTTCAGTTTTTTCTTGTCTGACTCACCTGAATGAAAGGCTCATTATTATGCGTTTGTCTCTCTCAGGTGAGAATCACCTAATTATAAATGATGAGGGCCGGCCTGTTCACGTCCATTTGCATATTCCCCTGGCAAACAAAAAAAATGTTTTTCACAATATAACCCAATTCACAGTTTTTTTTTTCAAGATCATTGTGAAGAAAAAAACCCTAGGCAACAACATCAATTCGTCAAAAGTCTTATGGACACATATTTAGTATGTGTTTTGTGGCCTTATTTCAGAAACTTTCATTTTTAGTTTTTACAATAACCATGCATAAACAATATTCTCTCAAAAATACAAACATTTACAAACATGTTTCCCATATATTATGGTTGCCCTGTTTCTAGTGTAATTTCACCTGTGCCATTAAAGGACAACTCCAGAGCAAAATGAACCTTTGGTCTAATTACACATTGCTACCTAGTCAACCGTTATCTGAGATATATTTTCATGATTGCCGAATGTAAATAGTTTTATCTCTAAAAACAGTTTAGCCTATAATGCTAGTATAATGCTAGTATATTGGGCATAGAGTAATGACTAATAAAAATCGCTTGTTATTACCACTAACAAGGCTCAAAATAGCCCCATACTCACACGACAGCATAATAAAGGTCTCTACATTCAAACCGAAGCATTGAGAACTTTGTCAGTATCCATACAGTTTAATAAAAAGACATTTTATACACAGAGTGAACATCGCGAATACCGGAAGAAGCCATCTTGGAAAAATAGTCTCTACCAGTCGATCTACGAACGCCGATCCAAGTGCGCTGAACTGTGCAGAATATCATATGGTCCGTTGTTTTCGGAAGAAACACAAACTCGAACCGTTTTCTTCTCTTCAATATGTACACGCAGCCTACTGTTCGCGCTCACCTTATCACCTTATTCACATTTCACCGGTGCACATGGATCGGCGTTCGTGGATCGACTGGTAGAGACTATTTTTCCAAGATGGCTTCTTCCGGTATTCGCGATGTTCACTCTGTGTATAAAATGTCTTTTTATTAAACTGTATGGATACTGACAAAGTTCTCAATGCTTCGGTTTGAATGTAGAGACCTTTATTATGCTGTCGTGTGAGTATGGGGCTATTTTGAGCCTTGTTAGTGGTAATAACAAGCGATTTTTATTAGTCATTACTCTATGCCCAATATACTAGCATTATACTAGCATTATAGGCTAAACTGTTTTTAGAGATAAAACTATTTACATTCGGCAATCATGAAAATATATCTCAGATAACGGTTGACTAGGTAGCAATGTGTAATTAGACCAAAGGTTCATTTTGCTCCGGAGTTGTCCTTTAATATGTTTATAAGCAGCTGATAAAAACACAGATGTCAGGGGATGTCAGAACATCTCAAGGACCCCAAATACACCTTGGTCCTCAGAGGGTTAAAATGTTTAAATGTTTACCCTTGAATAATAATGAGCTAATGTTTGTAGTCTCTACAGATTTTAATGAAATGTGACTTCCTGCTTATTATGATGCAAAATGATGATTTTTACGTCATAATAAGCAGGAAGTAAAAAACTTAAATCCTTATTTCTCCCATCTCAGGGGAAAATAAGGGGATAAACCATGACCATTTAAAATTTTAACTGGATTTCTAAAGATACAAAGCTTAATGCAAATGGGTGATGTGTCCCTTTAAGTTTCTGTCATTTTAGTGTGTCTGCATGAGGAAATCGAGCTCTTGAAACCCCGCAGATCATTTGTATTTAAAGGGCCAGGCACAAAACGGTGCGTTTTTGCCAACCCTCAAAAAGTGACTTTAACATGGTATATAAAAATATCTGTGGGGTATTTTGTGCTAAAACGTCACACACACACTCTGGGGACATCAGAGATTTATTTTAGATCTTGTGGAAATGGCATTGTACCACCTCTTTAATACTTTTTGCATCATTTTACAAATTTACAGATTGAATAAATATTTTTTAATACTTTAATCTGTAAATAATTGCTTTAGTCTAATTGACAATATATTTTTTTTTAAATTTCGAGGAAATATTTTTTCTTGTTTATAAAATAAAACAAAAAAATGTACTCAAAAGCATACATCTAAATAGTAAATACAGAAAAATTTGCAATTTTGGAGTGGTCTCTTAATTTTTATCCAGAGCAATTTATTTCACATGAGTTTGTACAACTTCGGGCATCTTTATATACAGTATATTCCTTTATATTTATATCTCATATCTGTATTTGTTTGTGGATGTATTTATCTCTTATTCAGCAATATGAGTGAATAATATGTATAATGTTGTTCAGCACCATGGACAGCACCATTCAAAACCGTATGTGTTGTTTATGTGCAAGTTGTTATTTACAGATCTTTTATGTTGGATCTGTTTGTATGAGATTTCCAGTCTTTCTGCTGAGGCAGAAAATCAGTCACTAAAAGCAGTAAACCATCATTACAGTGATTTTACCACAGAAAAG
Organism: Cyprinella venusta; assembly: GCA_038021265.1. Lineage (NCBI taxonomy): Eukaryota > Metazoa > Chordata > Actinopteri > Cypriniformes > Leuciscidae > Cyprinella > Cyprinella venusta. Next base: position 29,201,022 of record CM075866.1, read on the forward strand.
GAGTATTCTAAGGCATGACACAAAGTCCAAATCAACACAAGGAACTAACTTTTCTAATTTTTTTTTTCATTAATATAATTTATATATTTTATATAGTTCTTGAAACTGTAGGCTAATATTGATTACCAGTTTGCCACTTTAAATGATTGTTTTCTGCTCATGAAGCAATATACTGATGTTTTCTCACTCTCGTCTTTTAGCCATATGTTTCGGCTGTTAGCAGGATTTCTATCCCAGTGTGTTTGACATTGACTCTTAAAAACTTATCCCAGAACCCAAAATGTCTTGTATAGCTGTTCCTTAAATAGGAAAGTAAAAAATGCTGACATGGAAAGGCACTCTTTTCGAGGAGAAAATAGATCAGTAATGAAAGCCTGAAAACAGAACAGCAACCGCAAGAAAAATCCTTTCTAAGAAGCAATGAACTCCTTCTGAACCTTGATACAGATATACATTTCCTGTGGTTACATTGTCCATCAATCCTAAAAAAGGGAGGGGGTTGGGGGACAGCTCCAGAGCAGAGAGCCAGAAAATACTGATATTTACTTTCTTTTTAAGAAATTTGAAAAGTGACCTGACCTGGAGTGATAACAAAAAACCTCTTGCACTGCAAATATTATCAGATTTTGTTGTGTGTGAAAAAAATAAATAAATATTTGTTATAAATATGAATGGTAACAAGTAAAAATATAGCTGCAAGCAGCCATTACCGGGGCCAAGCGCAAGAAGCCGCAACATATGCCAAAATGGCAAGGAGTGGCAGACCAACTGCAGCAAGGAGCAATTAAGGGCATTTTGAGAGAACTTTGGGCAAATGGCTAAGAAAATCACATAAACATTAACTTATAAGATGATTTAATGGGTTATCACTTTCGAACAATAGGTGCCGCAGTTACGAAATAGATGTGATGTGGTCACAGTGAGGTGACAATGACACATGCAAAGTTTGGTGTCAAAATGTGAAGGCATTGCAGAGATAAAGCCTAAATAGTAATTTTGGCAGCATGCCTTAACTTTGATGCTGTGGTATACGAAAACGGTTTTGTCTATCATCATGCAATTCATAACTTTTAGTCGGCACGGTCTGGAGATGATACGATTCAATTTTTGTGAAAATCGGACAAACGGTCTAGGAGGAGTTCGAAAAAGAAGGTTTTTCAAAGAAATAAAGACGGCGGACAGGAAGTTTGGCTGATTATGGCAAACCTGATATCTATGTTTTCGGCATAACCCAAGGAATCTATTAAGATCAGTTTCATTGCAATAGGCAAATTTGTTCAAAAGTTATTAGCGTTCTCAGAAATTAATTATAACTTTTGACCAACAGGTGGCGCTGTCTCAAAATCTTTTCAGTACCTTCAGGGCATGCTGCTTATGGCACACACTTAGTTTCGTAATGTTAGACCGAAGCATTTGTTTAGTATAGCATTGTATTTCACAAAACTGTATTGAAGTCAATGGGAATTTTACGTTTTGTTCTATTATAGCGCCACCAAGAGGCTCAGTCTTACAATTTTTTTTATGTGTCCTCAGAGTGACCCCATACATATGTGTGTCAATTTTGGTGCAAATATCTCAATTCGCTTCCGAGTTATAAACATTTATTTGAAGAAACACGTAAAAAATGACTGACACATGACTTTGTTTGAATTTTACTACCCCTTACTATCAATATTTTCGCATTTGGGCATTAGCGTCTAGTTAACAAGCTATGATTCCGTGTTTCTGGCGGTGGTTTCGTCTCGATCGGAACAGCGGTTTCGAAGATATCGCCAAGTGTTTTTTTCGCGCTAAATCGCTACGCTACACCAACTGTAAGACAAAACCTAACATATTTGGTATCGTTGGACTCGGCAACGATTCAGGACCTCAAAAAGATGAGTCCCGTGAAAATAAGTGTATCACACCCAAAGTTATAAGCGTTTGAAAAAAAAAGTTCACCACTAGGTGGCGCTGTTTCGAAACTTCTCAGGCTCCTTTAGGGCATCGTACTGATGAACCATACCGAGTTTCGTAACAATTCGTTCATGCGTTCAAAAAATACAGCATTTTAGCACATAATTCAAAATGGCCGACAGCCAAAATGGTCGATCTGGGAAAATTGGATATCAGTCGACTCGGCATGACGCCCTGAATCTAACGAGACCAAGTTTATGATTTTTGGACAAACCGTTCAGAAGTTACGAGCAAAAATAGCCATTTTTCATATCTCCGGACCACTAGGTGGCGCTGCGCCGAAACGCTGCATGTAGCCTCAGGTCATGCTTGTGACGACACGTACCAAGTTTGGTCTGAATACGATGAAGCGTTGCGGAGATACAGCCTTACGTCTGTTTTCGCAAGCGCTACGTAAAATTAGTTTGTGCGTTTATCGAAAACGGCTAAGCGAATCAACTTGAATTCCATAACTTTTTGTCAACACTGCCTGGAGATGATCTGGTGCGATTTTGATGAAAATCGGACAAACGGCCTAGGACGAGTTCGCAAAAGTAGGTTTTTTGGACAATTCAAAATGGCGGCCATTTTTTATGACGCAAAATGACGTCATAGGGTGCGATCAAATCGGTATGAGCTCAGGAACAAGAGGAAAAAAGAATTTCGTTGATAGGCCTTACGGTTCAAACGTTATTAGCATAATAAAAGTGAAACTTTGGACAGTTGGTGGCGCTAGAGGGAATGAGTTAGAGACACCAAAATTGGTGTATTTAATGGTGGGACTGTCCTCTATCAGAATGTCAAACCAAAACAACTTTCCCGCAAAGCGGTCTATGGGCTGCCATAGACGCCCAGTCGGAAGAAGAATAATAATAATAATAATAAATATAGCTGCAAGCAGCCATTACCGGGGCCAAGCGCAAGAAGCGGCAACATATGCCAAAATGGCAAGGAGTGGCAGACCAACTGCAGCAAGGAGCAATTAAGGGCATTTTGAGAGAACTTTGGGCAAATGGCTAAGAAAATCACATAAACATTAACTTATAAGATGATTTAATGGGTTATCACTTTCGAACAATAGGTGCCGCAGTTACGAAATAGATGTGATGTGGTCAGAGTGAGGTGACAATGACACATGCAAAGTTTGGTGTCAAAATGTGAAGGCATTGCAGAGATAAAGCCTAAATAGTAATTTTGGCAGCATGCCTAAACTTTGATGCTGTGGTATACGAAAACGGTTTTGTCTATCATCATGCAATTCATAACTTTTAGTCGGCATGGTCTGGAGATGATACGATTCAATTTTCGTGAAAATCGGACAAACGGTCTAGGAGGAGTTCGAAAAAGAAGTTTTTTCAAAGAAATAAAGATGGTGGACAGGAAGTTTGGCTGATTATGGCAAACCTGATATCTATGTTTTCGGCATAACCCAAGGAATCTATTAAGATCAGTTTCATTGCAATATGCAAATTTGTTCAAAAGTTATTAGCGTTCTCAGAAATTAATTATAACTTTTGACCAACAGGTGGCGCTGTCTCAAAATCTTTTCAGTACCTTCAGGGCATGCTGATTATGGCACACACTTAGTTTCGTAATGTTAGACCAAAGCATTTGTTTAGTATAGCATTGTATTTCACAAAACTGTATTGAAGTCAATGGGAATTTCACGTTTTGTTCTATTATAGCGCCACCAAGAGGCTCAGTCTTACAATTTTTTTTATGTGTCCTCAGAGTGACCCCATACATATGTGTGTCAATTTTGGTGCAAATATCTCAATTCGCTTCCGAGTTATAAACATTTATTTGAAGAAACACGTAAAAAATGACTGACACATGACTTTGTTTGAATTTTACTACCCCTTACTATCAATATTTTCTCATTTGGGCATTAGTGTATAGTTAACAAGCTATGATTCCGTGTTTCTGGCGGTGGTTTCGTCTCGATCGGAACAGCGGTTTCGAAGATATCGCCAAGTGTTTTTTTCGCGCTAAATCGCTACGCTACACCAACCGTAAGACGAAACCCAACATATTTGGTATCGTTGAACTCGGCAACGATTCAGGACCTCAAAAAGATGACTCCCGTGAAAATAAGTGTACCACACCCAAAGTTATAAGCGTTTGAAAAAAAAAGTTCACCACTAGGTGGCGCTGTTTCGAAACTTCTCAGGCTCTTTTAGGGCATCGTACTGATGAACCATACCGAGTTTCGTAACAATTCGTTCATGCATTCAAAAAATACAGCATTTTAGCACATAATTCAAAATGGCCGACAGTCAAAATGACCGATCTGGATAAATTTGATATCAGTCGACTCGGCATGATGCCCTGAATCTAACGAGACCAAGTTTATGATTTTTGGACAAACCGTTCAGAAGCTACGAGCAAAAATAGCCATTTTTCATATCTCCGGACCACTAGGTGGCGCTGCGCCGATACGCTGCATGTAGCCTTAGGTCATGCTTGTGACGACACATACCAAGTTTGGTCTGAATACGATGAAGCGTTGCGGAGATACAGCCTTACGTCTGTTTTCGCAAGCGCTACGTAAAATTAGTTTGTGCGTTTATCGAAAACGGCTAATCGAATCAACTTGAATTCCATAACTTTTTGTCAACACTGCCTGGAGATGATCCGGTGCAATTTTGGTGAAAATCGGACAAACGGCCTAGGACGAGTTCGCAAAAGTAGGTTTTTTGGACAATTCAAAATGGCGGCCATTTTTAATGACGCAAAATGACGTCATAGGGTGCAATCAAATCGGCATGAGCTCAGGAACAAGAGGAAAAAAGAATTTCGTTGATAGGCCTTACGGTTCAAAAGTTATTAGCATAATAAAAGTGAAACTTTGGACAGTTGGTGGCGCTAGAGGGAATGAGTTAGAGACACCAAAATTGGTGTATTTAATGGTGGGACTGTCCTCTATCAGAATGTCAAACCAAAACAACTTTCCCGCAAAGCGGTCTATGGGCTGCCATAGACGCCCAGTCGGAAGAAGAATAATAATAAATATAGCTGCAAGCAGCCATTACCGGGGCCAAGCGCAAGAAGCGGCAACATATGCCAAAATGGCAAGGAGTGGCATAACAACTGCAGCAAGGAGCAATTAAGGGCATTTTGAGAAAACTTTGGGCAAATGGCTAAAAAAATCACATAAACATTGACTTATAAGATGATTTAATGGCTTATCACTTTCGAACAATAGGTGGCGCAGTTACGAAATAGATGTGATGTGGTGAGAGTGAGGTGACAATGACACATGCAAAGTTTGGTGTCAAAATGTGAAGGCATTGCAGAGATAAAGCCTAAATAGTCATTTTGGCAGCATGCCTCAACTTTGATGCTGTGGTATACAAAAACGGTTTTGTCTGTCATCACGCAATCCATAACTTTTAGTCGGCACGGTCTGGAGATGATACGATTCAATTTTCGTGATAATCGGACACACGGTCTAGGAGGAGTTCGAAAAAGAAGGTTTTTCAAAGAAATAAAGATGACGGACAGGAAGTTTGGCTGATTATGGAAAACCTGATATCTATGTTTTCGGCATAACCCAAGGAATCTATTAAGATCAGTTTCATTGCAATAGGCAAATTTATTCAAAAGATATTAGCATTTTCAGAAATTAATTATAACATTTGACCAACAGGTGGCGCTGTCTCAAAATATTTTTAGTACCTTCTGGGCATGCTGCTTATGGCACAAACTGAGTTTCGTCATATTACACCAATGCATTTGTTTAATATAGCATTTAAATCACAAAACTGTATTGAAGTCAATGGGAATTTCACGTTTTGTTCTATTATAGCGCCACCAAGAGGCTCAGTCCCACAATTTTTTTCATGTGTCCTCAGAGTGAGCCCATACATATGTCTGTCAATTTTGGTGAAAATATCTCAATTCGCTTCGAAGTTATAAACATTTATATGAAAGAACACATAAAAAATGACCGACACATGACTTTGTTTGAATTTTACTACCCCTTACTATCAATATTTTCGCATTTGGGCATTAGCATGTAGTTAACAAGCTATGATTCCGTGTTTCTGGCGGTGGTTTCGTCTCGATCGGAACAGCGGTTTCGAAGATATCGCCAAGTGTTTTTTTCGCGCTAAATCGCTACGCTACACCAATCGTAAGACGAAACCCAACATATTTGGTATCGTTGGACTCGGCAACGATTCAGGACCTCAAAAAGATGACTCCCGTGAAAATAAGTGTATCACACCCAAAGTTATAAGCGTTTGAAAAAAAAAGTTCACCACTAGGTGGCGCTGTTTCGAAACTTCTCAGGCTCCTTTAGGGCATCGTACTGATGAACCATACCGAGTTTCGTAACAATTCGTTCATGCGTTCAAAAAATACAGCATTTTAGCACATAATTCAAAATGGCCGACAGCCAAAATGGCCGATCTGGGAAAATTGGATATCAGTCGACTCGGCATGACGCCCTGAATCTAACGAGACCAAGTTTATGATTTTTGGACAAACCGTTCAGAAGTTACGAGCAAAAATAGCCATTTTTCATATCTCCGGACCACTAGGTGGCGCTGTGCTGAAACGCTGCATGTAGCCTCAAGTCATGCTTGTGACAACACGTACCAAGTTTGGTCTGAATACGATGAAGCGTTGCGGAGATACAGCCTTACGTCTGTTTTTACAAGCGCTACGTAAAATTAGTTTGTGCGTTTATCAAAAACGGCTAATCGAATCAACTTGAATTCCATAACTTTTTGTCAGCACTGCCTGGAGATGATCCGGTGCAATTTTGGTGAAAATCGGACAAACGGCCTAGGACGAGTTCGCAAAAGTAGGTTTTTTGGACAATTCAAAATGGCGGCCATTTTTAATGACGCAAAATGACGTCATAGGGTGCAATCAAATCGGCATGAGCTCAGGAACAAGAGGAAAAAAGAATTTCGTTGATAGGCCTTACGGTTCAAACGTTATTAGCATAATAAAAGTGAAACTTTGGACAGTTGGTGGCGCTAGAGGGAATGAGTTAGAGACACCAAAATTGGTGTATTTAATGGTGGGACTGTCCTCTATCAGAATGTCAAACCAAAACAACTTTCCCGCAAAGCGGTCTATGGGCTGCCATAGACGCCCAGTCGGAAGAAGAATAATAATAATAATAATAATAATAATAATAATAATAAGAACCGGAACAGATACAATAGGTGCCTCGCACCTTCGGTGCTTGGCCCCTAATAAATATAGCTGCAAGCAGCCATTACCGGGGCCAAGCGCAAGAAGCGGCAACATATGCCAAAATGGCAAGGAGTGGCAGACCAACTGCAGCAAGGAGCAATTAAGGGCATTTTGAGAGAACTTTGGGCAAATGGCTAAGAAAATCACATAAACATTAACTTATAAGATGATTTAATGGGTTATCACTTTCGAACAATAGGTGCCGCAGTTACGAAATAGATGTGATGTGGTCAGAGTGAGGTGACAATGACACATGCAAAGTTTGGTGTCAAAATGTGAAGGCATTGCAGAGATAAAGCCTAAATAGTAATTTTGGCAGCATGCCTAAACTTTGATGCTGTGGTATACGAAAACGGTTTTGTCTATCATCATGCAATTCATAACTTTTAGTCGGCACGGTCTGGAGATGATACGATTCAATTTTCGTGAAAATCGGACAAACGGTCTAGGAGGAGTTCGAAAAAGAAGGTTTTTCAAAGAAATAAAGACGGCGGACAGGAAGTTTGGCTGATTATGGCAAACCTGATATCTATGTTTTCGGCATAACCCAAGGAATCTATTAAGATCAGTTTCATTGCAATAGGCAAATTTGTTCAAAAGTTATTAGCGTTCTCAGAAATTAATTATAACTTTTGACCAACAGGTGGCGCTGTCTCAAAATCTTTTCAGTACCTTCAGGGCATGCTGCTTATGGCACACACTTAGTTTCGTAATGTTAGACCAAAGCATTTGTTTAGTATAGCATTGTATTTCACAAAACTGTATTGAAGTCAATGGGAATTTTACGTTTTGTTCTATTATAGCGCCATCAAGAGGCTCAGTCTTACAATTTTTTTTATGTGTCCTCAGAGTGACCCCATACATATGTGTGTCAATTTTGGTGCAAATATCTCAATTCGCTTCCGAGTTATAAACATTTATTTGAAGAAACACGTAAAAAATGACTGACACATGACTTTGTTTGAATTTTACTACCCCTTACTATCAATATTTTCGCATTTGGGCATTAGCATATAGTTAACAAGCTATGATTCCGTGTTTCTGGCGGTGGTTTCGTCTCGATCGGAACAGCGGTTTCGAAGATATCGCCAAGTGTTTTTTTCGCGCTAAATCGCTACGCTACACCAATCGTAAGACGAAACCTAACATATTTGGTATCGTTGGACTCGGCAACGATTCAGGACCTCAAAAAGATGACTCCCTTGAAAATAAGTGTACCACACCCAAAGTTTTAAGCGTTTGAAAAAAAAATTTCACCACTAGGTGGCGCTGTTTCGAAACTTCTCAGGCTCCTTTAGGGCATCGTACTGATGAACCATACCGAGTTTCGTAATAATTCGTTCATGCGTTCGAAAAATACAGCATTTTAGCACATAATTCAAAATGGCCGACAGCCAAAATGGCCGATCTGGATAAATTTGATATCAGTCGACTCGGCATGACGCCCTGAATCTAACGAGACCAAGTTTATGATTTTTGGACAAACCGTTCAGAAGTTACGAGTAAAAATAGCAATTTTTCATATCTCCGGACCACTAGGTGGCGCTGTGCCGAAACGCTGCATGTAGCCTCAAGTCATGCTTGTGACAACACATACCAAGTTTGGTCTGAATACGATGAAGCGTTGCGGAGATACAGCCTTACGTCTGTTTTCGCAAGCGCTACGTAAAATTAGTTTGTGCGTTTATCGAAAACGGCTAAGCGAATCAACTTGAATTCCATAACTTTTTGTCAGCACTGCCTGGAGATGATCCGGTGCAATTTTGGTGAAAATCGGACAAACGGCCTAGGACGAGTTCGCAAAAGTAGGTTTTTTGGACAATTCAAAATGGCGGCCATTTTTAATGACGCAAAATGACGTCATAGGGTGCGATCAAATCGGTATGAGCTCAGGAACAAGAGGAAAAAAGAATTTCGTTGATAGGCCTTACGGTTCAAACGTTATTAGCATAATAAAAGTGAAACTTTGGACAGTTGGTGGCGCTAGAGGGAATGAGTTAGAGACACCAAAATTGGTGTATTTAATGGTGGGACTGTCCTCTATCAGAATGTCAAACCAAAACAACTTTCCCGCAAAGCGGTCTATGGGCTGCCATAGACGCCCAGTCGGAAGAAGAATAATAATAATAAATATAGCTGCAAGCAGCCATTACCGGGGCCAAGCGCAAGAAGCGGCAACATATGCCAAAATGGCAAGGAGTGGCAGAACAACTGCAGCAAGGAGCAATTAAGGGCATTTTGAGAAAACTTTGGGCAAATGGCTAAAAAAATTACATAAAAATTGACTTATTAGATGATTTAATGGCTTATCACTTTCGAACAATAGGTGGCGCAGTTACGAAATAGATGTGATGTGGTGAGAGTGAGGTGACAATGACACATGCAAAGTTTGGTTTCAAAATGTGAAGGCATTGCAGAGATAAAGCCTAAATAGTCATTTTGGCAGCATGCCTCAACTTTGATGCTGTGGTATACAAAAACGGTTTTGTCTATCGTCACGCAATCCATAACTTTTAGTCGGCACGGTCTGGAGATGATACGATTCAATTTTCGTGATAATCGGACACACGGTCTAGGAGGAGTTCGAAAAAGAAGGTTTTTCAAAGAAATAAAGATGACGGACAGGAAGTTTGGCTGATTATGGAAAACCTGATATCTATGTTTTCGGCATAACCCAAGGAATCTATTAAGATCAGTTTTATTGCAATAGGCAAATTTATTCAAAAGATATTAGCATTTTCAGAAATTAATTATAACATTTGACCAACAGGTGGCGCTGTCTCAAAATCTTTTTAGTACCTTCGGGGCATGCTGCTTATCGCACAAACTGAGTTTCGTAATATTACACCAATGCATTTGTTTAATATAGCATTTAAATCACAAAACTGTATTGAAGTCAATGGGAATTTCACGTTTTGTTCTATTATAGCGCCACCAAGAGGCTCAGTCCCACAATTTTTTTCATGTGTCCTCAGAGTGAGCCCATACATATGTCTGTCAATTTTGGTGAAAATATCTCAATTCGCTTCCGAGTTATAAACATTTATATGAAAGAACACATAAAAAATGACCGACACATGACTTTGTTTGAATTTTACTACCCCTTACTATCAATATTTTCGCATTTGGGCATTAGCGTATAGTTAACAAGCTATGGTTCCGTGTTTCTGGCGGTGGTTTCGTCTCGATCGGAACAGCGGTTTCGAAGATATCGCCAAGTGTTTTTTTCGCGCTAAATCGCTACGCTACACCAACCGTAAGACGAAACCCAACATATTTGGTATCGTTGGACTCGGCAACGATTCAGGACCTCAAAAAGATGACTCCCGTGAAAATAAGTGTATCACACCCAAAGTTATAAGCGTTTGAAAAAAAAAGTTCACCACTAGGTGGCGCTGTTTCGAAACTTCTCAGGCTCCTTTAGGGCATCGTACTGATGAACCATACCGAGTTTCGTAACAATTCGTTCATGCGTTCAAAAAATACAGCATTTTAGCACATAATTCAAAATGGCCGACAGCCAAAATGGCCGATCTGGGAAAATTGGATATCAGTCGACTCGGCATGACGCCCTGAATCTAACGAGACCAAGTTTATGATTTTTGGACAAACCGTTCAGAAGTTACGAGCAAAAATAGCCATTTTTCATATCTCCGGACCACTAGGTGGCGCTGCGCTGAAACGCTGCATGTAGCCTCAAGTCATGCTTGTGACAACACGTACCAAGTTTGGTCTGAATACGATGAAGCGTTGCGGAGATACAGCCTTACGTCTGTTTTTGCAAGCGCTACGTAAAATTAGTTTGTGCGTTTATCAAAAACGGCTAATCGAATCAACTTGAATTCCATAACTTTTTGTCAGCACTGCCTGGAGATGATCCGGTGCAATTTTGGTGAAAATCGGACTAACGGCCTAGGACGAGTTCGCAAAAGTAGGTTTTTTGGACAATTCAAAATGGCGGCCATTTTTAATGACGCAAAATGACGTCATAGGGTGCAATCAAATCGGCATGAGCTCAGGAACAAGAGGAAAAAAGAATTTCGTTGATAGGCCTTACGGTTCAAACGTTATTAGCATAATAAAAGTGAAACTTTGGACAGTTGGTGGCGCTAGAGGAAATGAGTTAGAGACACCAAAATTGGTGTATTTAATGGTGGGACTGTCCTCTATCAGAATGTCAAACCAAAACAACTTTCCCGCAAAGCGGTCTATGGGCTGCCATAGACGCCCAGTCGGAAGAAGAATAATAATAATAATAATAATAATAAGAACCGGAACAGATACAATAGGTGCCTCGCACCTTCGGTGCTTGGCCCCTAATAATAATAATAATAATAATAATAAGAACCGGAACAGATACAATAGGTGCCTTTGCACCTTCGGTGCTTGGCCCCTAATAATAATAATAATAATAATAATAAGAACCGGAACAGATACAATAGGTGCCTCCGCACCTTCGGTGCTTGGCCCCTAATCAACACAGCAGTAATATTTATTTTTAAAAATGGCATCAAGCCACCAGTTGAGATATGTTCCATTGATTGCTCCTAAATATGAGCAATCAATGGAACAAAGAGAAAGGAGGAGGCTAGAAGACAGCTACCATATGGCCCTAATATTATATTAAACTGGACATTTATCTGGATGTATCTGTTACTTAGACGCTTAAGCGAAACTTGTGTGAATGAATTTTATTTTTCATTTCATTTTTTTTTAAATTTATTTACTGTAAACCAACAGGTCACAATGTTGTTAAAGTCTCCGTGTGGTGAAAATCAAGCTGTAAATGTTGTTTATATGTCTATGTGGTATTTTTAATATGCTTTAAAATAACTTTCACTGGAAAATGTAAATAAGCCCATGATTTACTCACCCTCAAGTCATCCTAGGTGTATATGACCTTCTCTCAGACGAATACAATGGGAGTTATATTAAAAAATGTCCTGGCCCTTACAAGCTTTATAATGGCAGTGAATGGCTCTATATTTTTTTTAAAGTGCATCCAGCCATGATTAAAGTGCTCCACACAGCTCTGGGGGGTTAATAAAGGCCTTCTGAAGTGAAGCGATGCATTCATGTAAGAAAAATACTTTGACTGACGCCAAAAGAGTAACACTTGATGATGTATGACATAGGATGCACTGTAGGAGTAGGGTAAGCTTTGACGACTTTCACGGTTCTAAACAGGGCTCAAGGAATACACATATGACCCAGTGGGATGCATATGGGGAATCACTGTCCAGTCGCAGGTGGACTATTTCAACCCCAGGGGTGGCAAGGTGGTTTGCTGAGGGAAAGACATGCTCAGAGAGGCTTACAGTGGCAATACACATGTGTACACATGTGTACATGTGTAGCCGACACACAGGCAATAGACACTGGTGCTGAGGAACTCAGGGCTTTCGGGGAAGCCCACCTGAGGTCCGTAGAGAGGAATGGCGAGCAAAAGACTCCTGAGCGGGTCCGGTACTAGCTGGTTGAAGCAAGTACATGAGAGGACGCAGGCTCCATTCGGAGATTATTGAATCTGGCGAATGTGTTGGGTGTCCTTCCTCAGAGGAATCGGCCAAGGAGGTGCTGTCGTGAGGAGTATGAGTTCGGAGAACCAGGTCCGGGTGGGCCAGTAAGGCCCATCCAGAATGACCTGCTCCTCGTCCTCCCTGACCTTGCGCAGGGTCTGCGTAAGAAGGCTCACTGGAGGAAACGTGCCAGTGCATCTGCGCAGAGGTTGCCCTCAGTCAGGGAATAATACAGGGCGCAATGGGTTGAGTCGTGAGAAGCAAACAGACCTATCTGTGCCCCCCCGAACTGGTCCCAAATCAGCTGAACCGACTAGTGATGGAGTCGCCATTCTCCAGGGAGGGGCTGAAGCTGTGAGAGCTCTTTGGCTGCATGGTTCAGGGCTCCGGTGATATAAATGGCACAAAGGGACCTCAGATGCTTTGACTCCATATGAGGAGGTGGCGGGCGAGTTGCGACATACGGCAGGAGCACAGACCACCTTGGACGGTTGATGTACGCTACAGTTTCAGTATTTTCTGATCGGACTAGTACAAGCGGCGCAGAGCGAGATGTACAGCCATCAACTCGAGGCAATTGCACATGGCCCCCCAGCCCGTGGCATCTGTCGTTACAACAACATGCCGGGATGCTCGTTCTAGGGGCACTCCAGCCCATAGAAACCTGAGGCTCATCCACGGGGTGAAGGTCTGATGGCAAGTCGGAGTAACTAGTACTCGGAGAGTGCCAGGTTGCCATGCCCACCTCGGGACTCAGACGCGAAGCCAAAGCTGAAGCGGTCTCACATGAAGCAATCCAAGCGGCATTGCCGTGGCTGCAGATGCCATATACCCCAGGAGCCTTTGAAAAATTTTCAGTGGAACCACACTCAAACTGTCTCAGACAAGTCAGCAGTGACTGCGCATGCTCTCTCGTAAGATATGTCGACTGAGTCGATATCCATAACGACAAAAAGAGATCTTCTGTACGGGGCAAAGTTTGCTCTTTTCCTAGTTGACCCGAAGGCCCAGACGAGCTAGGTGCCGGAGCATTAGGTCCCTGTGTTCACAAACCTGATCTTGAGAGTGAGCTAGGATCAGCCAGTCGTTGAGATAATTCAGGATCCAAACCCCCTGTTCCCGGAGGAGAACTAGGGCTGCCTCAGTGAACTTTGTGAAGAGGCGGGTAGACAGGGCTAGCCCGAAAGGGAGAACCGCGTACTGGTATGCCTGCCCCTCGAAAGCAAACTGTAGGAACGGTCTGTGTTGATGGAGAATGGAGACATGGAAGTAGGCGTCCTTCAGGTCGATCGCTGCAAACCAATCCTGGGGCTGCACACATTCGAAAATGTGTTTGGGCAGACTGAGAGATCTGAGTGAACGGCGGGGCTGTCGGGGCAGAATAAGCCTCAGTCTGCTTGTGTCTGGTTGAGAACAGTTGGGCAAAGCACTCAACCGCACCACCGAAGAGGCTGACCTGGGATTATGGGGGTGTCAAGCAGAAGGGTAAGCCCAACATCCTGCACATCGGACAGGTTCAGCCACAGAATGGTGGGCATCACCTGATCCAGGGAGCGTCAGTCCCGCACTTGTGCATGTCCTTGAGCATCCTGGTCTGGTAGACCAGCAGAATGGCCATGGCATGCAGTGAGGCGGCTGCCTGTCCCGTAGCACTGTAGAATTTCGCCACAAGTGTAGACGAAAAGCTACAGGCTTCAGACAGGTGCTTAGGATCGCGCTGAGAAGAAGCACTCTGAGGACACAGTAGCATCACAATAGAGCGTTAAACCGGGGGGACCCCAGTGTACCCATGGGCAGCGGCCCCGTTGAGGGAAGGAAGAGCGGAGGAGATCAACGAGGGATCGCTGGAAGACATGGGGGTCTTCGGGGATATCGAGATCTCCCGATGCACATCCCAGAAAGAAGGTATTGGAGTGGACACCGACAGGAGTTATCGGCCACATCCAAAAACCAATCGTCCTGGGAAACCATGGCAGTCATCTCAGGTTCTGACTCTACAAATGCCATATG